>OX419757.1:18413038-18817739 GCA_948567375.1 Lunularia cruciata | reverse complement strand
TTTTTGTTTGGTTCTCATCTTTGTGCGTCTTGACCGTGGTCTTCTTTTCCTTCGGTGGTTTTCTTTTCCTCCTTCTTTTCACTTTAGATTACAGAAAGATATTCTGCCTTCTCTTCTCTTAATGAGAAGTTTTGCTCTAAGATCAAAACGCCAACTGGTATACCCTGAAGTAAAAAGAAAAAGTAGAAAAACCATTGCCAATTGCAAATGGAGAAACCGAGCCACTCACATCCATACAACTTCTATCGAGATATATTTGTTTTTGTTAAATAAATTAAATTAAATAGTAGCAGGAAGGAAGGGGAAAGGAATACAAAGCACAAACAAGTGCTAAAAGAACAAGAACAAAAGGCACAAAAAAGATCTACACAAATATAAAGTGATAAAAAAAAAAAGATGAACACAAGTAGGCTTGAAGAAACCAAAGGGGAAATGTGCACAAACAATAAACACCTAAGAAACTGAGGAGAGTGTAGTCTACCCTTGAATTGAGTGGTAGAGGTCATCCAATGGTATTTTTGCTAAGTGTGGAGTGATGACCCGAGCCTTGCTAGGTGTGCCTATTATAGCTGCTTGTCAATGAAGACACAAAGCTTGAACACCTTGCAAAATGAATAATATGTGTTGTTAGTAAAAGACTTGAGCATGGTTGGAAAGACAACTTGTGCCCCTCTACTTTGCAAAGAATCACATATTTCATCCCTAAAGAAACTAGCAAAATAGTAAGGTAGATGCACAACAATCTCAATCTCTAAAGGGACAAAGATATCCAAGGATAGCTGGAATGTATAGTGGTACTCCTTGCCCCTAGAGGCAATGTTAGTAATTGCTCTTGACCATATCAATGACTCCACTCCTAGAGGATTTACCACCATCATGTCATGCAAGGTGCGACAATAATCCATGTGAATGTGACAATACTCGCTTGCATTAGACAGATAGGTGGTCTTGGTCTTGGTAGATCCAACCATTGCTCAACCTGAACTTAGGGCCATGGAGCTCGTAAGATCTTAGTGATTGTATCACTAATTGTATCATAGACTCTAGTGGTTTCCACACCTATTGCAAAATATTAAAACAAAAATTATCCCCTATGTGTCATATGTGGAACCATATGCACATTGGTCTAGCAATCCTATAAGAGTTGGATGTGTGAGATCCAACCTCAATCATAGTGATGGGGTAAAATCCTTAGAAGTAAATCAAAAGTAATCAATCAAGGGAGAACCATGGAGCTATGCTCTAGAGTCTTTCTTCTTACAAGAGAAGATCCTAACTATGTCAAGTAGAGGCGCATCAATGAGAATATTTGTAAGTATGTGAGTGTGCATGCGTTCACTATGATCCACTTGGAGAGTTCGCTTCGTTGGAGTGAACATGGACTAAGTTATATCTAGACATTGAGGATATTAGCCTTGCTATGTATAATCTGTGTTTGCTACCTTGGTTATCTGCTGTAATGAATCCTAGAATTGGAGTAGATGCTCAAAATCTACTTGATTACAGAATGGAGGAATCAAGATGCCGATAAATGAAAGTAGAACTTCTTTCGATTCGTTTCTTGCTGTCACCATTATTCAAGTAAGTTATGTCATCCAAAAGATTTCTTATGCTGGCTAGAAATAAGTATACCTACAATGCTAACACTTCTTCTTGTGCCAGTGTGCGAACATACTATATTTTAGAACTCTTTGTACAGACTTCTCCGTTATTTTGGTGCTCTCGCTAAAGTCTTTGATGAATTGTCGTCTAAGTTCCTCCGGAATCCAGCTGTAACGTATTCTTGCATTTATCTAAAGTAATAAATATCAGGAGATTCAATGTTGTTGGTTACAGTCCATGCAGTTGTGATGCCCCACGAACAAAATTCACGTTGTCTATTCCAAATTTCATTATGTTATATTTTCTTCTAGCATTCAACAGTCTAAGACATTTGAGCTCTATAGTGTGAAAACTTGAGGGGCAACAATGCAACTGTATCTTGTATAATGTTAAGTCCCGGAGTTGGGACACAGCAATCTCATTTCGTTCTGTAATGCAGTTATCTTATGCAGAACTCTAATTCACCACTTAGAATTAGAATTTGCACTCATCTAATTACAAGAAGTAGAATTAAGTATTTTCAGGGTTGATACAAGCGTTCCGACATTCCATTGTCATCCTAGCACCATAACCATAGAAATGATTGTATTGCTGGTACTTTTCTTATCGATATAACGGTATCAGAGAATACAAATAGTCATCTCTCTTCTTGGATTGAATGCTTGGAGTTTACTTATGGTTCAAAGTAGATTCACAGGCATTGAACGTTCTACTTTATTTATAGCTACAGACTCAAATAGAATGTCTCCAGGCTCCTTTTCTTAACCTAGAATATATTTTTGGTTGTCTCATAGTGTGATGATTGGACATATTTCAGGTAAAAAGGAATGATCTATTAAAGTAAACACAATGACCATTCCTCCTTATTAAGTTATTACTTATTAACTTAATGGTCAGAAAAGGACTAATTACTCTTCGTTCCTGCTTATTATACCCCAAAGGAATGAGTTTCCACGTGAAAGTGAAGTAAGTCCTAAGTGAAACCGTAAGTAACTACAACCAGACCACCACCATAAAAGTAACAACAATTCCTTGTTGAGTTACATTGGGCAAAGAGGCACTTACTTCAGCTGTACAGTACGTAGAAGATTCACAGCATAAGATGTGATTTGGGAAGATGTGAATGCGTTACGTCGTCGATTTTGCGGCAAAAGTATCTCTTTGGGGTCGAGTGTGAATGCGGCAATTTGGAAAGTCGGACTAGGTCAAATGAAGTCCACGATGACCGAGGGAGGATTTGTTGCTTATGCCCACATCATTTGGGTGCTATGGCCGTAGCAGTCGGGATATTCATTCACTCTATGCTGGAGTTGTGCATGGCCCATGCACATGCTCAAGTCCTTCATCGCCCTACCAGATTGAGGTTTAAGTTTGGACTGGACCAGTTTACTCAATTTCCTAAAGGAGACGGCAGCATAGTTATTTCATAATGACGAGCATACATCCTCAAGACTCTCTCCCCCTACTCATAACTTTTCAGTTAGAAACGGGTCCCTTTATTTAATTAACGCTCTTGCTTCTTGTTTTCTGTGTTGCTATCTCTTTATTCTCTCACGTGCTTGGCGCCTTAACTTATAATCTTATCACTAATAACATCAAATTATTTATATTCTAGTCCATGTCGTGACAAGAAATAAAGCATTCATTCATCTTCGCGCTGCAGATGTTATTGTTAAGACCAAAAGGCAAGGAGGTCAAAAGAAGGATTAGTTTAGGGTATTAGTGAATCCTTTGGTACTAAAATTAACCATTGGAATAAGAGTTGGAAAGGCATTATGCTTCATGAGAATAAATTTGATGTCTAATAATATGCTTAACTGTATACAACTAACCTGTGGAGAAGACATAACAAAGTTATAAAATGATTTTCTTTCCATGGTCATGGATTATACCAACTTTAACTATATTAAATTTGTTGTCTTTTATGATCTTGATAAAGGGGCAACCCTTCAACAATTATCTCTGTACGATGATGCGGAGGATTCATTTTGTCTAATATGTGTAACTAGGGGACTCGTGTCCTCTAGACACAATTAAAAGCCGGGCTTGATATGGCTAACCATATAACCCTAAGAGTGGGTCTTCATGGGGTTGCTTGTTTACGTGTTCCCAACAATGCCAGTCAAAACACTTGTTGCAGCTTGAAAAACCAATTGTATAATATATAGATGAGCACAATGTGTATATGGGTAATATGACTAATATGCATATCAGTATGGCCAAGAAAAGGAAAAAGAACAAAATACACTAAAAACTGCATAACTCATAAGGCTAATACACCTTATGATTTTTGAAGAAAAAGGAAAAGGAAAAAGAAGGAAGGCGAAGGAATGATTAAAAAAAAATAATCCTCAATGATGAAATAAATCACCATAATTAGCTAAAGGCTACATCCAATCTAAAAATTTTACCATTAAACTGGATAATAAAGGTACTCTAAGGGTATATCTACTAGCTATGGGCAAAGTGTTTTAGAGATATGTAATATTCTGTATGTTTATGAAGATCTGGTGATTGAGAGCATTCAAGAATCTCTATCCAAAATATGAAGTGAGTGTGGCAAGTGAAACTGTGATAGCCTCTCTACTTTGCAAAGATCCTAAATATGAAGTAAGCATATAAATATCTTGTGTTGTCTCTCAAAGAAGACTATCAAATTGATGATGAGGATATAAAGTGAGAGTGGCAAGTACAATTACCATAGCCTCTCTGCTTTGCAAAGATAAAAAGGTTGAAGTAAGGATATAGAGATCTTCACATCATTGCTCAAAGGAGTTTTCAATATGATGGTGAAGTTACCAAAAATCCTCCATTGCCAAGTACAGAAAGATGTCAAAAGACAACCATGTTTCATAATGGTACTCCTTGCAACTTGCAACTATAGTTATTATTGGTGGTTGTGGCCAATGTTACTTACACTCATATATCTTGAGGACTCTATTTGTAGGGGATTAGTAACAACCGCATCAAAATAATTTATATCTACCATCAATGAAAGATAGTATGTTTGCTCTCACTCATCCATGAAATGGTCTGAGCAAGTCTAACAATACTCAATTTATACCCCAAAAATACTCTAAAACTAACAATAGGAAACTAACATGGAAGTAGATATGTTGAAAAAAACCATTGAAGGTATAAATAAACCTTATATGAGATTAAGCATACGAACACATCTCTAATAACAATAGTTTCAATAAGAAATTCCAAAGGTCTTCTTTGAGAATATAAGGAGATAGGAGATGCAAAACAGGCATGTAGTACTAAGTGGCATTATAGTAAAGGCAATATATTGATAAAAGCTAACAAGAAAAAAATTTGGTGATATTAGTACAAGACAATTACAAATGCACTAAAAAAACAAACCCACCATGTAGAGAAAGATGTAGAATAGAATAATGTATAAAATATAGAAGTACTCTATAAGCTATAGCTCCTTATCTAGGTGGAATTCATGGAGGAAAGAAAGAAGATAGTCAATGATAGAAGGATGGTGTAATAATAGGGAGTTAGTATACAAGTTAGTAATTTAAACTAAATGTAGCAAAAGGAAGTAGAACTAGCCTAACCATGTGCTAGAAGCATCAAGAGAGCTTATGTGTAGAATATTCTAGAAGCACCTAAGAAGCTTCTTGGTGAGAAGCTTCTAGGAACTTTCTAAGGAAAGAGTAACTTGTAAGCCAAGTAAATAACTAGCTTAGCTTGCTTCCAAGTAAGATGACTCCTAAAAGGAACCTTCCTTGGAATTTCCATGGGAGTCTTGTACCTAGGTTATCTATAAATACTCAAGCCAAGCTCAAGCTCGGTATTGGGAGTTTCCTTCATTTGAGAGTTACAAGATGATATTCCACTCTTGTGTTCCATTCTCTTATTTATCTCCTTGGTCTTTTATAAATAATATAATGCAATCAAAGTATCAACTGGAAACAAAGACAATCTAGAAGGTGATATTGACAAACTACACATTTATATTATCTTGCTTTGCCTACCATCAAGGAATGACAAAAGCAAGGATGCTTTAGAGATAAAATATTGGAGATTGTGGAGACTCAACACCTCTATTTGCAAGTACTTGGATCTACATGGTAAACTCATCTCATAAAGGTTGCAAATCTCATGATAAAAAACCCATAGATCTTAGAAGTCATTTCTTGATGTTGTGATTAATGTTTCTAATGAATGTTTCATATGAATAGATTCTAATGAGTGCTAGTAAAGTCCAAGAGGAATTATCTCTTTAATGATCACTTGAAAGAATAGCTTGTAATATTATGTAAAATGTGCAGCATACCAAGTGGCATAAGGATATGAGGATCTTGATCTACATGTGTAGTCTAAGTGAGCTAGGGCGGAAAGCTTGAATCTGATCAAGAGAATCTAATCATAAATATGAGTCTAGTGGACCTTTGGAAGAGAAGAGTAATGTATGTAGAAGGTTGGGATAATTGGGTGGAGAGATGCCTTTGCTCTCATTTGTAGACATCTAGATGTCCCACTATGCTATCCTAAACATATGCTCATCCAATGACAATCTAGATAAGTTTATTTTGGGTTAAATATAATAGAGTAGAATATGTGAATGTACTTTAGAAGTGGATGATAGAGGATGAGTATGATCATGTGCGGATGGTAATTCACTAAGGTTATGAGATAAGGATGAATCATGGTAGGAGTGTCAAGCATAGTGTAATACTCCGAGGACAAGAGAACTCTCCAAGAGCGACACAAGAGAGAAAACACAAGTTTCACACTCAATCCTCTGATGCCCCATAGGAGCACCTTTGCTTTATTATATAGCAAAGAGGATCCCATCAAAGGAAGCTCCACCCTTGGATCAGATATATGGATTGGTGACCTGTCAATGAGCTCCATCTTTGGATTAGTTTTTTGGATGGATGACATGTTAGTCCTTGTCCTATCTCGTTTGATCAAAGGGAATCTTTAGGGAATTTTCCTATAGGGAGCTCAAAATTGCATGGGTGAGGTACCATTGGAAAGCTCTCAATGAGACAAATCATAAGGGGGAGAAGGCAATCCTTTTGCCCTTGAGGGGGAGAATAATTCTATTTTCAAGGCCTAATTTATCCGCTTAGGCCTCCAAAATTGGCTCTATATTTTTTAGGCTATTTTTGGCTTCTACCTTATTAGTAGAAGTATTCTTTTGGTGACACCTATGTCTAATCTACCTAGCCTATTTTACATAAAATCCTTCTAGATATTACCAAGCCAATTTTCACCTCTAGGTAATATGTCTAGCTGCTTTGTATTACACGCAGTAATATCAAGTACTCTATAATAATACAAACAAAGATAGGATCCTATAATACCAATAGCTAGATATATTATCTATAGGTGAAAATTAACTTGGTAACATCTGGAAAGTTGTTATATAATAATGGACTAAGTAGATCAAATAGAGGTTTCACCAAAAGAGTACTTTCACTAGAATAGGAGCAAAATGATGAATTAAACCTCAAAAGTGAATGGATTAGTTCCCACCAAAGGAATAGGTTAACTTACACTCCCTCACCTCCACTCCCCTCCCAAACTGCTTATCTTGTCAAGAGCTTTCCAACGGTACTTCATCCATGCAATTTGAGCTTCATATAGGAAGATCTTGTAAAGATTCCTTTTGGTCAAACACATTTGACCAACCAGATAAGACAAGGAAAAACGTGTCACCCATCCATGCAAGTAATCTAAGGGTGGAGTTCATTTACATGTCACCAATCCATGTATTTGATCCAAGGGTGGAGCTTCCTTTGAGGAGATATTCTTTGCTATATAATGAAAAGAAGGTGCTCCTTTGGTGCATCACAGTATTGAGGGTGAAGCTTTTTGTTTCTTCTCTTGTGTTTCTCTTGGGGGTTCTCATGTCCATGGAAAATTACAGATCACATTATTAAGGGCAAAGTTTACAAGAGTAAGATAGAGGAGACTCTTAAGCATCTTGGGTGTAGATTGGAAGAGTTGTTAATGAGGTTGGGTTACAAATTGGATGTAAGGAGTATGGATTCAAATGAGGAGTATCATCTATAGCAATCTTCTAGGTGTAGGAGTATGGTGTACAAGATGAGGAGTATGTTTGTGATAACTCTAGATAACATCCTAAGAATTCATCCCAAAATCTCCAATCACAAACAAACAAACAAAAATGAGAATGAAGTTTAAGAAAATAAATAAATGCAACAAAAGTAAAATGAAAAATAGAGAGTAAAGAGAAATAAGAAAGTAAAACATGAGAATAAAGATTTATAAAATCTATTAATAGAAATTGGAGATCATTTTCCACAAGATATTAATCTCAAAGTCAATTGCCTTAATAGTCTAATATCACATTTGATCATAATTATAAACTCAACTCCAAACTCAATCCCTACCTCAAATCCAAATTTAACCCCAAGGTAGAATTGTCTCATACTACAGCCCTTGCAATATTGGTCCCCTTGTCAATCCTAACTAAACTATCATTATTAGTCTATTGTTGTCAATTGCACTTCACTAGTGAAAAAATAAAATAACCAGTTTACTATGATTCTTAAAATCACATCTGCCACAATAAAATCCTCTTTTCTAATCAAATCATGATACTTGTATATGAGTGTTCACAACTTGTGACAGACCAAATTTAAAATTGTTATTAGATCCTCAATCATTTAGAATTTCTGAAATAAAATATGGCCTTTCTAATGGGATATAGTATATGAGAGGAAAAGGGACCATATAGAACACATGAAAGATAGGAAGACGTATCAATCCATCAATCTATACAAGGGAGAGACAAAAGATGTAAAATAGAGCTAGGCCTCAATAGTATAGATATGAGAAATTTACTCTACCACTCCTAAGATATCCAAGTTATGCAAGTCGTAAGATCTAGAAACTACTAGAACATCTAAAGAAGTATCACCTAGAGTGATTGCTCTCTTATGGATTGGGCCACTCAATGCTCTAGATATAGTATAATGGTGTTCCAATTATAGTGTTACATGTGGTGCATTTGCCCCTAGAAAAACTTTCTTTCGGTGAGATCAAGTCGAACAAAACCAATGTCACTTTGAAGATTTAATTTTTTTACTATAAGATCCTCATCCATAAAATATTTATAGATAATTTTAAACTTAAAATAATTATTTATAAATTATAATTAATGTCTATAACATGATATATATTGAAACACTCATAATTAATTAAGCAAAATTTATCATAAATAAAATTATAAATGAATATTAGATATTGAATCATTTACTGTTTCTGAAATTAAATAAAATTTGGATAAAAGTAAAAAAACAATTCTAACAATTACAAGAAAGTCATCATCGTGGTTCATTGACTAACTCAATAGGGTGTTTTAGATTTGGATTTAGATTTAGCTTTTATGGTGTAAATAAACAGCGTGTAATAGTTTTTCATACAATTTCTTAAAATCGTATGGACCATGCACATTGAATACATGGGTAAAATTCTACACATTGAAAATTTTATGGACAATTTAAAACGACTCGTGGGTTACCGGGTTATCTATAAATCCATTTGTCTTAAAATTGAACATTGAATTTGCATGAAATTTGGTAAACCCTAATAAATTCCAGCATTACTTATCAATTCTCGCTATAGGTAGCCGTACCTTTTTAATTTGATGAATGTCACTAAATGTTAGTAAATATTTGTCAACTTTAAATCTGAGACCCCCCAATTCATACAGAAACTTAACTAGTATCCCTTCTCAGCTTACCAGCTTACTGACTAGGTGAAATGAAGAGACATGGGATCTTGCTTTTGACTTAGCAACAATATTAGAACTAGAGATCTTCTTGCGAACTAAAAGATTGCAGAGTACGATATTCTAGTAATGTGAAGGGGTTCTCATTCTTGAGTTGAGACCGTGAGATAAACTATATGCAATGGGGAAAAAACCTCACAAGCAATTTGGTGGGAAAAGGCTTGCAGTTTTTCTATCTTAATATAGCAGCGGATATGGAGGATACATGGACAAGGTGGTCCTCCAAAATGGACACCACACGGTAGCGACAATGGTGTCCAGTCCTAGATCTGGAGAGTAACAGACAAAACATGTCGTGAGAAATGAGAAAATCTACTGTACTTCCATGTTGGACGGCCATCATCTATTGTAACTGGGCAGTATGACCGTGGGATGAATTAAGTTGACTCGGTTTTATCGGTCCGACGAACAATGCTGCTCTCATCGATCAGGTCACGAAGTGGAGCATGCAGTCGTCTTTGACCATCCCCGCACTGCCGGATTCATCAGATCAGGGGAGGGAGCCATCCTCTTTGACCATTTCTCCCGTATATCACTCGCAGGCAGCCCCTCCCCTCCACATGGCTTCCTACGGACATAAGAGAGATGATGATAATGATGTGTGTGTGGTATGGAGACATGAAGGCCGGGCCGTTGCAGCGCGCCGGTTGATGGAAGTAAAGGTCGTTGAGCGATAATCTGAAGGTCTGTGCTCCAGTCCGCGCGGGTAACGACGACCGGGGGGAACTAAGGAGGCGATCGAGCGAGCGGGTGGGCCGTGCGCCGTGGTTCGGTTCGGTTCGCTGTGGGTTTTTTCTCTTCTCGTCGCCCCTCCCGTTCCCTGTCTTCTTCTTTGCTCGATCTCCGCTTCGCTTTTTCCTTGAGTCCTTCCTCCTTCCTTCAGTCCTTTGTCTACTCCAGACCCTCACATCGCTTTCTGTCGTCTGTCTTCTTCTTGCTCGGTGTAGAAGTAGTAGGGCTGCAAAGGCAAAAGGTCGAAGGAAGCAAAGAACTTAGTCTCTGAGAGGAAGACAGTCTAAGTGTATGTACGAGATACTGGATCGCATGAAAGCACAGGAGACGAGGAGTTCCGGGGTGGAAAGAAGAGGAAATAGCAGAGGAATAGAGGAGGACGTGGGAGGAAAAAAGTAGAAGAAGGAGAAGAGAAGCAGGAGGGAGGAGTATAGTCAGGAGGCAAGGAGTAGTCGTTGTGTCGCACTGAGTATGACGTTGACGTTGGAGTATCCCTTGGGGAGAAAGCTCGATAGTGATGAGATTGGGTGCAAGTGAAGGCGAGTGTGGGGAAGAAAGAGGAAGAGACTGGAAATTGAGACGGATCAAATTGTGTGATTGAGGTAGCCTAAGTTTGAGTGGTGTGGTGGTGCCGCGGATAGTGAGGAAGGGTGTGAAGAGTTTATGTTGGGGATGTTTGAGTTGAAGAGGGTTAAATTTCTGCTTTGCCGCCGGGGCGAAGATCGCCATTGTGTGGTGGTGGGTGGGAGCTCTCGCCCATTGACGAGGCCGCCCTGGAAGAGCGTCCCGGCTGGAGACGCCAGGAGTGAAGAAGGAGCGAGAGCCAGGCGCAGACGGAAGAATCATTGTCCAGTAGCAGCACATGTGGAGTGGTAGTGAGGGACTTTTTAGGGCATCATAATAACAGTAGTTGTCAACGGTATTTGTGTGGAAACTAGTAGTATGGCTCGAGGGAACGAAGACCGTGATTGGGCCGCAGGTAAGACCTTTTTATCATGCATCTGAACCTGTCAATCGACTAGTGAATGGAAATAGCGTTCCTACTGGCGAAGAGGGCGAGAGCTTTCTCCTCTGATGAACCATGAGGATGTTGGAGATACGATGGCTATAATTGGAGCAGGGAATGCAACAGGAGAAGGGAGGGAGTTCGGTAATGTAGATACAGATAGACTGAAAGTAATGTCTTCGGAAGAGACAGAAGTTGGAGAGGAGGGTCGATTCATCGCTGGTAGTAACAAGGCTTGGAAACCTACAGTTTGGAATTCGCACTCCGCTCCTCCTAGCCCCGTCGGGCGCAGTCCTCGACCACCCCAGCCTTACGGAAATGACATAGAGAAGCCGACTCCTCTGCCCTTTCCCTTGACTCCTCGCCCGCAGCAGAGTTGCAAGGCGCGGCCATCTCTGCCACCGTTGCAACCACTCGCTATTACTCGCAGAAGCTTGGAGGAGTGGTCCAGGGGTGGCTTTGAGGACGGTGGTGCCTGGACACCACCTAGCACGCCGGGCCGAAGGCGGGAGAACAGGGGGATTAAGAATGGCCTGGATATGAAGCTCGATATGGGAGCGGTACAACGAAATCGAGATCAATCGGAAAGCTCTGAATTAAAGCTTAAGCGAGATAAATTTGCTTTCTTTGACAAAGAGTGCTCGCGCGTAGCGGAGCACATATATCTTGGCAGCGATGCCGTCGCTAGGAATAGAGAAACTCTCCGACTCAACAAAATCACGCACGTTCTAAATTGTGTGGGATTTATGTGTCAAGAATATTTTCCCGAAGATCTAAGCTACTTGACTCTCTGGCTGCAAGACAGTCCTTGCGAGGACATCACAAGCATATTGTACGACGTGTTCGATTACTTTGAAGAAGTCAGAGAGCAAGGCGGCCGAGTGTTTGTGCACTGCTACCAAGGAGTATCGCGTTCCACGTCGCTGGTCATTGCCTATCTAATGTGGAGAGAGGGTCAGAGCTTTGAGGACGCCTTTCAAGATGTGAAGGCTGCTAGGGGGGTGACTAATCCCAACATGGGTTTCGCATGTCAGCTTTTGCAAGCGCAGAAGAGAGTGCATGCTGCCCCTGTGAGTCCGAACTCTGTCTTGAGGATGTACCGAATCTCTCCTCATTCACCATACGATCCTTTGCATTTGGTGCCTCGAACAGTGAATAACCCTGGAGTTTCAGCCCTGGACTCCAGGGGAGCATTCGTTGTCCATGTTCCCAACTACATCTTCGTCTGGCAAGGAAAAACGTGCGAGCCGGGATTGTTTGAAGCCGCACAAGGTGCAGCTTTTCAAGTGGTGCGCTACGAAAGAGCCCAGGGTGCTATAGTCCCCGTTCGCGAGGGTAGCGAGCCCCCTGAGTTCTGGGACGCTCTTCGAAGAGGTGGCCCAACCCAGGAGTCTGACAAGACCAAACTTGATAGTTGTATGACAGCGCTTGCAGGAGCTGGGAATGGAAATGACGGCGCGGGCAGTGGAGAATGTGGCAATGGAGGAGCAGGTACGGCTTTGAAACTTGTAGAAGCTTATGACAACGATTTTGAGCTTTTTCGCAAAGCAAAACAAGGGATAGTAGCAGCTCCCCCTGTACCAGGAGGAGCTACCACGCAGGTGCCACCGAAAGACACTGGCTGGAGCCGCTTGCGTTGTAGATTTTTCTCGGGACCAAGAGGTAAACCTAATGGTTCTTTCCAGGAAAGGCAGCTGAAGAAACCTGAGGTTATTGAAATTTCCGAAGCAAGTGAAGATCGAATGAGCTCCGAGGCCCGATCGCAGGACGAGAGCCTTCAGTCGGCGAGCCCCGCCACCTCTCCTGATCCTTCTCTTTGCTCTAACTCGTCTCTCTTTTCTCAAGAATCAGTTTCTTCTGCCTCTTCTCGTTTCCCTTCCCCAGTGTCAAGTTCCCAATCTCCTTTCCCTTCCCCCTCTTTGTCACGTATACCGTCAGGCTCTTCGTTAAGTTGGTCCCCCCCTGCCTGCTCCTCTCCTTCTCCTGCATCGAATACATGTCCTCCAATTCCTATGAATCAGTCACCTGGAGAAGTTGAACCTAAACCTTTCTCCCAGCCTCTCCCATCCTCGTCCCAGCCACTGTCGTTGGCCCAGCGCAGAGGAGGTATTTCTCCTTCTCTCCGGTTGCCAGCATTAGTTGACGATCCACCCACAACCCCTAGGGGAACTTCAAGAAAGCCTAAACTACCCCCTATTAGCGTCGTAAGGGGTCAAGTATCTGCGGACTTCTTAAATGTAAATGGAACCTTACAAAATAGAGTGGATGTTCCCGATAGATTAAGTGCAACTACGGTGGACGGGGCTGTTAACTCATCTCAGGGCGATGAGCCTTCCGCGCAGAGTGAATCGTCGAGGTCCAAGCAACAAAGGAGTTTCTCAGATGAGTACTTTGATTGCGAGGATAGTGATACCCCATATTATACCCCATTACCACCAGAACCCCGAAGTTCGCACTCTTTCTCGAGGAATCAGTCCAATCTCTCCTGGGAAGGCTCTTCATGTCACGCCTTGGCAGCTGGAGAGGAGGGAGGCTCGGCGAAGTTGTTTGAGTGGCCGAGGATGGAGAAAATCGATATGTTTGATACTGATGACTTGGATTCGAGGGCAGCATTTATCCTCTGGGTCCTACGAGGAACCCGGGATAAAAATCAAAGAGGAAGCGATTTAGTGAGTCAGGTTTATGTCTGGGTTGGAAGAAATTCTAGAGCAGACAGCGGGGAGACTTCGGATGCAGCAATGGAAAATCCACATGAGATCCAAGAGCTTGATAGTCAACAAATAGGCAATGACTTTCTTGAGCAAATGAGGCTACCGAAAGACACACCCATCATGGTAAGGATTTGCGTGTCTTCGGTTTCTCTCCTTCTAGCTGTGGGAGATGTTTGAAGCAGATTACCAGCTCTTATGATCTTGAATTAGTTCATCACCAGTGTATTTCTCTACAGCATGCACGTTTCATACGGAAGATTTGCCTGATTCAAGAGGTAGAGAAGTACTGCACTCCCCCATTGCCCTGTGTTGTAAGGAGCTGTGCGGGTCTTTTCTTCCGACAAGCCTGTATGTATACTAACCACTAAAATGTCATATCTCTATAGGTCGTAAAGGAAGGTTCAGAGCCGGAGGAATTTTGGGAGAATTTCAAAAATGGTTGAAGTCCTGGAGACCTTCCTTTATTTACTGGTCTGATTATTCGAGACACGGTTCTCGCCCTTTCGAGGTCTAGACCAAGTCTAGAACGGGTATGCCGCACACATTGACTGGAAATGGTGATTGAATAGCAAATTGTGTGCCATTCAAGTCGTAGTTCTTGTTGTGCTCACGACGTCGAAGCCGGTCGTAACTGTGATGATTATCTCATCTAGTTTCTGATAATGAGAAATTCGTCAAAAAACACCTGCTACTTTCACAACAAGATGTATGATATAAGTGTGTACAGGGATACCTTAACAATACCTCAGCTGTCGATGGATATGTCCAGATGTCTTGGTGCTATAACGGGTACACATGTCCCAATTTGATTCGTTGACCGACAGGACTAAGGTATGCCTGAGCATTCAACGCAAGCTCTTGAGGGCAACTTTTAGAGGGTAACATTCTCCTTAGGTGTTGCCAGCATACAGCTCCGGAGTTAGTGTGCAGGTCTCACATCTCAGCCGTCGGAACTCGGTCTCAAGGAAGCTGTCTGATGGCGGAAATTTTTTCAATGTGATCCCAGATGCACTGCTTGGCCGACATTGACCGCTGAAGATCATGCCGGATACAGTGGTGTTTTCCTTATGAAGGCTGGGGGATAAGCTAGGAGTGCTCCAAACATTTCCCAGCAGGTTGAGTAGTGAAGGGAAGGCGTGATGTTATATTGGGAAATCCTTGATCCTATCCGTGCCCACCTCAGTGGGTGCGCTGTATGTAGTGATTATTCTTAGGGCCCTTCTGCTGGAACAACTGTTGGGATTGATTGGATCGCAAATATGTCTTCGTCCCAATTCTCAAATTATTGAGTGTCGTGCGTGTTCCAATCAACTTTCCTGGACTGTTTCCCCAGCGGGACATCCTGCAAAGGCTACACTCCACTCACATATTGATCTCGTGCTCTTTATCTGGTACGTGATTGCTCTAGGACTACCCCGTTGGTTTCTTTGGATGTAAGAAATAGCTCCAGATGTTGAGATGAGGAAAGCCTCCTGAGCACGAGGGTCATTTCGTATTTCTGGAGTTCTAGCCCGAGAGAAGTGGCCATCTCTAGATTTGTCATTGCCTTCAAAAGCCCATGCAGTTCTACTCGTCCCGAATTCTGGGCAGTATCTTTGCGTGAGTCCTCATCTCTTGGTTCGCCTTTTCCATCTTGATTTTGACGTAATTATACTTTTTCCTCTTGGAACGTTAAACGTATCCGTACCGTCCTAAGTCCCAAGTCTCATGGGTTTTGAAAGCTGTCTGCAGTTCCATCCTAGGTATGTCAGCGAACGACTTTCAGAGCATAGTTCGCAGGCGATAACTTAATTTTGTGAAAGGTTCCGCTAGCAGCGTTTGCGCGTTGTGGAAACGGCTGACGAGAGCTCCACGTTATTCTGACGTTGTACCCTAGTTCGGAGTATTGGACCGTGCCCATGCCTGTATCATCAGGAATGCAGAACCGTCTGTCTGCGCATCTCCTCGCATCTACTCGTGTGGTAGAGCAACTAGAAACCCTAGAATTGGGAAATATATTCAGACCACTTTTTGGTATCCAGACCAAAAGTTCCTAGTTACTGAAGTTTCGCATGATTCTCTCCAGTGTTGCTTACTCTTAGATGTCCAGGAATTGCTTCAACTAACTAATGTCCTTGACAAATTTGAAGACTTGGAATGTGTGCAAGTGGAATATTAGGAGTTTGACCATTCATTTTGCCGCCACTTTTTGAGCCACGTACAGCGTCATGTGATTGGGAACTAAGACTTCCAGCGGCCAAGAACTCAAAAGTTATCGAAGCTTCCAATGAGAGTATCAGATTGCATGAACAGCTCTTCGTGCTTATAATTTAAGACTAATGAAGCTTCTCGCCGAGTATCTTGTGCATGATGACACGAGGTTGTGGTAACCTTGGTGGAGAGATCTTAAAGTAATCAGGTCACGTGTGTAAATTCTTCCTGACAAATAGATCCATACTGTTGAGGTGTCATTGAATGTCGGATGCTACATAGGACGAGGTCGTTATTATGTTTGTTAATTGACAGTAGTGTCGACTAGTTTAGACTGCTCAACATTCAAATGAACATTGGGTGTACAATTATGATAATCTCCAATGAATAACAAACAATGAATACTGGATGTACGAGTGTATAGAATGAGATTATCATCTGTAGAACTACATATAATCTAAGCATTCAGTGAATATTAAATCTATATTAATCTATATTAATACAATGACATGATCACCCATGATCACCGGATGTATGATGATTTTCGATGGATAGTGGGGTGTGCCTGTATAAAACGAGAATTTCATTCCAGGACTCCAGTATTGATCGAATTTTTTAATATGTCAACTTTCTGCAAACTTCAGTCCAGTCCATGTAATATCTTTGTGATACTTTATTTTTTCGTGGGCAAGATCGAAGTTTACAGAAATTCAAAAGTTTTATCAACTTAACTATGTGTTCAAAACCTGTAAACTTCTTAATGACAGTAATAATAATAATAATAATAATATCCATTCGCTAATATATGTATTCTAAAAAGCATAGAATGTTGATAGATATATGCATCCAAAATAAATAGCTTGGACGTGAATTTTTTTTCCTTCAAAATATAAAGCTTTACAACAAGACCTTGGTAATTCATAAATCGCAAAGTGGCCCATGGCCACCCAACTTATAAGTATAAATGGAAACGAAGTGGAAAGAAAAAACACCTGAAGTGAGTGTTCTGTTTGAAATTGGCAAGGACTTAATGGACGGAACAACCTTTCAGTTCTTTGTGGAATCAGTTGAGAATCGGATGACGGGACTGTTCAGATAGTTGTGCGATTGAAGTAGATATTCAAGTGGAGACCTATAAGAACATTCCATTTCAGATAAGAGATTATAACTTTCATTTTATTCGTATAGTCGGGTCAGGGAAGTTTAGGCACGCAAATTAGAAATGATAGGGTATTCCTTCTAGAGCTGGAGGATAACACCATGTGCGTTGCCCGTGCAAACCAAAATTCGATTTGTTTCTTAGTTGTTAAGGATCATGTTGTTGCTAATAAGGACCAATGACTTTAGTTGGCGTCCGGTACTATTTAATCTCATTTGGTGTACACGGTAAGTGTATGGAAGAATCGCATCTAGATTAGAAAAAGTAGATTTTCAGTAGTTCATTTAGCATCGCTATTGGGAGTTTAAGAAGTTCATATGCTATTAAGAATTCCAGTCAAAACACAATGTTACAAAATGATGGTCACATCTGTTCCATTTAGTTTAACACAGTGATCATCTTCGTGACTACCCTTAGACAGGTGACACGCGAGATAGATTGGTCGGGACCGAATTCGGTACTCATAGCCATCCACTGTTCTCTAATGCGGTGGTTGCCATCTCTTGATGTTCTTTCCAATTCCCGAGGCGTTTTCTATCACCAAACGGGAGACCTTCACCTCCACTTCTGTCCATGATAACCAATATCTTCCTGTTACTGTACTTACATAATTCTCCCATTAAAGAAGATATGTTAAGAGAAAAACTCGGTGATTGGTGTGATAGAGAGTTCTAAATCAAGATGATTTTGATGGGCCAAAGAAGACGGGAGAGGCACCAAACAAAAGTCTTAAGGTCTTATTGAGTGAGACTATACAGTGTTTGTTTACATATAAACAAGTATTATCCTCACTAGTTTTATGCAGACCCTGCTGCTGGACTCATCTACAGATGATCTTATCGGACTTCCTCGAAGTGTTACTACATCAGGAATCTCTTAGAGTAGTAAAGATCCATGCGGAAAATGATATAACATAAAAGAGAAATGATAATGGAGAAGTATAAGGCCCCAAGAGTTCCGACAGATATTGGGTGTTTAACTTTCACATATTCACAGTCAAGAACTACAGGTGAAGTGTACTGTAGTAAAGTGATAATCATCCCTGCCAGTATCCTCAGCAATGGGGACACCTCCGCTTATTCCCTCAAGCGGAGGGAACAAGCGGTGTCCACAGCTTGTTTGAGATGTGCGTATGATAGCGACATATGAGAAGAAAGAAATACTACAGATCGGTGTATTATCGAAAGGACATTTATACGAGTGTGTGAAGGCGGTACAACTTGGTCGAAATTAGAAGACGGCCACTGTTCAACAAGGGACGTATAGATAAGTGGAAAGGGGTGTGATACTCAAACGGAGATTAGAGGGAAAGAGGGTTTTTTAGTACGCACCTGAACAGGATGTAAATTTGACATGAGCAAAAATGGAGGAGAATTGGAAGGAGGAGCAGGGACTTGCTACAGGGTAAGGAGTGAGGAGGTTGCAAGGTCCACTTGAAAAAGTTGCCCAGGATAAGGAAAATTTTAATGAATGCAATAAAGCAACAGAACCTTCCGCTGAACTCTTGCGAAACGATACGATGTGTGAGTTTCAGCTAGCTTAAAACCCTGGTCTTCAATAGGAGATGACCTGCTTCACAAGAGGAGCTTAGTGTCTTGATACGGAATTCAAGATGAACCTTGGAGGAACACGCGCGGATTGTTCAAGCGCTGTAATAGGACAGAGCAGAGAGCATGAGGGAAGTCTTGATCCCAGTAGGGCAACGCAGAAGGCTTTTGAAAAAAGTAAGAAAGAGAAAGACAAGGTGGAAGAATCAAAAGCTCGAGAATCGGGACTTAGCACAAGAGACTCTCAAACTTCAAGAAGATATCCGAGAAAACAACGATGACAGATGCAACAAAACCTATGCGCTGGAATGGACACAGGCATCTAGTGCAGAATGACATATCTGAATAATAATCTGAATTGAACTTGAGTTAGTTTTCAGTCCTTCAAATCTGAGCTATGATGACGCGAAATTGATACCGAGTTAACCAGCTTTCCACTGCCTGCTTGGACAATGTTAGCTTGCTAGCTTGGATAATTAACGCCCAGGAATAAGATATTGATGCAGCATCCATTAACTTCTCAAAGCTCTTTAAGAGGGAACTCCTGAGACGGAAGTCAAAATTCAGTCAAATATCATTTTAGTATCTGTGAACAAGGCTGCTATAAGGAAATCAATCAAGAATGACAAGTTCTGCGCAGCTGTCCTCTGATTCAACAAAATTGCAGATATGATGACTAAAGGCGACCATAAACTCTTTCCCATGACACCCTCTCACTAACGGTTTGAATTTCCGTACGCAGAGAATATTTCTTCTGGGCATCCGACTCAACGGGCGTATGCAGCATTGACTGTTCATATTTCCATAGTCATCATACACTGATACACTCAGTGTGTTCTATTTTATTCTTAACAATATATGACAACATTTTAAAAGACAAGCAAACTCTTACTGCTTCGGAGTCCTAAGGTATATACACCACATAGCATCGAAACAGACAGTATGAAGCGAGAAAAAAAAAGTCTAACAAAATGCAAAAAGTACCTGGGAAACACAGAGTAATAAGATGAATGACATCGAAGCACTGCTAGTCCAGATCCCAGATTATACTGGTGGCATCCATAGAGGAAACTTGTCACATGTTCTATATTTAGTGAATCTTCATGCCATTTTCATTAGCTTGAAAGAGTGGTCTAGTAGTGTCTGGAGATAAGATACTAGACAGAGTGGTATGAGTTTTCGACAAACTAGTTTTCACATATGATCGACAAAAAACCAGCCAGGGTGCGGTACGCAGGGGGGTCTCGGAAACTTTGCTGCTCGCTGACAATATTCAATCTAATTGCATGTTTTCTTCTTTAGTTTGTCAATACAAACAGCCTCAAGGTAGATTGCAGAAACGATATCATGCAGCAACAGATTCCACGGCTGCCACCGGAGGTTCCCAAGTACTAACGTGATATCTGAATGGCCAGATGGATACAAGCTTCACCGCCCGCAATAACGATCTGTAGCAGTTTCAATCACTTCAATAGCCCAGAGAGGCCACGAGTGTACCACTGCTTTTAAGCACATTGCTCTGATGGCCGGCGGAAAGATCAGTGCACCAGACCTGTGAGCAAGCTACAATGGGCAGTGGTTGAGTCAAGTGCCATCTCCGAATTCTCTTCATTGGAGAGTCAAGTGGATCTCCATTTTCCTGAGCGCTTGAAGCCGTGACTCATACTCGCGGTAGACTGCAAAATCGACTGACTCTGATTGATATCATGAGAACAGGAAAAGGTATAAGCTTCCTCGGTTTCTCTGGAAGGATTTATTGAAAAATCCTCCACCAAACAAACTCTTATATGCTAAAACTTAATCCAAGCTCTTACCCTGGTCATGCGCTCGTTAGCGAACGTCCCCTATTGAATGGAGACTAGACAATAGATTTCACCTACCAGATAATATTACTTTGACACGCCTATTTCACTTTCTCTGCTTGTTTTGATGGCTTCTCTACAGGCGTTGACCCTGTTTCCATCTCCTTGGGTTTAACGTGCTCTCCTCTGCTAGTCCAACATCAGGACAGTAAGAATTCTTAGTAAGTAACATGCTCCATCAGGTGAGGTCATTCCAAAACAAGACCACGGGAGCAGTATAATTATGACGCATTACGAATGTTGTTAGGGCTAGCGCAGCGCACTTCCTCACTGGAAGGAACATAATTAGGCTCACAACCCGCTGTGGAGAGGCCGGACGCCTCATTGCTTTAAATAAAATCCACAATACCTTCAACTGTCCCTTTAGCACCACGACAAACAATGATATGTACTCGATCGAAATTATTAGTAGAAGACTGAATGAGACTGGCAAACTGCCCGAGATGATTCCTCGCCGCCTATCCCTAAGAAATCAAGTTCCGTGTATACTGAATCGTCCATTATCTCGGCACAAAGATCCTTAAAACTGTAGATTTTTCCCTTGACACGAAACGAGACTGCAAAGACTTACTTGGCTGCAGCTCCTTGCTCAGCTTCCAGCCACTCGCGAATATGGCGAAGGTTACGTCGCAATGTGACCGATGATTTCCGCACATCTCCACGAAGCATCACCACGATCGCTCCAACGCCAACCACCGTCAACAGGAAATTACTAAGCGCCATGGTTGTATCTTCTTACCTAGTAGAAAATGTGCAATGTCAGTACTCATGATCGTCTACATTGTGAAAGGATATCAACATGCATCAAGTGCAACGAAATTGACCTGTTCTACAATTACCCACCGAAGTTTCCTACATCTGATACAGGTCAATCTTTTCTTTACTTGCTTCCCCCCTTCTAACACTGACCAATCTGCTCTTCTTCTACGAGCATGTTTGCAATCAATCAAGTAAAGAAGCCCAACGGATGCTCCTACAACTGTACTGGTAGTGGAACCAGACGTGTTGTCAAGACAGGTATTGAAATCGTCCATAGCCTGTTAATCACCGAAGCTCAAGTCATAAAAAGGATGGCGTGGCAGAACAGAGAGATGCGACAACAGGCTTCAGAGTCACTTATAAGGGATACACTTACTGGCTGGAGCAGGATATACAGACTTCAGCACTTGGGACTAATCTTACGGCTGATTCATAGAAGAGCACCGCAACAAACTCCAAGAAGTAAACCAATAGCGGAACATATTTCCAAGATTAGTGAAGATTAATCTCTTGGTGACTAGTGCCTTGACGACGCTCTTTGTATGTCTCAATAATTCTAGCTGTCAAAGAGGTGTGATGAGAAGAAAATATTTAGCTGCGACCTAACTCCAGCACTCAATTTTCTAATCCTTGGCGCAATCTTCGAATACCTCAGCATAAAACCATAAAGCATATTCTTACTTGAGTATTCACAATATCTTGTCTTGTGAAACTGGTAAGAAACAGGGGCCTTGGAATTAAGAAGCCATTACAAAACCTAAGCAAATCCAATATCACGGTAAGATACACTTCAGCCACAGGATATATTGTAGCTGTTTAGCCGACTCAAGTCGATACACATCCTAAACAAATTGCGATTTGCTTAGGATCGCCAATTGACGTCAATTCAGAGCAACAGGTCAGTGTCAGAAGATCTTCATACCTATAACCATCAACCATTTCAAGGATCGTATAATCTTCGAGCAAATTAACGGGACGAAGGGAAGATTTAAGAGAAAGAAGGACCCAAGATGTTCCAGGAGGCTAGACATATGAGATCCAGACCTCGGACAAGATGGGAAAATACGTTCAGGGTAAGTTCGCAGCCGCAGGCAGAGGAGGAGGAAACGCCAACGCTATTTTGGCTTCACAGCTCACTAACAATAAATATCGCAGTACGGTTTAGATTGTTCCAGACCTGTAGAACCAGCCCTCCGGGCCTCCTCCCTTGGAACGGCGCCCCAGGTTACAGATACCATAGAATCCACATTTTTCATATTCTCATAACCAATATCAATATGTGAGCAAAGCTGAATCTCCAAGCAAACTTATGGAGCGCAGACTCGAGTCACACCGGGACGAGATACATATGTCCATCTAACAGGAGCTCCACTATGGCAGGCCAGAGATATTTAGCAGTTGACCTTATAACATGCAGCACGCCCGTCAGCCAGAACGTCCCGAGCTACGGCAGAGGAGTACGCCTTCTGTTGCTTTAGCAGACGCCATCACAATCTTCCATCAAATGCAAACCTTCCATTGTAAACTGCTCTTCCTCTTCTCAGACTCAACCAATCATTCTCCTATACCTTCTCCTGCTAAAGCTAGAACTCTTTAACAGTCGTACGCCAGATCGATTCCTGTAATGATCTCCCGCATGCTTATGTTCTGTAGGTTCATTACTAACAACTCAGCCTGATGGGCGACTTTGGTGAAATTGGGATGTAGAAGAAGCTTTCGCACATGTTTCGTAAAGTATTACGCATCTGAACCCAGTCAAACTCAAACTCGAAGTCCATCCGACGTGGTGGTGGAATCATTGTGGGGGTAACAATTACCGGGCGTATGATCTGTAATTAGGGTTTAACTGACCCCGGGCTTGAACTGGGAAGTCCGCCTGCGCTCGAGTTCCGAATTGGCGGGATGAGATATTCATTTGGAATTTGGTTGTATAGATTTTTATTTTTTTTTGTTTTTATTTTTTAGGACGGGTTAATATTAATATAGAATTTAGTAATTTTATATTTTATTTATAAACATATTATTATTTAACTATAAATAATAATATATTTAATTATATTTATACAATATTTAACATGGATTCTATATAATTAATACAATCTTAAATTTATTATTTTCAGATAATATTTTAATCATATAAAACATTTTTATTATAATAAAATATTTTTCTATTTTTCGGGGTCACAATGGGAACAGGTGTATCTGCACCACATGAATGTAGGCGGCTTCTACCCGTGACACAAAATTCGCAAATGAATCTAGAATGCACTCTCTCTTTGGTTCGGGTGTTTGAAGGACATTCTTCGCCGAAATGGCTGAGAAAGAGGGTCTTCGCACGTAGTGCCTCTCCCTACAGTGCTCGCGCGCGGAAATCGTCACGCCGGTGCGTAGGCGTGTAAGGGAGTTTTGAGAATGAAATGGAGCTGTATGAAGGTGAACTTTCACGTACAGTTCTTAGGGGGTAGGGGCCTACCTATCCAAAGTAATTGACTTACAGAATGATATTTTTTTCTTTTTAATCGTTATTTTCACTTTGGCCTGAAGAACGAAATGCTAGTCGCTATACAGCGACGAAGCAAATACGCGAAGCGTATTTTTTTTAAATTTGAGAATGATATCTTTTTTCTTTAATATGACGTTTTACTAGATTTTGCATTTCTTCACATATTTATTATAATAAAATAAAATAAAATTGTATTTTTGCTTTATAAATTATATATTTACAAAATTAATCTTATTTTTTACCAATATTTCCAAAAAAAATGTTGATAATATTGAAATTATTTTGTAACTATTATATATTATATATCACATATGGATATACATAAAATAACTCATTTCATTATAATAATATTGATAAAGTAAAGGATAAAATAGTCAGTGATAATCGATCAAGTAAAGAAATAGAAAATTGTTGAATTAATTACAAATTAAAAACTTCTAAACTATGGGTTGGATATCAAACTTTTATATTTATAAGAAAATTAAATATAAATTCTAAATAAAAATTTAAAATAACAATGATTTGATATTTAAAAATTCATTTACTTTTGAATATAAATTACATTAATCATTTACTTAACGTATAAATATTAATCTTTTGGAGATTTTTTCAATTTGTCCAAGAGAATTTTTCCAAATTTGGTCATAATTTTATTTTTAGTTTTATTTTGTTTATATTGCTAATTAATGTTATCCTTGTTATGATACAATTTTGTATGTTTTGTTTACTCAATTAAAATTTTGAAGATAAGAAACATATTAACACATGGTATTATAAAAAATGTACTCTTTCAGAATGACCTTATATATTTTGTCATTGGTAATCATGTTCTATATCTCTTCATGTAAGAATCTACTTAATTTTTATGTTTTTCATGGTCAGTAATAAAGATCGGAGGAAAAGAAAGTTATCTACAAGTATGAAAATAATTAAACAGATAATAAATTAAAGGAATAAAATAGCCTTTTTATTATAAATAAATAAATTATATATAAAAATCAACATAAATATTCTGTTGAGATTCATCCAACCAATTTTATATTTTATACAGAAATAAAATATAATTTTAATTTTACCATATTTAATAAAATATTTTTATATTTAAGTAAAAACTGATATACATAGTACTCACTCAAGAAAATAATTATATTATTTCTATTTATTCACATGTATAATAATTAAAGCTCACAAATCTTTTCTAAAATCATGTAAAAAATATCAACAAATATGGAAGTTGATAATTTCTATTTGACTATATATTCACATATATAATAAATGAAAACTCAATAAACCTTTTCCAAAATCATGTAAACAAATAACTAATATGGAAGTTCTTAATTTCAATTTGATTATATATGTATGCCTTTGTGATTCTTTTACATCATATCTTTAGAGCAATAGTAATTTTTTTATTTTTTAAATTTTGGTAAATATAATTAATAAAATTCTTCATTCAGTCATTTGTCTTGAACTTCAACCTGAATGTGAATGTGATGAAATGTTATTTCATTTTTAAAGATCTAATCTTAGAATGATAAGTAGTATTCTTTACCAAATATATTAAGTTTTGATTAATACTTTTTTTAATACTTAATGTTATTTTGTTTATAATTTTAATCATGTGATTTTGTAACAATAATATTTTTATTTATTTATAAATTGAGTAAAAATTAATTACATAAAATAATAATTTGTGTACAAGGATGCGGATTATATGTTATATGATTATAAATTAACAAAAACTTTGAATAAGGTAGATTCAAAATTTATTAAACTCTACGAGGAAAAGAGAAGCTCCTCAGTAATTAAAAAATCATTGTATTGGTACAAGAGTTAAAATTAAAAAATAATAGTGAGAATAACAACTTCCAATGAATACACTGTTACAAAAATTAAAACATTTAAGTTGCATTCTAGGTGTGTGACGTATCAGACAAGGTTTATTGTGCAACACTTAAACAACTTTGAATTAAACAAGAGACTTTCAAATGGAAAATAAAATAAAATATCTTACAATTTTTTTATGATATGATTATTTCCCATATAATATTTCTTTATTTATTTTATACACACAAATTATTTGTATGTTTAAGCAATCTAACATTAAATGTGCTATATATACTTATTGTCTCTTTGATAATTAATAAATCTCTAATATATAGTCATAAATTATAAGATGTCAACTATTATAAATTATCAATATGAATTACATAAATTACATTCAAAAGCCATAAGTTGAAACAATTATAATTTTAAGGTATAAATTTAAAGAAAAATACTATATGTAAATTGTTATTTGTAAGTTTTATATCCATACACTTAACTTTCTTTGTTGATAGAATTCTTATAATTTGTAATTGAAATATGCAAGTTATAATTAACTTCTAATTTTGAGTCTATATTTAATAATAATCTTTCCATTGTCTTGGTATCCAAACAATAAACATATATTATAAACAAATTAGCATGAAATCTTTAAAGTTTTTTCATTAAAATATAAAGAAAATAAGTAAAAGTATCGTAATGTTTTGAGGACATAAGGACAAACACTAGAGAATAAACACAAAGTTTCAACTCTCAATACTACCATGTTTCAAGGGAACACATTGTTTTTGTTATATAGTCAAGAGGATACACTCAAAGGAAACATCACACTTGGATCAAATATGTGATATGTCAATGAGCTCCACCCTTAGATTAGTTGCATGGTTGTGTGTTATGTCGGTCCATGTCCTATCTGGTTAATCAAACATGTTTGGTTTTTAGGAATAGTTAGTGAATCTACTTGTATGAAGCTCAAAAATAGCATGGTTGAGGACATACAAGATAAATAGAGGGGGAGAAGGTAAACCTTTTCCATTGTAGAAAGAAGAGAGGATTTTGTTTATTTTTTAGATCTAATTTATCCATTTAGGTCTCCAAAATTGACTTTGAAATTTCTAGAGTGTTTTCGTCTCTTGCCATATAAAGTACATCAAATTTTCAATTACAAATGGATATGGAACCTTGTCCATCTCATCCATCTTGACTTGAGTAAGTATTTGGGTACAAGTCTTTGATAAAATTGAAATGTTTTTCCAAAAGAATCAATACCGGTTGTTCAAATTAAATCTATTCAATACTTTTTTCACATAATTTTCTTGTGACAACCATAATTTCTTATTCTTCTTATTCTTGATGGATGATTCATATCCAAATTTTTGTTGCTTAGCACAAGTAGAAATATTTGTTTTGAATATGAGTTTTTTTTTCTTTTGTAATTTTTTATATTAAAACTAATTACTAACCTATCATCTATCTACAAAAAGAAGAAATATATCAAATCTCACCATTGCCAATTTTAAAAAATAAATACAGTGATTAATTTAATATTTGGTAAAACTTGTTGTTAATACAAAACTACAAAATTTAAAATAATATTGATATATAGTTTATTTCCACATGCATTCTTCAAGCATAGAATATATATTCTTTACTTTTGACAATAAATATTTTTTATTTGTACCATGTATAATTCTTCATTTAATTTTTTATGTACAAATATTATATGTATACCAATTTTGCCATGCCATTTGTAGTATCGCATCTAGATTGCTCGGACATTGGAATTCTAGTGATAATATGTAATACCAAGGGTTAGCCATATGATCTAGATGTGAAATTCGGTTTGGTAACATCTAGAATGATGTTATACATGATGGTCAAAATAGATCAGATAGAAGTATTACCAAAAGAGTACTTCTACTAATAGGGTAGAAACCAAAATAGACTTGAGAACCTTAGAACCAATAGCTAGACATATGATTTAAAGGTGAGAATTGGTTTGGTAACATCTAGAAGGATGTTACACATGATGGACTAAACAGATCAGAAAGAGGTATCACCAAAAGGGGACTTCTACTAATAGAGTAGGAACCGAAATATGCCTGAAATCTTTGAAGGCAATTTTGGAGGCCTAAACGGATGAATTAGACCTCAAAAATGTGCAGATTCCCCCCCCCCCCAATAGAGGGAAGGTTGGCCTTCCCTCCTCCCTGCTTTGTCTCATCGAGAGCTTTCCAACAGTACCTTACGTGATTCTGAGATTCCTATAGGGAGATTCCCTAAAAGATTCCCTCCGATCAAAGCTTGTTTGACCAACCAGATAGGACCTAGACCAGACAGGTCACCCATCCAAGTAAGTAATCCAAGGGTGGAGCTTGCTGACATGTCACCTATCTGTGTCCCTAATCCTATGGTGGAGCTTCCTTGGAGGAGATCCTCTTTGTCTATATAATAAAGAGAAGGTGCTTCCTTGTGCCATCGAATGTTGAGTGTGCAATCTGTGTTTTCTTTCTTCTCTTGTCCTCGGAGTATTACATAATAGTTAGAGTTATTTCAACAGTTCCTCAAAGACTACTTTCCGACGGTCAGATTTTGTGTCTGGGGAACTGATTTCACAATGAGGCCCACCGTCACTTTGCACCATTTTCACCGTCAAGTATGCCGTCAGCGGGACCGTTAGGGTTTCAGAGCTAGCTTGAGTCCAGGGAGTATAGTTTCAAAGTGAGCTCCAGAGAGCTCATTTCTCTGATGTTGAGCCTTCGAGTTCTTGGCTATGGTGGACAGAGGCCAGCGAGCGTCACCTAGATTCTCTATGCTTGAGTGGGTGTGGCTTGACTGTAATCAGTGCCAAGTTGTTGGTAGTTTATGGAGTGACAGATCAAGTACTAATCTGAGTTGAGAGTGGTAAGCAATCTGATTAATCAAAGAAGTGAAGTCAGGGGGAAATCGGGTGCAGGAACTTTGAGTGTTGGTGGTATCTCCAAGCTCGGTGGATCGTTGGTAGCTCGATTCAAGTTCAGTGTTTCCTTAGTGTGTAGAAGCTTGTTCAATTGATGCAGATTTGGCAGTTAGGCTGACGGTGTGCGGAAGTGTTGGCCAAATTTTGAGCAAAGAAGGAGCAAATTTTGAGCAGTGGTTATGATTTTGAGCTTAGGAGGTGAAGGCAGGACCAATTTGTTGCGAGTTGGGCTTAGAAAGTCAAATTGAAGGTGGATTTGTGAAGCTATTCTCATGTAGTTGTGATTTGGAAAAACCCATTTTGTCAATTTAGCTCAAGTGGAAAGTTAGTGGGGGATTTGGCAGACAGCCTACTTTAGGTTTACGTCAGGTTTTGGTTGAGATTTACATCAAATTTTGGCCAGATTTGGAGGAGTTTCAATGTTTGGCCAGATTTGGAGGAGTTTTGCTAGTTTGGATGACTTTTGCGGATTTGGAGAAGTTTCGCTAATTTTGGAGGAGGTTCAAAGTGGCAACAAGAAAGGCCTCATTTGGCTGAATTTTGAAGCTTCGAGGCATAGGGTTGTGGGCTATGAGAGGCTACGAGGGCCCAGAAGGGCCAGCAAGCCATCTTGCTGGCGTGAGGCTAGCTAGTTTAGAGTAGATCTTGGTCATTGGTTGGCAAAATCTGCCTTTCCTGCTAGATTGTGGGCAATGAGGTTTGATCCCTAGATCTCTTGTTCCTAGACTGGTGCACTAGCCAACTGGTCCACCCTCACTTGTTGTCATAGTGACTGTGCCACTATTATCTATACACATGTAGCTTTGGCTAGGAGAGGCAGTTTGATCCCATTCTTGGTGATCCTGGTAGCTTAAGACATAGATACAAACTTCTCTTATGTCAAATGCCAAATGGTGACAGAGTTAGTCTCGTGTTGTGTTATGAGATGGAGGGTTTTTATTTAGATTTTTTGTGATTGGACCTCTTCCATTCTCTGCTTCCTATTTGTGCACCATGTTTGTGTGAGGTGCTCTGACTTTTGAGCGTTGGTGCTCTGGTGTGCTCTCGGTGGTGAGGCTGGAATGATGACCAATCAGACTACCTTTGTTTCTCTCCAGTGAGGCATGAAGTGATGACTTGCAGACCGTGAGAGTGCATGTTATGATGGCACGTTACAGGTTGCCCTTTCCCCTAGTGTAGTTATCTCGGTTAAAGTTACATTAGTGGGTGGTGCTTAGTTGGTTTTGGCACGTGGTGGTGCTGGCACTTGGTGAGGCACTTGCGATTGCGACTTGCGGTTGCAATTAGTGGTTTGGGTTTGCTGTTGTGGTTACTTTGTCACGACGGAGTTCTTTGGAGATTCGAGAGGAGTTAGCCCTACAGTACGCAATGGGTTTACTCGGAGTGGTGCTTGGTATCAGCCTATATCTCATGTCCCAGTGAGGGAGGAGATTGACTCTGAGTTGTAGTTTGACACAAGAGCTGATTCACTTGAGAGTGCACTTGGTGTGTCCGCACCGTTGTTGTGGGACATGGATGAGATTTATGGGGCCTCCAAAAGCCTTAGGCGTTACTCTGGTATAGTGGGTACCATTGAGTTGGATGACTTCATCCAAGAGTTTGATAGTTGGTGTGATCTACAGTAGATGCGGAACCCAACTTTGTTCACACCCTTCATGGCATGGAAGGGGTTGTTTTAGCACTTGGAAGGTCCGCCGATAGATGACTACCATGAGTTCAGGAGAGCTCATTTGGAGGAGATTGAGTTATGGAGACAATATTGGTCTCCACACTATGTTTCCATCACTTCAGGCTTGGTGGCCAGGAGTAGATTGGTTGTACTTACGAGTTCTAACTCGAGTAGTATGGGTGGAGCTAGCGGAGGTGCACTAGCTAGAGATAGTGCTACTATGAGTGGAGGTACCGTTGCAAGAGGTGGTGTGGTACCAGGGTTTAACCCCATGGTGGAGTTCTTCCTATGTTTGAGGCAGAACTAATAGGGAGTGCGGACTGACAAGTTGAGGAGCTTGTAGGAGTTCCAGCGGAAGGCTGGAGAGAGCCTACGTGAGGCATATACTTGCATGAGGCGGCTGATCAGTTTCACTCAGGGAGTTATTGAGACCCAAGCAGTCCAACTTTGGTATAGGATATTGGATAGGGAGTTGCAACGTAGAGTTTGTGATGCTACGTTGTTACAGGCTACTTTGCCTACTTTGGCAGTGGTCTTTGGTTTGGCTGAGCGTATTGAACTCAACATGGTAGAGGAGAGGGTGGTGACATCTGGATTTGGTAGGGAGACCTCATCCACGATTGTGACTTCTTCTAGAGTGCAGCAGAGTGCACCATGCCCAGTTGCCTTTCAAGGACAAGATGGACAGCCCAGATCCTATGGAGCGAGTGGAGGGCCTAGTGGAGTTAGACCCTTACCCTCATTTTCAGGTCAACAATAGCCAGTGAGTGGTGGTGTTGCTTGTTGGATTTGTGGTGGACCTCACCATCGGAGAGAGTGTACTCAGGGTAGTGGACCAGATACCTTGGGTGCATCACAACTAGCACAGAGGTAGTGTGAGCATTACCACAGATTTGGTCATACTAGTGACTGGTGTTTTGACCTACACCCGGAGTTATGGAGTGGTAGGGTTGCTATGGTTGGTAGTAGAGGAGCTCTAGTTCATGGAGGACGAGGTGGTAGAGGTGGTGGTAGAGGATCTACACCTAGTAGGGGTGCAATACCTGCCCTTACTTCTGACACAACTATGGCTACTCGGATTGAGCAGTTGGAGCAAAGATTGGCTAGTATGGCTATTGCTCAAAGGAGATCAGATTCGGGTGTTGAGGCTTCCACCTCATATGCTGGTGATAGAGATGCTTTGGACTTCATGTGCGGAGCAGCACAGGTGGATGCATCTGCAATAGTGACTAGGAGTGCAATACGTGCTCCAGTCACTGCACTCCAGAGCCTAGAAGAGCATCACTAGAGTTGGACCCATAGAGAGGAGAGATTGGGAGACAGGTCAGACTTCCTTAGTCTTTCATGCTATCTGAGGCATTGCAAACAACATCCATGGTTCCTAAATGTCCTAGTGTAGGTGTGGTAGGTGGTGATAGAGTACATGATGGACTACCTGCTACTACACAGACTAAGTCTAGCATGATGTTGGGGGTGGCTCAGCTGATTATGCGGTGTCCTTTGTTTTTGGCCAGTGATATGTTTACATTGGGAGTTGACCCAACCCCAGTATTCTAGTTGGCTGCCACGTTGTGTGAGAGTAGGGATGGTGCAATTCCTACTACTGGAGCAGAGGTGGTTGGTAGTGGAGCTGACTTGGTTGAGGAGCATGGGATCCGTTCAGCAACCAATGGTTTATGGCAAGCAGTAGCGGCTAGACTGGAGGAGTTGCTAGCTAGACCGGCCTTTGAGAGAGTGCGGTTTACACCTGGTGTTGTCCTATTGGATAACCAGAGGGGGATGTTTTGTTTGGTGGGACCTTCAAGGAAGATCTATACACCACAAAGAGTCTTGTTAGACTCTGGTGTGCAACCCCTTATGTTGGAGAAGGCTGTAGTTGTCAATCTGGAGTTACGGAAGACTGATGTGGAGAGGTGTCCATTTCAGATCCAAACATCTCTAGGTAGTGGTTCGACACAGTACATCACACGTGGAGAGCTTGTTGTCTAGGTTCAGCCTGGTCATCCGACTGATAGCTCGGTGGTGAGAGCTCAAGCTATTGCAACGATAGCTGAGTCATATGATGTGCTAGTTGGGGGAGCAATGTTATACCCCATGGGTTTCAGCATTGACTATTGGGACGAGATAGTCTCTTATAGACCTGGTTGGCAATCTAGTGTGAGGGACGGGTATGTCGCCTACCAGTACGCTTCAGTAGTGGTAGTCTTGGCTCACTATAGTCCGGGACTATGGCAGCATCAGTTTTAGCTTTCAATGGTGCAGTTACTTGGCCTGGTGACTTGTTGGAGGGGAACACCCATGCAGAGGATACTCCAATACCAGAGGAGATCTCTCGGCTTTGGAGTATGAGTGGGATTGTTCCATCCACTTTGGATGTTCCATTGTGGAGTTCATAGGAGGCATTGTAGCAGCATGCAGATCAATTGGTGCAGCAGGCTTGGAGTGGAGCCTTTGTACCATCAGGAGATAAGTGTGAGGATGAGCCTCCAAAGGCGATTATCTTGACACCTCTGGATACCACACTCATTGCTTGGTAGTATCCAGTAGAGGGGATATGCCTATTGGAGTTGTTTGGTGGAATTAGAACCGGACTAGCTGCGGTGTTACATGCGGGTATCCAAGTACAGAGGAACTTGTATGTAGAGAGGGATGAGACTACTAGGTGAGTCTCTCTACATCATGTGGCACACTTGGCCTATTGGTATCCGGAGTTATTACCATTGTCAACAGTCAGAGGTTACCAGAAGGCCCTACCATGAGACATTTCTTTACTGGGGGCGCATGACTTAGAGAGATATGGGCCTATTCACTTGGTGATTTCTAGATGGCCATGTCAGGGACATACACGTGCTAGTAGAGGATTGGGTCTTCAAGATCCTTGTTCAGGTGTGTTTTGGGAGATGTTATGGATACTATGACATCTCCAGGGTCATCAATCTGTTTCTCCAGCTTACCTTTTGGAGAACGTTCCTTTGATGGGTGATTCTTGCACTAGAGTGGTGGTGAGTACACATCAGGTCCATTCTTGGATGGGACCTGCTATATTGTTAGATGCAGCCAGAGGGGGATCACGGGCTCATCATCTTTGTCTTTGGTGGACAAACCTCTTACCCAAAGAGGTTCTACATTGCGCTTATGATGGGATTCAACGACTTGACCACATCCTTATTGATGATATCTTGGATGTTGGGCATCAGTCTCAGACAGTGGTAGTGGTTGATAGTTCACCGATGGCAGTGGTGAACCTAGTTGGATAGCCTAGAGCTACATTTCCCACACTCATGAGTTTCCTAGGCTCTCATGCTTTTTGAGAAGGAGGACCTGGACTTGTTTGGGACTCACAGTTACAACAATTGGTGGAGCCCAATGCTAATGAGAGAGAGCGGGTGATGGGTTTTCCCATTGGTATTACCACTGTTCTAGTAGTGTCAGAGGCATCCAAGCGTCAGGTGTTAGGTCAGGCTATGGACCTGAACTGTTTGACCTGGATTGTGAGCCTTGGCTTGGCAGAGCAGCGAGGATGCGCTTGATAGGCATCACCACTCGGACACTTGTGAGCCATGTGTCTATCAAGACGATTCAAGCACATGCTGGGGGCGATGGACCGAGTGGACATGGTATTCTTGGGACACATCCAATAGCTACTAGGGAGAGTGGTTTACTTGGAGTCCATCCAGGTGAGCATGGGCTACTTGGATTACACTCTTGGTCCACATGGGATACAGCTAGAGGACGTGTGGAGCTTGCAGCCAGAGTGGAGGGAGTTTTTCACACAGAGGTTGGGACCTCTAGTGGTCGGGAGCATGACACTATTGCTCCCAAGGGCCCAATGTAGCAGTCAATTAGTACGTCTTCCACTCCTACTACAGTTACAAAGGATACTTGGGAGCCAGATCTTGGACCCAAGCTTACTAGAGAGGAAAGACGGAGGGTTTGGAGGTTCTTGAGGAGTCACACGAGTTGTTTGGAAGATATAGGTGTAGTTCAGCGAGACATTCATGATGATGTCTTAGTGATAGACTATCTTCGCACTAGTGTTGTGGGTGGCACAGTTGGGGCCAAGGAGAGAGACCGTGCTCTTCAATGAGCCAGACGGTTCAGATTGGAGGGTAGACACCTTTTGCGTGTATGAGAGGATGGTAGAGTGAGAGTAGTACCACTTCCATCTCAAAGACCACAGTTGGTCCGTCATGCTCATGAGGAGCTAGGACATTTTGGAGTACAATGTACATATAGCTTACTCTAGAGTCATTATTGGTGGCACGGTATGCAAACCGAGGTACAGCAGTTTGTTGCCAGATGTATGGTTTGTGACCGAGTTAGAGCACTATTCAATGCCCCTACGCCACAGTTACACCCATTACCTATCATAGGATTGGGTTACCATTGGAGTTTGGACTTCACCGGACCTTTACCGCTGATTGTGAGACATCATCGGTATGTTTTGGTGATGGTGGAGCACTTCTCCAAGTAGATTGAGCTGGTGGTACTTCCTGACAAGTCTAGTGAAGGGACAACTTACTCGTTCTTGGATCGAGTTCTTAGTCATTTTGGTGCACCAGTTGAGGTTTTGACTGATCAGGGTACAGAGTTCTTGGGGGAGTTTCAGGTCTTGTATGACAAGGCTTTGATTGATCATCGTACTACATCCCAAGATCACCTTGAGGCAGATGGCTTAGCAGAGAGAGTGGTTTAGACGGTGAAGAGAGGATTGTGAAAGTATGGTTTGCAGAGAGGCCACTTGGGAGATTGGGATCTTCAATTACCTTGGTTGGCCATGGGCTATTGGTTCAACCGGCAAGCCTCCTTAGCATCCTTCTCTCCATACTTTCTACTCTATGGACAAGATCCAGATTTACCTACAGCCATTTGTCAAGATGCTACTGTAGTTTTGGACTTGGATGACCTCGATGTATGGATGAGCACATGTTCTCAGCAAGCAGAGATCTTTCGGAGAGTGATGCCGATGGTCTTTGAGAACTTGGCGATTGCTCAGCATAGAGATAATTTACGCTATGCTACCATTCAAGGAGGAGGTTATAGACCCTCGATCTATTGATTTCATCTAGGCGACTATGTATATCTACAACAAACAACACCGACAACACTTGATGTATCTATAGGCCGCACGATCTTCAGAGTGCATGAGGTTTTGCCATCTAGAGTCCTTGTGTTAGAAGGACGTGATGGTGTTGTTTGGAAGGATCATGTGCGCAATTGTGCACCATGCCACCTCCCAAACATTGATGGTACTATGGACCCAAGCTTGGCACTTGTACGTGCAGGCTTGAGGTGTATGTTATGTGGCTCTTCTGGTGGAGCTGCTATTATGTTAGTGTGTGATAGTTGTTTGAGAGGATGGCATATGGCATGTATGACTCCTCCCCTCACGGTGGTTCCTCAGGGACAGTGGTTATGTCCTAGATGTACTTGACCTATAGCTAGTTCATTCTTTATATGGTATAGATTGCAAACAGGCGACTAACAATGGGGCTCCATAGCACCCGGCCTCCTGATCTTTGCCCATTAGAAGGTATACCATACACTTAGAGTAGATGGCTATCTGGAGTTAGAGGGACCTAATCGCCAACTAGGGGGGCAATTGTGGCACTTTAGAGTCTATGTATGACTTATGTGTGAGTTGTGCTTCTATAGAGTATGATGTTGACAGCGATGTATGTTGTGTAGCGATGTATATACGCACGACAACTGTCACGCCATTTGTAGTTCCGCATCTAGATGCTTGGACACTGGAGTTCCAATGATAGTAGTTAGAGTTATTCTAGCAATTTCTCAGAGACTACTTTCTGACGGTTAGATTTTGTGTTCGGGGTACTGACTTCACGGTGGGGCCCACCGTCACTTTGCACCATTCGCACCGTCGAGTGTGCCGTCACCGGGACCGTTAGGGTTTCAGTGCTAGCTTGAGTCTATGGGGTATAGTTTTGAAGTGAGCTCCAGAGAGCTCACTTCTCTAATGTTGAGCCTTCGAGTTCCTGGCTATGGTGGACAGAGGCCGGCGAGCGTCACCTGGATTCTCTATGCTTGAGTGGGTGTGGCTTGACTGTAATCAATGCCCAGTTGTTGGCAGTTTATAGAGAGACATTGTGGCACTTTAGAGTCTATGTATGACTTATGTGTGAGTTGTGCTTCTATAGTGTATGATGTTGACAGCAATGTATGTTGTGTAGCAATGTATATACGCACAACATATGCCACTAAGGTATGGAGGCATTATCTCTTGGGGAAACAAGTGATCATGCAAACTAATCACAAACTATTGTTGCAGACATACACTTAGAACACATGAAGAATCTACATCATTGATAGGAGGAATAACTACAATTGTTTGTAATCAAACTTGAGTACAAATCCAATCAATTCCATGTCATCCTAATGCTCTATCATGACAACATGATTTGAAGTTTCTTCCTCTCATCACAACAGCAATTACAACGGTAGTAGTTGACTCCAAAGTCCAAATCAAGTTTAAGATAACTCTATAACAAGATCATTTTTTCCAAATGGTACAAGGTTGTCTTGCAACATGTGACAAGAAGTACAATACCTTCTCCTACAAGAAAGGTCTTCTATTCTATGAGAACCATATTTATGTTCCAACCAAGGGTGATCTCTGACTTTTGTGCCTCCATAAAGCCCATGACTTACCAATTGCTAGTCACATGGGTGTAGACAAGACCTTGAGTACCCTATAATGCCAATGGTGGTGGTCTAACATGACATGAGATGATCAAGAGTTTGTCCGATCATCTGAAAGCTACCAATGCGTCAAAGGCAACAACCAAAAACCAAATGGACTCTTCTACCACTTCCCATTCTATTTGCTCAATGGAAATATGCAAGCTTGGATCTCATCACATCCTTGCCCAATACAAAGCAAGGTCACATGATGATCATGGTGTTTATGGATAAACTTAGTTAGCAAATCCATTTGGCACCAACCTTTGACAATATAGATGCTCCAACGTTAGTGTTGATCTACTTCGATAATGTCTTTAAGCATCATGAGATGCGCGTGTATTCATCTCAGACTATGATCCTTGATTCAATGGAAAGTTTAGGCAAGTACTCTTCTAGATACTCGACATAAAGCTTGCTTTGTCCATGGCCTATCATCCTCAAATTGATGGACAAACTAAACCTACAAATTGCACCTTAGAAGATATGCTTTGTACCTTTGTCAATGTTCATCACACTAATTGGGATGAATATCTTGCAACTACGGAGTTTGCATATCATAATTCCAAACAAGCAAGCATCAATTCTCTCTTTTCTTCCCTAATTTAGCCAATGTCCACTTGTTCTAAATTCCCTACTTGCTCCTCCTCCATCTCATGTCCCTTGTACTTCAACCTTCTTGACCACCATATCTCAATCCCTCCAACAAGCCAAATCTTACCTCCTTGTTGCCTAAAATTGTCATAAACAATTTGTAGACCACCATCATCATGATCTCACCTTTCAAGTTGGTGATAAGGTCATGCTCTTGTCTAGTAACCTACTCCTTCAACTTGATACCCAAGTCCGTAAACTTGCTCCTAATTAGATAAGACCCTTTGATGTCATAAAGATCATCTCTCTTGTTACTTATCGACTTGCCTTGCCTTGTCATATATGCATACACCTTGTCTTCCATATTTCTGAGTTGAAACTCTTTGTCCCTAATCCATCTTCTTTTTTGTCTCATGTCCAACCTCCTCCTTCTCACATCCTTATCAACAATCATGAGGAATACAAGGTTGATTGTATCCTTGCACATCACGACAATCAACAATGCCACCAACAACATATAGAGTACAAGGTCCTTTGAAATGGGTATCCCCTTCACGATGCAACTTATGACCTTTTCTCATCTCCAAAATGCACAAACTCCCCTCTAGGAGTTTGAAGCTTCAATGGGAATGAGGACATCACCAAATAACAATGTGGGAATGTATAACAATATGGAATTTAGCAAAGTTAGTTAGGGCTAATGAAATAGAAAAAATACCAAATTAGTCTATAATATTCTAGAAGTATCTATAAAACCTCTTGGAAAGCTTCACATATAGTTTAGCTTGCACTCCAAATAGGAATTTTCTAAAAGCTTCCAACTAGCTTAGCTTGCATGTCAATTAGACAACTTCTTGAAGGAAGCTTCTTGAGAAACTTCTTGTTTAACTTGGCTTGCACTCCAAGAAAGTGGCTCAAGGAAGCTTCTTCAAGAGCCTTGTATACTCCATATAAATACCAGAGCCAAAGTTCATACTAATCATTTGAAGTTTCCTACACTCAAATGTCCCAATGTGATCTTCCATTTTCCTATTAACCTCCTCGGTCTTGGTCTTTTACACAATAAATAATCATAAAAGACAATAAAAAATTTTATTATTTGAACATATAAAAGTTTTTAATACTTACAAAAATTTCTAGATGTATCAATAGAAAAATATCTAAGCACGAAACACTCAAATACTTTAATTTTTTGATCAAATAGTTTACAAGCCTATGAATTGTTTTTAGTTATAATATTATATGTTAAGTAATTATGGGAAAATTAGATGAACTAAGTAAGAATTGGTTACATGAACAATGCATGTTAGAGTTGAGAGGGACCTAAGAAGGTCTGCAAAACAAAGGTTATGCAACAAATAAGGATAAATATGAAAATTTTGAAAATCCTCGCTCCACAAGAAGGCTAGGAAGGAAGCATGAACTCTTCACATTTCCAAACAATGGCAAAGTGTGTTCCTAGAGCACAAAAAATTCAGATGAGTTTAATTTGGAAAAAATCTAGATTTCTCACATATCAAACACAAACCCAAACAAAAGAGAAATTTGAACACAAACACCAAGACAAAGGAATTATATAAAAAATCACAATGTCATAAACTTTGAGAATTTGAGTCTCATGAAAGTGAGGTCTTTGAAACCATGGAGACACAAGGAAATTTCAACATTGGGTTTACATACTTATAAATTTCATGTAAATTTTTTGTATGAGAAGGTTTCAAATACAATAAAATAATTTATAAAAAAACTAAGAATTATGTAAGAATATAATGGGATATTTGAGGTTTACATGCATCATCTATAATCCCATAAATATTTATGGATCATATTTTTCATGACCATAAAATTTTACATAGTATAGCTTTTATAAAGAAAAATGAACTAAAATTTTGCATACCAAGAATAATATTGCATGACTAATTATTACAAGCAAATTTATTGAAATTCCCTTCTCTTTAACAAGTACACTAAAGACATTTTGTGGATTCTTATAGATATTTGTAATAAATTCTACATAATTTTATGCGTATTTGTAAAATATTTGAAATATTTTACTCATTCTACAAACCAAATTTCAAATCTCATTGAAAAGAGTGCCATATCTCAAAGTGTTGATTTTATTTTTGATCTCACTCCATCATCAAGGCTCCTATAGCTATTAAGATGGTGTATTCCATATCTTTGTGGTAAGTAATGCAGCATATAACAAAGATAGATTTAGGATGATTTCTCATTATTGCTCTTAAATATTATCTTATTTGGAAGATCAATGACACTTTATCTAGTTTATAAGGGTAATTGCAAAATTAATGGAAGGACAAGAGTACAAGGAAAAGGTCTCACTAACAGGGATTATAGAAATAAAAGAAGGACAATAAATGAAAAATTAAATTGTCTCTATCTCCATTCCAAGAGAATTGATTTGATGTTGAATAGTCAAGCAATATTTTGCCACCTGCAACTGTAAATATGGGTGTTGAGAATGAGATGTATGTTTTAGGATCGAGGAAGTGAAATAGATGAGCTTTATGCAATGGGGATGTTTTAAGAGAAGATTATCCTTTGTTTACCACAACTTAATCATTTCCTTATTCATTCCTCACTACAGAGTCAAATTCTCTATTCAATCTGCAATATGAAAAGACTAGAAGAAGACTCCTTTTGTGCGCTAGAGAAGAGAGGTGTTTGCATTGAGAGATAGTCCAAGTTTGTAACCTTGAGACACTCTTCTATCTCCTGAAGCTAACACTCTTCCATTTGCAAAAGCAACAAGAACCAAGGAAGGAAAGGAAGGAAAGAGAAGGTGAATCTTGCAAGAAGAATAAGCTCTTTGAAAATAATTCAAGTATTACACTGTCCATTCATATTTTTTTGAAGACTTGGCAAACCATGATAAATGGAAGAGATAGTTAGTGGAAGCTAGAGAGAGATGCAAAAGAGCCAAGAGATAATAAGAAGTAGCTAAGATTGAAAAGCACATAATTAAAGTTGAAGCATAAAAGATGTTGTGTACTAAGAAAATTAAATCTAAAATAGAAAAACTTAGATTCAAGAATAGAACACAAAATCTGTATAATTTTATTCAATTACTCTTGAATTTGCAGGGACAAGAAAGACTCCCAAGGAAGTAAAGAGTACAATCTCTATTCTGTCCTAGATAGATCAACCATATGCTAGTTACACAAACAATCTTAATGCCCAACTACACCTCTTGTGCAAGTGCAAGTGATAAAGACAAGAATTATAACAATGAGATTTAATACCAAATTTTATAGATGAATTTCGTGACAAGGAGTGCTAATCAAATTTGTTACTTGATTTAGAACTGTTAAACTTTCTTTTATTGCAAATACTTCAATCAATGTATTTTGTCTGCTAGCAATTTGCGTGCTTTTGTTCAGATTTTAGATCTAAGATGAATAGACTAACAAGTAGAGTACCAATTAGGACTTTGTACAAAGTGTTATTGTGTTGTGCTTTTCCTAATAGTATCATTAACTATACAAAGTCCATATTCTATAATAATGAAGGGGAGTTAGAAGGATAATGATGTTAATGTTATTGCAAACAAGCCTTCAAAAAGTGTTTTCTTAGATAATACTCATGCTTGTATAAGTGCTCCAAAAGCAAAGTTATCTATATGTATTAAATTCAAGGAAATAGTCAAGGGCATGAAAGAATATAGGAGAATGAGAAAAGCAAAGATAACATTTTGATGGAGTAGTTATAATTATTTTAAAAAATAATGAGATGATTAAATTTCAACAAAGAAGTCTTTTCTAATTGTTGTAAGTGCTTTTCAAGAAACTGGTTTTGGAATTTTGTTTGATATGATTATGGTGACATTTGTCCATGCATGTTGTGTGTATCTTGGCTAATAAGAAAAGATCATTGGATGTGACTTTGGTGTAATTTGTCATTGCATAGTTTTTTATCTTGTTTGTTACATTCAATTCAAATAAACAAAGTAGACTATTGCTTGAGTATGTGAAATTTTTAAAATATTATTATTATTATTATTATTATTATTTATATATTTTAGCAATGTGGATGCCTTCAAAAATCAACAATTCATTGTAAGTTGAAACTATTGTTTAATAATTCTCTATGTCAATATAAGATAAAGAAGTAATCCAATTAGCTTAAGATCATGGATGAATGTTAGTTTATTGGATGCACACAAATAACCCTTATATTAGCTCTAGTAAACATGAAATTTTAGGATGCAAGGCTTATTCATGAGTGTTTAGAAAATCTAAACTAAAGGAATCACAACCCCAACACACTGTAATACCAATAGTTAGATAGATGATCTAGAGATGAAATTTAGTTCGGTAACATATGGAAGGATGTTATACATGATGGACTTAGTAGAAAAGCTAGATGTATCACCAAAAGAATAGTTTTACTAATAGGCCAAAAATAGAAATATGCTTGGAAACTTTAGAATCAATAGTTACACATATGATCTAGAGGTGAAACTTGGGGTGGTAAAGTTTAGAAATATTTTGCATATGATGGAGAACATAGATCAGATAGATGTATCACCAAAAGAACACTTCTACTAATAGAGCTAAAGCCAAAATAGGCTTGAACGGATGAATTAGGCCTTGAAAATGTGTAGAATCTTTCCCCAAGGAAATAAAGGTTGGCCTTCCCTCCTTCCTAGTTTGTCTCACCAAGAGTTTTCCAACTTACCTCACCCACATGATTATGATATTCCTATAGGAATATTCCCTAAAAAATTCCATATTGTCAAAGCATATTTGACCAACCAAATGGGACCAAGACCGACATGTCAACCATCCAATCAAGTAATCTAAGTGTGGAGCTTGATGACAAGTCACCTGACCATGTACCTAATCCTATGGTGGAGCTTCTTTGGAGGAGATCTTCCTTGGTTATATAATAAAGAGAAGGTGTTCCTTTGGGGCATCGGATGATTGAGTGTGAAATCTGTGTTTTCTCTCTTGGAGAGTTCTCTTGTCCTTGGAGTATTACACACACATTGCTAAAATAATATTCCATCAATGAAATTGTTGAAAAAAGTAGCTTGAAATATGTTTAACAATACTAAAAGATTGAATATCCTTTGGTGGTGGTATGGTATTAAATACTTTCTAGTATCCATAATTTATGATTCAACTCATATCATTATCTTCATCGATGCTCGTCCATTGTGCACGATGTAAGATGATAAAATCCTTATTTTTCTCAAAGTCAAGAGGTTGACAAGAATGTATATTGATAAAGAGTTATATATCAAGGAGTGGTTTTCAAGATAGTGAATTGGATTAATATCCATAGTAAAATTCAGTAAAATGGTGAATTGGATGAATATTCATAGTAAAATTCAATAAAATGGTGAATTGAATGAATATCCATATTAAAATTCACTAAAAGACCAAACATTAGTGCTTGAAGATACAACCATCCTATAATTAAAGGAAAATATAAACCCTCATTTATGAGCTTATGAATCTTTATTACTTTATGCATCCTAAAATATTCTCAAACTAATGAAACACAACTGGAAATTCAAATAAATTAAATATTCAATGAGCAAGACATTGAAACTTTTAAATGTTGTTATGTAAGAAAATAAAGCTTTTGAAGAGGTGGATGAATCTGTATTATTTGGTGTCCTCCTCATCTTATTTGAGTGAGATCCTATAATTTGATTGAATCTTATTCCATCAACCCTGTGACTTTGTTTGAAAGAATTATTGTGTTTAATAGTTGCAATGAAACAAGATGAAGCAATTATGACCTAATGGTACTTGGAGAAGTTATAAAATGGATCATTGAGTAAAGGAAGCATGACTCACATTTCTCATTGGCTATGCTTTTTAAGCAATCTCAAACTTGGAAGGGTAGGGTGTGGAGAAGTGTATCACAGACCTTGCAAAAGCGTCTATAAGATCACTAAAGCCTATGAAAGTATTTTGGGTTTGGGACTGATTTACAAAAAGCTGACAAGCAGATCAAGCAAATTGAGAAGCAAAATTGCAAATTTCCAATCCATTAAAGCAATTTTATACACCTAATTGTGCTCCAACCATCCAAAACACTTGTGCACCCTTGCTAAAGCTTGTGTATCTATGTAATACATAATGAAAATCTTAATAAAATGATGTAAATTTTGCAAAATAAAATAAGATATTCAATTCTTGCAAACTTACAAGTACAATTTTTTATTAACATGGATTTGAGAATTCATTCGGTTGGCACTAAATGCAAGACTTATCTACATAACTAAAGTTATAGTTTCTTCTTATTGTGATGCTAATGATATGTATTTGAAAATTGTTTTATGAAATCAAATTTTTCAATGAAACCACTATCCATATCGACCCAAATATAAAATCTATTTATGAGGAAATTGTGCAAGATTATACATATGCTTATCTATTTTAACAAGAAAGAATCATTGTTCATGTCTCGATTTGAACCCTCAATTACTCAAGCAAATGTCATCATACTTTCAATGCTCCTATGCAATGTTTGTTGAGTATGTGGGTACAAGTGATATATTTGTTGAAGTTTATACTCTCTTGCATGTAGGTTTGTTTGAATGAGTACATACAAGATGATATATTAGAGCATAAGCCAAATTGCATAGCAAATATTAATGTTTGTCAAATGAAAAACAACATGTTCTTAGATTCAAATTAGACTAAATGGTGGACTTTTTCAAGCATATCATGTCATGACATGACTTAAACATCCCCCCTGTATGCACATAAAGCACATGAGAAAAAGACCATAACACATGTTACATGTAACAATATGGAGTTTATCAATGAGTTAGACTAGACTAACAAAGTAGCAAATATGCCAAATTAACCAAGAATTATAAGAATATTCTAGAAGTATATAGGAAACTACTTGATATCTTCCTAGTATTGGGTTACGTGCATGCCAAGTGGTGACTTTTAGAAGGATGCTTCTTGGGAAATTTCTCAGCTAGCTTAGCTTGCATACCAAGTAGGTGGTTTCTAGAAAGAAGTGTGTTTTCACTCTAAGCAGGCAACTTTTAGGAAGCTTCTTGAGAAGCTTCTCAAGAGCATTGTATATTTCACTACAAATACCAAAGCTTAAGCTCATGCTATACATTCGGAGTTTCATTCATTCATGAATCCTAATGTGATCTTTCACTTTGATCTTCCATTCTCCTATTTCTCTCCTCTGTCTTTTACATAATCTCATCAATTAACAAGACTCACATGATATATTTTGTAACCTTACCTCCCAAAAAGCTTATAATTCTCCTTTTCACATCACATATAAATTGCATGTTTATCAAATATGATCCTTTCTACTAAAATATATTTTGCCATCCATGGGAGGTCAGCTAAGAGAAATACTGTCCAATTGATTAACACCATCTATCTTAAGAAACATTTGATTGCAAACAGCGAGGAACATCTTCCTTTCTCGTAGCTATTGGATATTTCATTCTTTCCCCATTATGGATACAATTGTAATCATAACACTTAAACCACATGTATTCAACCCTTGTGTTGTACATAACACATTCTTATGATGCATAAATCTATCAAGAGTAAAACGTCTTGCATCCAAATTGATGCTTGTTTTTTCCTTGAGTTATTTTTAAGCACAAAATGATTTTTAATCATCTTGTGTTTTAGACAGATTTTGTACTTTGTGCAAAATGTACCCAACTTTGTACATACCTAGAACATTTTGATAACTCTCACTATAAGAGTAAAACTTCCGTTGTATTATTCTCTTCATCTTCATTTCAATAATCCAAATCAGAACTCCATTTGTAGAGATTATTTTCAACCTAAGATCTTGCAATGTGTAAAATAAACTTAGAAATTTCTCTATTGAGTTGCATGCAAGTACTATTCCATGGCATGTTTACGGTTAAGAATAGTTCTATAATGTATTTAAATTTCACACTCCAATTTTGGAGTTTCGTTGTAAATCCTTTCCATGGAATCAAGATGAATCCCTTGGATCGAGCTTACAAAAAACCAAAAAATCATTGCCATGATCGAGTTCAAATTTGATCACAATCTAATCAATGATATTATAAAATACAATTTTGAATCGTAAATCCCCTAACCTTTAAGCTAAAGGACATACAAATCATGAGTAGAAACATTTTTATAGTTAGTTATAGAACTCTACTCAATAAATTTTTTTTACCCCCAATCATTACCTAGTGGTGTAGATTACCATAAAATAATTTACTAAATTTATAGGAAATCTTATAATTGAAACCTCCTACTATCTTTAATGTCTAGTAATACCTCTTACCGAAACGTTAAATGATGAGATGCAAAAACCTAAATTGTTCAACTGATTACAAATTATTCTGTAAACACTTGATATGATTATCGATTAGGAAATTCGTGGGAGTATACCTAAATAGGGCGGTAGTACTTAGTACTTATGGTATATGCCAATGGCGTTCTAAATAAAACAAAACGCCTTTAAACAAATTATTCGTCTTAAAAAGTCCAGGTCTTATGGGCGGGGAAGAAGGTAGTTTCCAAAAGTCTTTTGCTACTATGAAATAGTTTCAAATAGAGACCTTTATATTGTAACGAAATATTGAAGGAAAAGACAGTTTCGCGGAGGAGGTGGGTGATTATGGGCTTCGATTTGTAACGAATACACCCTTTATTAATTTACGTGTGCACACAATCTGCTTGTATTTCTCTCGTTTAGCTCGCCGCTCCAAGAATATCTAACCAGTGCACGAGTAAACCTTCACACCTGGTCATCCGTCGGTTGTCACTTCATACATATGGTTAGGGTTCGAGTTGGAAACCCTAATGCTGAGAGAGAGCGCTGGCTGGCTGAGGGACGGAGAGGGGAGGACCCTTAGCACTCGAAGTCTCTCCGCCCTTTCTCTTTTCGCCTTCTCTGGCACTCCCTCTCCCCTCCTGTCGAACTAACTTGTGAGACGAGATGGTGAAACACAACAATGTCATCCCTAATGGACATTTCAAGAAGGATTGGCAGAACTATGTGAAGACATGGTTCAACCAGCCTGCCCGCAAGAAGAGAAGACGCACCGGTATGTCTTGGTAGAATTCCTGTTTGTGCTTTCTCCTTTTAGGTTTCTGTTCAGATTTTTAAAGTGCAAAGCGGAAGGATCTGAAATTTCATCTGATTGAACTAGGTAAGTATTCCCGCAGGAATTGTCTGCAATTCGAATCCGCAATTCTTCCTTCGCGGACTTTTTAGAAAAGTGTTAAGCTGAAGATAAAAATAATGTCCTCAATTTGGCTTGTTCATCGCTGCAGTTCGTCAAAAGAAGGCTGTTGCCATCTTCCCCCGCCCCACTGCTGGAGCTCTCCGTCCAGTTGTTAGAGCACAGACGGTGAAATACAACACGAAGGTCCGTGCCGGTCGTGGATTCACTTTCGAAGAGCTGAAGGTACGGCACTTTAACGACTGTGTTCATACTTTGAGAGCTGATGCCTTGTTTTCTCTGTTCAGTTGAGGATCGTAAGAAACTCGCCGAGGGTTTAATCTTATAAAAAACCTCCGAGTTCAGCTATCGCACTGGATTAAAGCCCTAATTGGTGTCTTTTTCAGTCTGCCATCAGCCGCTACTCAAATATTAGACTTCACATGTGTGGAAAATGTTTAATTGCGCAGGCTGCCGGTATTTCCAAGAAGCTGGCACCCACCATCGGTATTGCAGTCGATCACCGTAGGAAGAATAAGTGCCTTGAGAGTCTGCAAGCTAATGTCGCCCGGTTGAACACCTACAAGGCTAAATTGGTTGTCTTTCCAAGAAGGTCCCGCAAGGTTAAGGTCAGCATCATATCTATGCCCTTGTATTATACTTTTGAACGTTGTTGCTCCCCTGTATGATAATTGTTTGTAGGATTCGCAGATCGCACTCCGTTCTGAATCCCTCGGCTTTCCGGTTCTGCAGGCTGGTGATTCTACACCAGAGGATTTGGCTTCCGCCACCCAGCTCCAAGGACATGTCCTGCCCATCCAGCGTGTCCGCCCAGTTGTTGAGCTGGTTGCTTTGACGGATGAGTTGAAGAGCGCTAAGGCTTTCGGCAAGCTTCGCTTAGAAAGAATGAACGCAAGGCTTGTAGGTGTCCGCAGAAAGAAGGCTGCCGAAGCCGAGAAGGAAGACAAGAAGTGAGGCAGTTTTGCCCTATCTTATGTTGGGGATTTGAGCCTATCTGTTTTCTCATCATTATACGTAACGCGGCACATTATCTTCGTCAGTCTTCTACGCACTTGCATTGTTTGGCGATGTATCCATCCATTTTGAAGAATCTTGAGCAATCATCCTGAACATCTCTTTGACGTCACATGGATCAGTCACGAATGTACTTAGATCGGAGAACGACATGTCTCCTGTATAATAGAGAAACGTGTTACCGAATGCATACAAACCATGTCTAGCTTTGGTGCCGGTTACCAATATCGCGGATCTGATTTTGGTCCTGTTTCCGTGTCAAAGTCCTGTTTCCGTTATACACAGTTGGACCTCATGCCAGGCTACTAAGAGATTATGCCCTAAACAAGGAGCAGAGAAGTGTAATTCCTGCACGGCCAAATGGAAAGATGATTGAATCAACAGGGAAAGTGAAAGATTATTGACAGGTTCGGCTGTCGGAAGAGCTAAAAATTCAGTCTGGAGCACTCTGCACGCAATAACCTTAGTGATTCAAGGTTTTTTCCTTAAAAGTTCCGTAGGTTAGAAGAATATTGAGTACACCTGTCACTAAATTTTCCCCTTTTTCCAAGCCGTAAGCGAACAAGTTCTGAACACCTGTTTGGGATTTCATGCGTCTATCTTATCTATTAACATGACAGTTGGATCTGTGCCTGTATGTCTGAATTTGCAAATCAGTTTTTCTAATTGCTAACTACTTTTTTGAATCACTTTCGAATCACTTATCACCTTCTCGATCGTTTGAAATCCAACTGGTCTCACCAAGGCATTACAGTGGAATAACCTTCTTAAGGGCCAATTGGATTCTTCCCTCAACTACCGTACACGTCCTCGCTGGACAGCTTTGACAGTTCGATTCTGGGTGCTTGTCGTCGCTACTCACCATTCCTTTCTTGCACCAGTCTGCCCGACTATGCTCTGAGCTGAAAATGGGAACTTCCACTGAAGCGTTTACAACTGGGTGGGCAGTGGCACGAATTAGCAATCCTAGACTGTCTACGGAGTGCTATTTATGAAATTTCCCGTATCAAAAGCTTGACTCTGTCTAGTACCATATGGGCAGGGGTAGCTAGAATACTACTACATTCTCTGTAGGCGAAGACGAAAGAAGAAGTATGGAATGCCCGGATGGTCCAATCAATAGAAACCCGGACTTTTTATTTTGTTCTGTTTCCTACAAGGTGGCCGCTGCTGTCGTGGCCTCCAACTTGCCCTTGTCGGACCCGGCGCCGCACTGTACACACTGCGTCCTCACTAAACTAACCTATCCTGTGTTGGGGCAATACTTCCAAAAGAAGCTGAGCCGAGCCCTCTTCGTTGCTGTTGTGCTCTCATCTCAAATATAAGGCAAGAAGGGAGGGACGAGAAAAAGCAAGCAGACTGTCACTTCAGCCTTTCGGGGGTCGCCTCCCATACTCACGCTTGATGTAGACCATCCGTCCACCTACCGTCACTCCAACAGGTACCAACAACCGCGAAGCAGGCCCTCAGGCTAGTGACCCTCTCGACAACCTAAAGAGCGTCGCGCATTCCATAAAATTTTTTGGGACCCTCCCTCAATACATGCGACCCCATCGAGCGCATGCCTCACGTGAGAGCGAGAGATTACCGTTCTCATCACAAACTCTTAACCCAGGCCATTGGCTTTTTGATGAGAGGGTAGATTATATCTTTGGACTGAAAGTCGAGGATTACCCTCTAGCTGATAAGCTCGATTAACGAGACGGGGGCATTTATGGCATGGAAGTTAAAGGTTCTCCATATATCTCACTTGTGCTCTTCGTTTTCAGGCCACGTGGTTAAACCATGTCTTGCGTTTTCTAGCTGCCAGGCATCCCCGAGTGAGGATATGCCACGTGGATTCTGGATGCTGGTATTGGCCCTTCGAAGTAGCAAATGAAAATGACACCATCCACCCATTTGGTTTGGCCCCAATCTGCAGATTCTCTCTGCCTTTCTTTTGCCTTGTATAGCAGTCTGTCTTCATTGCGCTTTGTGTTTGAGAACTGTCTGACCATGATGGTCTTCGCCTCCTCCCCACTTAGCTTCAGCGGCTTCCATGAGGGAATGGGAAGGAGATTAGATTTATAAGTATCTGTCTGCTTGTTTGGTCTGTTTCGCCGCCTGGATTCCTTGTTTCTGCTTTTTGGTGTTTCCGTTTCCTTTGGTTGGCACGATCTGATCGTCTGCTTTGCTGCGCCGGGGGGTTGTGTGGGTGGGGGAGGAATTGTCTGAAACACAGACGGCGGCAGGAGGTGTGTGGTCTCACTGATTCGATGTTTCTTCTTCCTTTGTGCTGTTGAGTGCATAGTGAGCCTAGACTTTGTCGAGCCGGAATGGTTTGGAACACCTAGAGACAGAGAAATAGAGGCTCTCTGTATTAGAGGAATGTGATGGAGTAAATTTTGAATTTTAATGTGGATTTGGGAACGTGTTGATTGTGGACGAACTGAGTAGTTTGTGATATTCGAACTCAAGGTGTACACGTAAATCTGAACGAAGATGAGGTGGTGATGACAGGACTCGATTATCGGAGTTTGTATCTGTTTTTTTTCTCGTACTACTTTATCCGCTTTCTCCATCGGTCGAGGAACCTTGGTCTCAAGGCGGACGACGAATCTATGAAGAAAGAGAAGCGCGGTCATTCATCAAGAGAGTAAATTTCGTCTTTCGAGTGGAGCCGTACAATGGCCTTAGGAGTGGGGCTTGACACAATTTATAGTGTGAATGCTTCATCAACCCTCTCGGCTTCTGATTATCACGTGAGATCGAAAAGAATCACATCATGCGCGGGCCGGAATACTCCTTCGAGCTACATTCTTTCTAGCCCGTCCCTTTGGAACTTGTCCTTGGCTGGATTTGGCCTAAACCCTTCCCGCAAGTGTCCTGCCTCTGCATCATACAGGAGATCAGGTCAGTATATTTCAGAAGGAAAAGGTTTATGGAATCGTGCCCAGGCGCAAACCACAGCACTCTTGCAGCGGAATTCCCTGTTTGGTGAGAAGGTGAAGGTTCATGAGAATGCAATTTTGGGCAATCGAGTCCGAGTATTTAGCGGGAGCACATGTTTGTGGAGGAGTAAACATAGCGAGAATGGTTGTCAGACCAGAGCTTCCCCTTCGAAGGAGCAGGCTCCCTGTGGTTTGGGAAGTTTTGAGCAAGCATTGTTATTCTCACGCCGAAATCTTCCGAGAAGAAGGTCCGTTTCAGTGAGATGCGAGGCCGAGGAGAGATCCTACAATGACAGATTAGTGCCCGTGGACATGGCAGAAATTGTCGCCGAAGGTGACAGATATGCTGGTGGTGATGCAACTGCAGGGAAGAATGGCAGTATTGGGGAGGAGGGTTTGCAACCTCCTGCAGTAGCACCACAAGACGCTAAGGATGAAGCGGGCGAAGATTCCCCGTTGGACGTTTTGAAGGAGATCCTACGTGCAGCCCAGGAGGATCTGGAAAACTGTAGGCTCAATAGTGAAAAGACAGAGGAACTAGCTCAGGAAGTTGCAGAAAGAGCAATTGCTTTGAGAGATAAAGCTGATGATGCTGAAAACTTGGCAAGCATCATCATGAACAAGGTCGAGGATTTGCTTGGGGATGAGTCGAGGGCGGAAGAGGAGCTGGTAAAGGCAGCCGCTGCCCGCACCAAAGCCGAAAAGCAGGTCAAGGCAGCGGAAGCAGCGTTCGAAGAAGCACTTCTTAAGGTCCGAGCAGGGGATGACTTTCGAGTTTCTTTAGAAGATGGTGCTAAGGACGCTGGGCTGCAGGATGTGGTGGAGGCTAACGTGGAGGCGACGACAGAGCGGATCGTGGAAACTAGCGTGACAGTAGACAATCCTGCAACTACGAAACCAGTGGAGATTGTTGCAGACACCGAGACAACGCTGACGAATACGAAAGTATCAGTGGAGGGCGCGACTCCGGAAGGAGCTTTGTCACGTGCCAATGCCATACTGCATGAATCGGAGGCTTTAGAGAATGCTAGAGCTGGTCTGAGAGAATCTCATGCAGTTGTTGCGAGATGTGAATCAGAACTCTCTCGGATACTTAGTGAGAAACAAGAGTATCAGCTAGAGCTTATGCACTTGACTGAGGTTGCAGAAAAAGCAAAAGAAACTGCTTTGGCTGCAGACGAGGACGTAGCGAAAGCTATGGCGGCAGCAGAGAAGGCAGTAGCTTTAGAACTTGACGTGGCTCAGAGAGTAAGCGATGCAGAAATTGCAGTGCAAAAAGCAGGAACGTATGCATTGGAGGCAGCATCAAAAGCTGCTGCTTTTGCAGCAGCTGAAGCAGAGAAACTTGCACAACAGGTTGGGAAGACATTAGAACAGATGGAGGAGGAATTGGAGCATAGAGGGGAAGTAGAGCTCGAGGGCGTTAGTGAGACTAAATCTCTCGTGAAGGAAGTGGAGAAGGTTGATGGCCCCGAAGAGGCCACTGCGAAGCTCCCTGCAATTTTGGAGAAGGTGCACGAGGAGGAGCCAAAAGTACCAGAGGCGGAGAAGGTAGAGGTTATCAAGGAACCCGCAGCTACCAAGTCGAAGAAAAGGTCTTCTCGTTTCTTCCCAGCTTCTTACTTTTCATCTGACGATGGAGAGGAATTTTCACCTGGTAAGGCGTTCTCCACTTTCGCGGCAGACCTGAAGCCGCAGTTGTCAAAGATTGTGATCGGCGTGGCGCTTCTACTTGCTGGGTAAACCCTCTCTTGGCTTTCCATCGCTCATTGACGAGATGTATTCGTCACTGGTATCTTTGTAAACATCATGTCTCATAGAGCTTCGTATTACTTGTGCTCCTCCCATAACATCAGCTGCAGCGTGCTGGTAATGCTAAGCCTGCGGCTGCTTTTGCATTATAAGGAATAACCTCTTGTCAATCCCTTCTCGGTGTTGCATTTGCCGGAGACATCTTATCCACCCTTTTTCCCAAGAAAGGTTGTACTCATGGTGTAGTCATGTCCGAGGTATGTGTTAATATGTACCTTTCTTGATTCAGGGGTGCGTATGTGAATAATCGCCTGGAGAAACGTGCGTTGCTACCACCGGCACCTGAGTACAGCACCAATATTCAACAAATTACTGATACCAAACCCATTTTGAGAGAAATCAGGAAATTGACTAACCGGGCCAAGGAATTTGTGGATAAGCTGCCAGCTCAAGAGGTGAGGGTGAATATTCTAACCAGTCACAACATGTAAATTGAGCTTTCCCAGGCAATAACCTCTATTAGGGTTTTGGAGAGAATAATCTGTTTGCTTTTGGCTATCAGACAATATAGGCCAAAGAACAGACGTGGGTCCACAGTATGCCACTGAAGGTCTGAGGGCTGGGGGTTTTCCGTTAGAGGGCATTGATCTTGGGTTTCTGCATTTCGAACGTTTGGAGGCATATGATCGCTCCGTCTGTGACCCTTGGTTACCTTGGATTGTTAAGATATGTTCTCCATGCATATAGATATGTACATATAACACAGAATTTGATTAGATATACGCTTTTCCTTTCTTCGAAAGCAAATGTAGTGTCCTGGTCCTATTCTTTGCTTGTCACCTCAACGCCTGTAGTGAGACCCGTACCGCCTCTTGCGAGAAATATATACACCGTGGTTCTTGAGCGATAGTTTGTGGAGCAACCGAGTTTGCCTTGGCACTCATGAGCAAAACAGAAACTCGGTACGAGGGGTACTGGCATTCGCCCAGCTAAGTTGAAGTTGTCCGTGCTTCCGTGCAGGCTTACTATGACAGTCTGACTGTTTCTTCTGGTGTTTAGTGTTTTGGGACTCGTAGAGCATGTTGTGATATACAGTATCCAGTCCGGCTTTACTTATGCTTGAATTCGACCAGATGTTCTTTATCTTGTTTACATTACATATCGTGCACAGCATTTGTATTCAATGAGTTCTGGATCCCCCGTTTGATGAACGGCGTCTGTCCTCATTTCTCTATATCTAGTCCGGCTCCTGGGTCTTCGTTTACAAGTGGTTTACTACTCCTTACATGCTTTGCTTTACGTTTACCTTGTGATTAGGTTTTTACGTGATTGTACATTTCTGTGTTAGTCTAGGTTTACAATTTGCTTTCGAATTCATTCGGTTTGTTTCTGATTGTTTCACATACGCTTACTTCGCGATTTCTTTCGATGAGTTGACTCTTCGTCTTCCCAGTACACATTGGTTCACAGATTCTCTACATGTAGTTATATGTGGTCGATGCTAGCTAATACATGCTATTTATGAATTACATTTCATCTCCTTTTCGCATGTATTTTTCAGTCAGTTCTGCTTTCATTTTATTGCCGTTTCATCTACACTTCATATGCATTTAATGAGTTCTGGATGTCCCGTTCCTTGAACGGCTTCTGTCCTCATATATCCATATCCAGTCCGTCTCAGAAAAACACCATCCGCTCCGCTCCTACATCGCTCCACTCCTCCCGTCCTCAATCAATTCCCTCCCTACCATTATTCGCTCGCTGTCTGCCTGCTTCAGGGTTCCTACTTGACTTTCGATCTCCAGCTTCCTGCCCAACTCCCGACTTTAGCTTACTTTCATCATTCACGCGTTGCTTGTAGGTGGTCAATTACCCAATGTATTATATTTCTCGACTTATGTTGCATAGCTGTTACCAAATACACGTTGCTTACTAGTTCTTTATTTATATATGTTGTTCTCATTTCCCAATATATGTCGTTCTCGATATGTTGTTATAATGCTTTCCTTCAGGTTACATTCGTTTTGTTAAGTTCACTTCATCTACTTTATGGATTTATCACTCTTCTCGAATTGAGCATATTTTGGTTACCTTTCATATGCACTTCATATGCATTAATGAGTTCTGGATCACCCGTTCCTAGAACGGCTTCTGCTCTCATCTCCTAATATCCAGTCCTGTTACAGTTCGCTCTTACCCATCTAACAAACACTAACACTACTTTTCCTTCTTGCTGTATGGTTCACTTTCGACTTCAAATTCATACTCTGCTTTTTCTGATCTTGCTCGAGAATGCATGCTTTCTTCATTAGATGCTGCGACTGGTCTAGATATTGAATGGCAAATTATGTTCATTTTACAATATATCCAGACCTGTCGCTTCTGCTCCCATTTCTCAAATATATCCAGTCCTGTTGCGCTTCGCTCCAACCCAGCAAAGATACCATCCACTCCTCTCTCACTTCACTCCGCCCTACCCATCCTCCACTAAAGCTATGTTATCTACTCGCTCAATACTTCCATTTGGTTCCAAATGGATTTCCTTACTCGCTCGATGATTTTCCTCTGGGTTCAATTTCAGATTCTTCCTCTGTTTCTGTACTACAAAGCTGTCTTTGCTCTCTTCCATGATGCATACTACTCTACTGCCGATGCTACTTATGAGATGTATCAATGCACAATCCTGCTTTCTATCAATTCCGCTTAACTTCCGCTGTGTGTTTCCCTGCTTAAATTACCTTGAATTCAATTTGCATTCGTTCATGCTTGCATTACTTCCGTATGCATGTTCCCTACCAAGTAGGTTCTAAATCCCCCGTTCGAAGAACGTCCTCTTCTCGGATTGCTCAAATATATTCATTAAAATTATAATAAACTTCGCTTCCGCTTTGCATAAAGTTGCACCGTACGTTTCTGTCAATTCCTACTTGCTTAGACTTGCATGCATTTACTTGCCTAGATCTCTATGTCTTCGTTTTGCATCGGTTCTGTCTAAGTGGGTGTCGATCCCCATTCTACGAACGGTCTCTGTTCGCACTACTCATATATACTCAAGATATGTATGTGCAATAGCCTTTAGGTTGTGTCATATTCGCATTCGTAGATACTTGGGATCATATCTGCTTTTACTGGTCTAAGGATGTATTTCAAGCACGGTAATTGCATGCTATAATTGCATAAGCATTGGCTGAAGCAGAATACATAGGTGAGGCCGGGATTATAATTTAGGAGGCATTCTTTGGCACGTGTGACATGCCAGTAACCATTTCACAATCCTCTGTCACTGAGTAGGTGAACGAGGAAGAAAGGTCTCTCTTTGATGTTCTTTGGCTTCTCCTAGCAAGCGTCATTTTTGTGCCGCTCTTCATGAAGATTCCTGGAGGTAAGTTCAAAATTCTAATTCGCTTGCTTGTAGTTCGAGTCTAATTTGGTCAAGTAAACGTACCAGATCTAGATGTATGTAACTCTGCGTAGTTGCCAACACAAATTTTTAATTTTATGAACTTGTGGTCGTTTGTGGGTATTCGTTTAATATCATGGTCACACACTGCCGGATAATAGCCGCTGCCACTGTAAGCGCTTCAAAATCTTAACTCAAGGTCGGTGCCTGATTGTTGCAGGGAGTCCAGTGCTCGGTTATCTAGTCGCTGGGGTTCTTATTGGACCTCACACTCTACACATCATTCGGCATGTACATGGAACGAAGGCTATAGCAGAGTTCGGTGTTGTTTTTCTGCTTTTCAACATTGGCCTCGAGGTATTTATTTTCAGTGACAATTTGTATAAGTTTTGATAGATGTTATCTATATTTTGGTTTGCTTATGGCTGGCCTTTTATACAGGAATGCCATTCAGCCGAAGCCTTCGGCCTCGTTCTTTAGTTGGACTAAGGTGGGTGTAAAATGGACTTAGTCCTAGATTGTCATAAATTAGGATCTTAACTTTGAAAAGCACAGCATATGATTGGGCTCACTTTGTTAATGATTTCTGCAGTTGTCAGTCGAAAGGCTGAGCTCAATGAAGAAGTATGTATTCGGTCTCGGAACTACTCAGGTACTGACATCCCCAGTTTATGTTGTCGTATCTTCTACGAGAGACACCTTCTGTTATGTAATTAGGCCTTTCCAAGTGTCCTCTGCTTGAGTCACCATCAATTCTAGCAATGTGCTGTCCGTAGTAATAGCGTTGTATCTTCTGGATCTTGGCCTAAGTCCATTTGTAGGAGATAGCCTGGATTGTGCTTCGGTGAGATCTGAGTTTGAGAACGCGTTTGACGTTTTCATGTCTTGGCACACAGGTGTTCGTCACAGCCGCAGCTATGGGTTTTTTCCTGCACTTCGTCACCGGGATGTCTGGTCCAGCTGCTCTTGTGGTTGGCAACGGGCTCGCGTTGTCTTCGACTGCTGTGGTCCTTCAGGTTTTTGACTACCTGGCAATTACAATTTGAGTTTCTTGCAAGGTTTTGCTTCTTTACTTACGGTTAGTCTTGAAAAAACCATCATTGTTTGTGGGGATTCTTCTTGAGGGAGGAATAACTCGCCAAAAATGCCGTTGAAGAGTCCTTTCATGTTCGAACCTTCAGATTTTTGTTTTGTACTCTGCAGGTTCTGCAGGAAAGGGGAGAGAGCACCTCTCGTCATGGAAGAGCAACGTTCTCAGTACTCCTTTTCCAGGTACTTCACTGTCATGATGAGATCGTCTCCTTGAGCATAAAATTAATACCATGGTGATAGAATGCATCACGCATAAATCGGGTATATCTTCATGTAGTTAGATGTTGCGCTGGTATTGTGTCTCCTGAGAATATCTGACATGGAATCATCTCAGACTTGTGTTTCAGTGACCGGGGTTTAAAGATCTATTAAGAGCAATACTCATGGAGGGGCCTTTTTTCACCTAACTTTTGTTCTTTTAGTCTCCAATCACTAACCTGGATACGGACTTTCCAGGATCTTGCCGTGGTGGTACTACTTATCTTGATTCCTCTACTGGGTGCTAAAGGCGGGGTAAGAAAAGTTGCCCTTGCATAAAAACACTTTCATCCGATTCTAGGCATTGCGCTGTAGATATCCGGGCGAATGAGGAAAACATTAAACGTCAAAGTTCTTCAGGCTTGAAATGCAAGGATGTACATCAACGGAGCCAGCAATTGGCTTGCACCACACTCAATTTTAAACAGAATGGGTTTCATGTCAGTTAGTAACATGCTTGTGGTAGTCGCCCTAGTTCGGGGAATGGCTCTGGAAGTTCAATACTAGTTCATCAAGTATTCATAGCCTGAAACTAAGTCTAAGACTTAACCTAATAACTTCAAGTTGTGTATCTTTATTTCACAAAGGGAGCGAAGTTTTTTGGACACTAACTGAGAATTTTTTGGGTTGCCAGGTTGGGTTCAAAGAAATCGCAGAAGCTCTAGGAATTGCTGGGATCAAAGCAGTGATCGCTATCTGTGGAATTATTGCCGGTGGTCGTTTGGTAAATTTTGCACGCTTGTCATACAAGCTTGTTGGTTTCTGATATGTGATAACTAAGAGCTAGATAATCTGAGCTTTCTCTGACGTATGGGTTATAATGGTTGCGATTTTGCATCTCCTAAATTGAAGTTTTTTACGTTTCTCTTAAGCCACGAGCATAGGAATCGCAGTTTATATTTAGCGGTAGAAATAGTACAAGCTGTGGTTTATCAAGTGCAGACGCTTTCGAGGTCGTCAACCACGGACCTCATTCAGAAATCAATGGACTGATATACCTTGTAGCGCACCTCACAGGGAGTGGTTGTGCCTTGAACTTGGGAGATTTCGCGTGCTTTGAATCCTTATCAGATATATAAGTGACACGGATATGTAGCATGAATACTTATCAGATTTGTACTGTTGACAGTTGCTGCGTCCTGTATACAAGCAAATGGCGGACAATAATAATGCAGAGATTTTCGCTGCGAACACTTTGCTGGTTGTTCTTGGAACCAGTGTCATGACTGCACGGGTAATATTACGTTAATGTGTTATATGAAGGGGTGTCTTTTCGTTTTTTACGATGTGCTTCTCTTTCGTGCAGAACTTGAGAAAGACCTTGCGCTTCGGGTCCCTACAATAATACTAAAGAATGTGCAAAACTATTTACTGGAGTACAATGACGTAACTGACCATTTTCTTATATGTTGGCAGGCCGGTCTTTCTATGGCCCTTGGAGCGTTCTTGGCAGGCTTGCTGCTCGCGGAGACAGAGTTTGCACTTCAAGTAGAGTCCGATATAGCCCCTTACCGAGGCCTACTACTTGGTCTCTTTTTCATGACGGTATGTATTATGCTACCTGCACGAGTTTCTATTGGCTAATCTGACGGAAACGGATCACCACTAGAAATCGGATACGACATATCTAGCCACGAGCATAAATTCCACAAGGAGTAAATCAAATGAAGTCTGTAGTGCAGCGCGTAAAAACTTGAAGCAATTCAGAGCCCTCAACTTTAACTTTGTCGTCTTGGTATCCTTAAAAGCGACTCAAAGTGGGTGATACTCATATATCTGACTCACTGCTTACTGGCAGTCTTTAACATAACGTTACCTATTTATTTCTCGCAGTTGTTTGCATAGAGTTCTCAATTTCATGGTGGTTTACTAGTCTGTTAGCCATATGTTATTCTTAATTTGTTTCAATTATGCCTTTACTTCAAGTTACATTCGATGCATTCTACCTTATGGATTTCTCACTATTCTAGCATTGTCAATTATGTACATCTTGCTTATCGATCATTTGCACCTCATGAGTTCTGGATAACCCGTTCCCAGAACGGCATCTGTTCTCGTAGACCTATATATCTGACCCACTTACTATGCTCTCATATACCAATATATCTGACCCACTTACTATGCCGGTTGTCCAGGTGGGGATGTCGATAGATCCGCAACTGTTTGTTGCCAAATTCCGTGAGATAATTGCAGCTCTTGGTGCTCTTATCATCGGGAAGACCGTATTATTTGCCGCCATGGGTCGTATGTTTGGCCTGTCAACTATTGCAGCAGTCCGCGCAGGGCTTCTTCTGGCCCCTGGTGGAGAGTTTGCTTTTGTTGCCTTTGGAGAGGCTGTGAATCAGGTATGTCTATTTCACTTTGATCCTAACTTCCCCTGTACTTCTTCCTTTTTCTTCCGTGATATACATGATGTCCTATATCTGTACAACGGATTCTGCATTTTATTATACAAATATGTTTGTAATATATATGAGGGTTATACTGCTGAGACCTCGTCAAGTCTGGTCCAGTCTTAGGTGGGTATTGAACCGTGTTTTTACGAACGGGTTCCATATTCATACACTCAATATAATCATGTCCCTGTTTTTAGGTTCTCATAGTTTAATTGTTTTCGAAACAGCAAGTCTTATTAACGAGGACATAACTACACCCTCCAAATGGGGAAGTCTAGTCTTATCCTTATTATCGCTACTTATCTCATATTTTTTTCGAACTAAAGTGTCCAGTTCTGGACCGTTTACACGAAACAGATCAAGATATCGCTGTCTTTCATAAAATGTTAAATCTCATGTTGTTGGTTCGGAGGGCATCTGGGGATTAACACACAATATAGGTATTGCCTTGCAAATATACGGTTCTGGTTCTGTTCTTTGATTATTACCTTCCCGCCAGTAGTGGGGATCCTCAGCGACCCCTGCTAAACATATGTACATTGAATCTCAATGATATTGTGTTTTGTAGTGGTGACGGGCTCATGCTGATATAAAGCATGCAGAGGGTTAATCCCAGTCCTCATGCACTCGCTGCACTCTGTACTGCAGGTACCTATGCATCACAACATCATACTAACCCCTGTATGCAGATATACGCATGCTTACCTCCCTATGTAACTGACATTTATGACGATCTTTACTTTCTTACTGTCAAATGTGAGAGTCAGTCCAGTCAGACGTGGGATGGAAATGGTTTGCTTACAACGGGGTTCTGTATCCTATTACAAAATATAATTTTCAATTTGCATACGTTCATGCTTGGATTTCGTATCGACGTTCTCGGTTCCCTACGAAGTGGGTTCTGTATCCCATTGCTCAAATATACCTTTCATGACCAAAGAAGCTAACGTAAGTTGGTTAATGGTTGATCATGGAAATCCTTGATGGTTGAAACAGTTATCTGAGCACCATCGTAGTAATAAAATTAAAAGTTTCATGAACCACGCATAGTTACGTTCATGATCGTAATTCGAGTGTATCTATGTCATAAATATTAGTAACTTTTGTTCTTTCTATAACCGAAGGTTCTTGGGAATGTGACCTCATGGAGGTGTGATCGAGCCTAACTCTCGACGTGTGGATTTGTCAGGGAATCCTGACCAGCCAGGCGTCATCTCTACTGTTTCTTGTGGTGGGACTATCAATGGCTCTGACTCCATGGCTTGCAGCTGGAGGCCAGCTGATTGCTGCACGATTTGAACAGTCAGACATGAGAAGTCTGCTCCCGCAAGAAAACGAGGTACTGAATTGCCGTTGGCTAGTCTTCACATGTAGGAGTTATTGTAGCACGACAAACCATGTTTTATACCATGACTCACCATGAAATCCTGGCACGTCGTTGATGCAGACAGATGATCTTCAAGGTCACATCATTATATGCGGTTTTGGACGTGTGGGACAGGTATCTAACCTTATGTGCTCATTGTTTCATAGCTGCTTGGAGATGGTTGTCAAAATTCTTCACTGTCCCTTGCAAATTTACAGTTTTGTCCAAATGAAGTCAAGGTTTATTCGAAATGTTGACCACTTTAGGTTATCATTCTATGATAAGGGCTCTGCTTTGATGCTTCACATTTGATCAGACCGATAAACCCAACTGTCTCATATCGTGTGCAGATTATTGCACAGCTTTTGTCGGAACGATTGATACCCTTCGTAGCACTTGATGTTAGGAGGTAAGAATCATGCCAACCTTTCACGGCTTTGAATGGCATCGACATTCGCTCAAGCTCTCACTTTGATGAGTATGTTCCTTGTAGGAATACCGTGGAGTGTCACACGTTTTATATATGTTGTCAGCTGCTTTGTGTGATTGTTTGGCTCTGTCGCAGCAATTTCATCACCATTAGTTTGATTCGCATCCGGTAGTACTGAAGTCACAGCTAATAATGTGGGGTACTGATGGGAAAAAAGTATTGGAGGGTTGTGAGCCCATTTTAGCTCGAGGCATGGCTACTACATTCAGTGTTCTATCCGTTGTTAGAGGGGAAGTAAAATATTGAGAAGCTAATTTACCAATCCTTTGCGAGGATATTTTATAGTGAACGTGTCAGTGTTGGGCGAGCTCTTGACCTACCAGTCTACTTTGGGGATGCAGGAAGCAGAGAGGTACGAGATATAATTTCTCTAAACTATTGTGCGTTACATCTGGCGTGACCTTGTCTTTGAATCTTTGTCTACTTTTTACTGCTTGGAGTTTCTGTTTCTCTGCCCTCAGAATAATAATACACCGCGATCTTGTTCGGTCTTTGGGGTAAGGCTTGTTGTCTGTTTTTGACCTATCATCATGATAGAAATTCGTCGGTAATGAACCAAGATGAATTTGACGATTGCAGGTTCTCCATAAAATCGGGGCAGAGAGGGCTGCTGCTGCAGTGATCACTCTAGATACTCCAGGAGCCAATTATCGCACTGTTTGGGCGCTGAGCAAGCATTTCCCCAAAGTGAAAACTTTTGTGCGTGCTCACGATGTTGACCACGGGATAAATCTGGAGAAAGCAGGCGCAACTGCGGTACGTCTTTCAGTTTCTATTTATCGTTTCCTGCAGAGATATGCTTCTGGTCGAGGGCACGAGGCAAAATATCATGTTAGAGTTGCGCCGATACGTGATTGCATGATACTGCAAATTCAGCACGAGTTTACTTTAGTGTCTCAAGCAGGAGGAATGGAGCTTATCTCTGTCCAGCAGTCCTACGTCCTGTGGATTCACAACTATTTCCGGGCACTTCGTCACTAAAATGAAGCTGCTTGGCAGTGTTCCGAGAAATTTTCGTCTTGACATGTTTATCTGTGAGATTAAGACCAGAGTCTGAGTACCCATATGCTTAGTACAAACTTTGCCCATGCTATATCGAATGCGTTTAGCTTGAGTAGTTGTGCTATCATACATCATAATCTTAGCGTCAGAACTTTCAAGCGCAGGTCGTTCCCGAAACTTTGGAGCCCAGTTTGCAGCTTGCCGCTGCGGTCCTCGCTCAGGTAAGTTCATGTGTATTATGTATTTTAGTGCAACAAGTACTTTGGGATTGACTCCATATAATTGTGAATAAGACGGATCTTTGCTTTGAACTTGAGCGCGCATAGTTGCTGACTTGAGTAGCTTCGAGCAGACTTGACATTCCTCCAGTGGGCAATGATGAAGGAACTTTGAGATCTCTTATAGAAAATATTCTTGTGTATCTACAAGCTTTTGTATTCGAAACGCTTATGGAGCGGCGCGTCAATCGTGTTAGCTAACGTGGCCACTCCTATGTATCTCTACCAGGCTAAAGTACCAGCACATGATATTGCATCTGCAATCGATGATTTCCGTACTCGTCATCTATCTGAACTCACAGAGGTACTTTTGCTCGAGGGCTCTTTGCTGAAGTTGATTATGTGTTGTTTCGTGTTTGAACTGACATCAAAAGGGAAGGGAGAATTCACCGGCCTACTGGCTTAACGTTTCCAAGTGAAGACTCCGTTTGATGAGAATCATGAGTAAGGCAGAGTCTGAACATAGATGTGTTGTCTCTTGTATCGCAGCTCTCTGAAAACAGTGGGACGTCCCTTGGTTACGGATTCTCTCGCATTATGGCAAAGCCAAAGTTGGACCTAAAAGCTCCATTTGAAGATCAAAATGTGGTTGAACCGAAGCTCGACGGTGGCATAATTGCTGTTCCATAAGCACCTTTCCATGTCCATGTACAAGGTTAGTTTGATGGTCTTCGGCGGGAGAAGACCCGTAACTGGATATAAGTATTGAGGTAAGGATATAACTGTGCAAAAATGCCCTCGAAATTTGTCCTCACGAAATGTTTGTATCATGGAAGATTCCTCTAGGAAAAAGTGAACATGAAGGTGAGCTTGCCTACTCAAAATTTTTGGATTGAAAGAGGTATCCTCACTGGACGTGGGTGACGTAGGTTCAAGGTAGACAATCTAAGAGACGGGGCTTGGACAAGGATCCATAGTTGTCTAGATCGAATCTACCAGTTGGGTATAGGATCAACAGGCCCAACAAAAAAAGTTGGACCGTTGTACATTAAGTACAGTATATCGATATTTTTCCAGTTAGCATGTACATGTTAAGGTACCACCTCTCCATACTCTAATAGAAATTGGAGTGGAGTGTCTGTGAAACCTAATGTCGATAATTCTTTGGTTATTATAGGGATCACTGTTGTTCAATACGATTGATGTGCAGATTGTCGCGATGAGACCTGCCATCGGACGTTTTTGCCTTTGTGCTTCATTCCAAGAAGAGAGAGTAACCAATACGACGCTTGTGTTTCAAGCGTTGAAAAGCTCCAAAGTTTTGCATCAATCTTAACTCTTCCTTTAGGCTTGCTTATAAGTGCCATAATAAGCAAGTCTACCTCACAGGATTACTCTTACCTAGCAGTAAAGATCCGGAACTTCTAACGGCGTCCAGAAGTAAACAAACCCAGAGCTCTGTCCCGTGATTTTGAATTTGGGCTCTTCTCAAATGGTTGCTTACTACACATTCAAGTCCTGCTTAACAGGATTATGTCTCATCTAGCAGTAAAGATCTGTATGAGGTCACTGCGGCCAACACGAAACAATCCCACAGCTCTGTCCCCCTGATGAATGATGAATGACGTGATGTACTTGATTCGTCATGAAGTTGTAACGTCAGATGTCTATTTTGGCGAGGGAGGAATTCTCGCGAGATTTTGAGCTAAATATCCACCTGATGAGATATTTTTTTATCCCTAAACAAGTTTGAAGTAACTCGACAGATTACCAATCAGTCTGGAGACCATGGCATATAATATCCGGGAAGTGGCAGCAAACCATTGGTAACGAATTGGGAGGTATCAAGAAGCAAATCTGAAGGTATCTTAAGCCACAAACTACCAGCAATATCCATGAAGAGATGTTGTTGCCTTTACCATGCAGCTGACACCTTGAGCGCTTAAAGCGAGAGCAGAAAAGCATACGTACATGAATTGAGTTGATCCATCATTCAATTTCTTGGCTCCACATGTAGGACTTTTATCAGCGATTCTTATCAACTACTTAAACTTTTGCTGCAAATACTATGCACCGTTTGGTTCTTCTTCCTCTAAATTGTCATTTGGATTCATGGTCTTAAGTCTACATACATGCCCAGGGGACAGAGGATACGCCATCCCACTTGACTCATTTGATATTCGACGAGACGTTTACATTAGTCCAAAGCAAATCTTATGGCGAAAGAAGAAAGCGAAGCTGTGAATTGATGACTTTCGAGAGGTCTAATCGCATCAATCCTTCTAAGCACACTTGCGAGAATCAGTCAACTTACTCCATCAGGGGTAAAGAAAGATGATAAAGGTTAGAGTAATGGATGCCATGGGGCGATTCTTTAGGAGGAATCTCCACTTTCTTAGTCGTTTTCTACTTTCCAATACAGAACGGTTTGTGGATTATTGATCTTATGTTTAATTTTTAGGTTTCATTTCTTTTGTTCTGTGCAGTTCAAGGAAGCCTAGATTTACAATCTGACAAGCTCACATTAATTTAATTGTATAAAGCTTGAGAAAGGAGAATCCCAAGCTCTTATACCAAGTAAAGTGGAAAGTCTAGGTCTGAGGTCTGAAAGACTTAATGGCTAGCTGAAGGTCTCTCACTAGGATTTTGGAATGAGATATCGTTGACAAAATGATATTGATATAAGGTACCAATATGAACGAGATTTACATTTTTCATAATGTTTAATTTTAGTTCTTTGGTTATTAATCTTTTATATTGTGAAGAATATTGTAGAATGGAAAATATGAAAGGTGAAGTATTGGATATACTTCTGTCTAAAATTTTGAACTCCAATCCCGTAGTGATAAATTACAAGAAGAAGTTGAATTACTAAAGATCAAGTCATCTGTGATTTTTATTTAAACTTCCAAAATCTTAAGAAAGGAATGTATAATAAATATTAGAATACTCTAAATATAATTGTGAAGGAAAGGAACCTATGCTTCTCAAGCGATGTGGAGATTCAATTTAATTGGAAGATAATTTGCATGTATGTGAGTCTAACCTATTATTCTAATATATTTCTAATCTGGAATAATATTATAGTAGCACAAGCACCAAAGATCATGTACTTGTTCAAGTATATTTTGCTTGCTTTCTCCCAACATAAAAGTGTCATAATGGACTAGTTCACTCATGGTTATTTGTTGTATGAAGGTCTAGTTAGTCAACTATCTTGCTTTTACTTTGCTAGTTACTATTGGAGCAGAAGTTCCTAGAGGCTTATCCGCCAAGGTTGATAGATCTATTGTGATATTTATTGCTACATGGAAAAAACATGGGAAGATAGATAGTTCCAAATTTGTCTACAGGTCATCAATTTTAGTAGTGATGGTATAAGAATTTTTTCCTGCTTGGAATTTCTCATAAAAAAGAACATATACAAAGATTTTAGAAGAATAAGAAAAATATGTTACTAGTCATACTCTCCTCCAACTCAAATAGGATCAACAAACTTCCCTTTGAATGCTTTACACAATTGTATTTTGTATGAGGTGTAGCTTCAAAAGTCTCTTCACTTGGCTGCTTTTCAATCGTGTCTATACTTCATTTTCGGTGGCCATTTTAGTTATGAGTGGGGCAAAGAAATGGTACACAATGTGTGTTGAATGTGCAAACACAATAGACCAATTTCTCTTTATTCCTTGACCTAGTTTCACATTTAAAAGCCATCATGATAACTATGCTAAGTTTTGTGAAGTCTTTTTTCAAGTTGGTGAACAATTGAAAGTTTTAATGATATTGATTAAAAGAAGATATTGAGATACATTTATAATCTTCCTATTTTATTACAAAAACATAAAATAAGAAATTATAAAAGACAGCTGAACAACTTTAACTTTTGCAGATGTTCCAAGTAGTAGCACAATGCAACAGATATTGTGAACCCTTTTTTCTTGGGACACATATTCCTTTAAGGTCCCAATTTAAAGACCAATATAATTCAAAGATGATAATGTGTTTAATTTTAGTAACTACTAGGAAAAGGTTGATTATGTATAGCTCTTTTAATAAGAATTTTGTAGACATGTTACTTCAAGTGTATATAATATGTATATCAAGTTAACATATTCTTGCTACTTCTTCTTCTATTCAACTAATATATTGGCAATAAATTCCTTAATAGCAGGTTCATTAATAGCAAGTTAAAGCTAATGATCACAACATAATGATTATTCAATACCACATCGTACTATTTCACAACCTTATCACCATCTCACTTGGTTACTAAAAGAGTACAACTATTAATTTTACCTCATGCAACCTTATCACTCTACCTTAGTTAGAAAAGAGAAGACACCAATTAAGTTTACAATGGAGTCAAAATACAAGGTTTTCCTCTAGGAAGTAATATACTTATAAATGAAAAAGTTCAACCTTATCACCCTCTTACTTGGTGTAATACTCCGAGGACAAGAGAAGAGAGAAAACACAGATCGTACACTCAAACATTTGATGCCCCAAGGGAGCACCTTCTCTTTATTATATAGACAAAGAGGATCTCCTCCAAGGAAGCTCCACCATAGGATTAGGGACACAGATAGGTGACATGTCAGCAAGCTCCACCCTTGGATTACTTACTTGGATGGGTGACCTGTCTGGTCTAGGTCCTATCTGGTTGGTCAAACGAGCTTTGACCGGAGGGAATCTTTTAGGGAATCTTCATGTAGGAATCTCAGAATCACATGAGTAAGGTACCGTTGGAAAGCTCTCGACAAGACAAACCAGGGGGGAGGGAAGGCCAGCCTTTCCTCCGTTGGGGGGGGGGGAATCTGCACATATTCGAGGCCTAATTCATCCGTTTAGGCCTCCAAAATTGCCTTCAAAGATTTCAGGCATATTTCGGTTCCTACTCTATTAGTAGAAGTCCCCTTTTGGTGATACCTCTTTCTGATCTGTTTAGTCCATCATGTGTAACATCCTTCCAGATGTTACCAAACCAATTATCACCTTTAAATCATATGTCTAGCTATTGGTTCTAAGGTTCTCAAGTCTATTTCGGTTTTTGCCCTATTAGTAGAAGTACTTTTTTGGTGATACTTTTATCTGATCTATTTTGACCATCATGTATAACATCATTCTAGATGTTACCAAACTGAATTTCACATCTAGATCATATGGCTAACCCTTGGTATTACACTTGGTTACTAAAAGAAGAAAAACAATTTAAGTTTACTTCATGGAAGTCATAATGTAAAGTTTCCTCCAGGTTGGGAATTGTTTTAAAAAAGATTTAAAATTTTTTTTTACTTCATAGATATCATAATGCAAGGTTTTCTCTAGGAAGTGGAATAATTGTGAGTTCCATATAGAAGAAAACACATCTTACTAGTATGGAAAAGATTAAATGGTAGAAATTATGATGAGAAGGTAATGGAAGTGAATAGTCATATACTATTAATAGTCCAAGAGTTAAGAACTAGTAAGATATTGCAAAGAACTAAAAAGGGGAGGTTAAGTACAATTTTCACACTGATTAAATCATGTTCAATTATTGACCAAAATCACAATGACATGCACACATCATTTATATCACCAGTGAATTCATACATTACACATTACACAAAAGTACATGGTTCACCTCAATGTGAGGATACATCCACATGAGAATGATTTAGGAGGGTCTTTTTTTAACTTGCAAGGCTCACTACCATATCCCCATACAAAGCAAGAGCTCCAACACTCTTCAAGTCCACTCCCACCATGAACTAACGAATGAGCAACTAACCAAGACATAAGAGTAAATCCTAACAAACTCCCACTTGACTCTTGTCTTGGGGTTTGTAACCTTGCTAAAAAATTGATCACACCATGGGAAGTTCTAGATAGACAGCCAATTGCTTGACCACTCCTTTAAACTAGGATAAACTAGAACTTATAATCATAGCCCATACAAGGATAGAGTAACCAAGAAAAGCCAAGGTTACTTCTAATTCTAGGTCACCCTACTCATGCTCTACTTGCACAAATTGCAGGGTAGCACAATGCCTAGAGAAAATTTCTAAATGTATGAATTTGGTAAAGGCATTGGCTGGGTTGAGCTTACCATCAATCTTGACTAGCTCAAACATTTTCTCGGACATAACTTGCTTAAGAGATTGGTATCTGATGTCTATGTGCTTAACCCTACTGTCCATCACCTGATTTTCAGCTAGGTGTAAAGCACTTTGACTGTCAAAATGAAGCATTACATTACCATGCAATAGCTCCATCTCAGCAACAAGTCTTTCAAACCAAATTGCCTCCTTTGATGCCTTTGTTGCTACCACATACTCCGCTTTTGTAGTAGACTGTGCAACACACTTTTGCAAGGTAGATCTCCAACTAATACACCCACCAGCAAGTGTGTATACATACCCAATTTTGGACCTCCACTTGTCCAAATCTTGTCCATAGTTAGCATCTACATAACCATCTAGTGATGCGGCATTCATTGATCTTCTATCAAATAAGAACCCATAATCTAGTGTACCTCTCAAATACTTGAGAATCCACTTAATTGCTTCCCAATGTGTCCTTCTTGGATTTGACATATACTTGCTTACCTTACGCATAGCTAGGGCAAGATCAGGTCAAGTGCAAGTCATCATACATGAGACTCTTAATAACCTTCTCATAGGGAATATTAGCCATCAAACCTTTTTCCATGGCATATGTAGGACAACATGCCACTGAAATCTTGAAATGAGGAGCTAGAGGAGTACTTATTGGTTATAGTTCTCCATGTTGAACCTAGCAAGTACCTTTCTAGCATACTTATCCTACGTCAACCACAATTGACCAGTGCCCAAGTTCCTCTTGATCCCTATGTCTAATACCCTTGCGGCAACCCTAGATCCTTCATCATCAACTCCAAACTCAAGAGCACCTTGAGCTTGTTCACCTTAGATCTATCCTTAGTAGCTATCAACATGTCATCCACATACAACACAAGTCTATTACAAGTCATCCATAAGTAGAGCTGCTGTCACCTCTTCAAAGGTAATAGTCTTCTTCTCATGGTGCAACAAAACTCATGAAAGATAGGATGGCGGCAAGGAGCCCAACAACTGTAATGCCTTCTACTCCTCATTCAAGTCCTCTCCCAAGTTTGTCAAGTCCACCACTAGGTCACAGAATGCATCCACATGGCATTTGATGCTAGTCCTTGGTTTCATCTTAAATGTGATTAGTTTGAGATTGGTGCACAATTGGTTTGACAATTCATTCTGATGATACTTGTCCTGAAGTGCATCCAACAATGAGGTATAGTCAAAATGATCCCTCACTTTCTTGATCATATGGGGCTGAAGGTGAAGCAAAATAATATTCATGGCTTGCTCTTGCATATCATCCCAATCACTTTGTGTCACATCTTCAGGTTTCTCCCCCAAGAGCTTACCCATACTAGTTGCACTCAACACTCCTTTCACTTGCCGTTCCCATAGCAAGTAATCCATGCAGCCATCAAACTTTTCCACATCAAACTTGTGGTCCACCAAGCTTCAAGGTACCCATCTTGACATTCTTATGCTACACAAGTACTATTGAGGCTATTGTTGGTCTTAGAGTCTCCTCTTGAGTCCTTGAACCTTCCACCTTAAACCTCCAATACTCAAGGGAGTGGGTCATAAGATGGAAATTTTATAGCAGCTTCTTCAAGTACTCAAAATCACCAACTAGTTACATCAACATGTAGCCCTGAAGATAGGCTTCCTAATGCACTAAAAAAATCATTCATTTGAGTCTTGAGTCAAAAGTTATGAACTAAATTTAGGGTTAAAACATTGGAGTCACACCAAAACTCGCTTGTTTTTGATCCCTTCAAAGAATCTCCAAGACCAAGAGAGATTAGTGCATGGTCACCTCTTTGGCAGCAGTATCCATTGTCGGAACACATCTAAAAACTAAGGGAGATAGTGGGAGAAGTAGGGAGAACTGCAGTTGTCTTTGTCAATCTGTCCAAGTCTTTCAGCGGTCTGCATTCCATTGACCTCTGGGTGCTTCCACAAGCTTGACTGGTCGTATCATTGGAGCTAGTCAAACCTCTACCTTGGAGGGACAGAGGAAGTTCACACTCTATGTTGTAGCTGGGGAGAAGAAGAACATTCTGATGCTTGGAGGTACTCATTTTATTGGTCTCTTCCACACTAGGCTTTTAGTAAAAGAGGGCCATTAGGTACCATTGTTCACCACAGGAAAGGCTACAATTACTTCACAATTTTTGGGAGAGACAAATGAGGTAATATGCTGCTTATTCTTCATAAGTGAAGCACATCAAAGGAGATCATCGAGATTTTGAGTCATTGAAATCAACAAAATTGTGGCAAGGGGTTCAATGTTGTCTATGGTATCAATGGAAGAGAAAGAACAAAAGCCGGAGCAATCTTAGATGCTTTACCAGACCTTGACCAATGCATCTTTTGCTCCTCAGCTGGTGTGTACTTGAAATCTGATCTTCTTCCACATAGAGAGATTTACGCAAGAGACTGCAAGAGCAGGCACAAGGGTAAATTGGACACAAAAGTACATCTAGAAAGCATGGGTGTGAAATAGACTTCCATTAGACAAGTGTACATTTATGGTCCCCCGCAACTATAACCATATAGAAGAGTGGTTTTTCCATTGTCTAAAAGTAGGTAGACCCATCCCTATTCCCAGTTCAGGACTTCAAATTACCCAGCTTGGTCATGTAAAGGATCTTACTATTGCATTCGTGAAGGTTCTAGGAAGTTAAAATATCATCGGTCAAGTTTAGAACATCAACGGATCTAGATATGTTACTTACAATAGTATTTCTAGTGCTTGTGCCAAGGATGGTGGATTCCCCAAACCCGATCTCATTACTACAAGCCCAAGGACTTTGACTTCAGCAAGAAGAAGGCTTTTCCCCTTAGTGATCAACAATTCTTTGGTTTCCTCCAGCAGATCATCCTCAAAGGCATTTTGCTGAAGCCCAACATGATTCTTCCCAGTCTTGATGTACTGACACCGGCACCTGAGGACATGGCCAAGTACACCATGCACACTATGCTGCATTCAATCCCTGATGTTGTTCCTAGCATTTACTCCATTTCCCTAAATTCCAATCAATCCTTCCTAATAAAATCAATAGGTGATGCAAGTCCTCTTTGTCTTTGATTCATGTGGCTATCCTCACACAAGGTGCTGCACTTGATTTCCTTTGATTACGCTGTGATGTAACCTGAGTGAGAAATACTCTTGTTTCGAACCTCACTCTGATACCATTTGTTTGATTACAAAACCAAAGTCACAATGACATGCACATATCATGGATATCACCAAAAAATTTCACACATTACACATTACACATAAGTATGTGGGTCACCTTGATGTGAGGCTACGTCCACATGGGAATGCTTTAGGAGTCTCTTTTTTAACTTGCAAGACTCACCGCCATATCCCCAATACAAAGCAAGAGCTCCAACACTCTTCAAGTCCACTCCCACCATGAAGTAACAAATGAGCAACTAACCAAGGCATAACAATAAATTGTAACTAATTAGAGGTTGAGGGTTAGAGTTGTTGAAGTTAGAATACATATTTATAAATATAAATATAGCTAAGGAATATTTAAGTGTACTACATCAAGAGATCTCTAAGGCTAAGGATATGGATGCAAATTTTTTTTGATCAACCACAATAAGATAAGGTAGTGAAAGTTAAGATGAAGCTTGTGAAAGCTTTGATTCATGAGTTTTATTGTTTTTAATGCAAAATTGTAAAATGGGAATTCAAGAGACCTGTCTCTATTAGAATATTTTAAAATAATAATAATAAAAGTACTATTTAAAATTTAATAAAATATAATTTTTTAAAAGTTTATAGTTGACCATAATTAACATTGGTACTCTTTTTTTCTACATTAAAGATTTTATTAGATAGAAAATAGCTCTAAAGCTGCCAAAAGAACTTGAAATAGATACCATATCAAAATGCTAACAAAACTTCATTGCTAGAGTATTTTGCATTGTTTTATGATTATGGATTTTGGATTTAGACTCTTCAATTATTATGAGGAGCTTTTAATTCTTAATTCTTATGGTTCTGGACTCCAAATTTATTAAATGGGTTTTTAAGAGAAAAAGTAATTATATCACATTTCCTAATAATTTCTATAATTGTGATTTGTTTGCTATGATATTGGTTTTATTAGAGGAAATATTAAAAGGGCTTTCTAATGCAAACTCAACTAGATAAAAAAAAAACCAAACTGCAAAAATAAAATCTAATATACTGTATACTACTTTACAAATTCAAAATCTAAAATTTGAGGAGCATTTTATCCTTGAGTTTTATAGCTTTTGATTTTAGGATCTGAAAATAAGTACCCAATAGAAAATAATTATATTTTCATTCACCACCACTTTTAATCTTCATTTTACCAAAAAATTTCCTTTTTATCACCATATTCTATGTCTTTGGTCCTATTATTGGATATAAATCAACAAAGAGAGTGCTTTCTAATCAATACAAATAAAAAGATGCTCCAATAATTCAAATTTTGGTACAATCCTTGCCAAATCTACTATTACAATATGAAGAGGGAGTAGAAAAGAAGGCAAAGTAGATATACAAAAAGCCTACTGATGATAAAATGAGAAAAGAAACCATAAAATCATAGATTAACTTACATGAATTACCTAGAACTTAGCAAAGAGCACTATAGTAATATATAGATATAAAATTACTTAATAATATTTCTTTTTTATCTTCTCTTGCTCTCTTGTCTTTTTCCTAATTACTTAGTACTGAAGTTGACTTTTTCTGCTCACAAAAACATATTTTATATGCCTTTTCTACAACTAAGTTATTCTCAATGATCTTGTGCTCCATGGCAAAGTATTTCAAGAATGGATACAAAATTTTTGAGCCACTTTCAAACCCTTGGCCTTGTGAACATATGACTACAGCTAACTACAATCTTGTTGCCTTTGTATATTTGAAAATATTTACCTATAATAGTATTTAGCATATTTCAATCCATGTCATATAGAACGTTCTTTTTGCTGTATAATCAAATAGTCTACTTTGGAGTAGTTGTATTGGAATTTTTAAGCACTAATCCTTAGATTTATAAAAAAACATAATCAACAATTATAAGCATAAACCTAAATCAATACCAAAGACTCAAAAGCAATAGATATGTAAGTATGCACAACATAATTATGCTTCTCCTACAAGAGAAATTAGCATGTATGGAGAAAAAGAAGTATATTTTTGATGCCTTTCTTTCCTCCATTTAGTATTAAAACTAAAACCATGGGTTTTAATATGATTATAAATGAGTAAAAAATAATTAAACTATAGCAAAGACATCACATTTTTAGAGAAAAAAATTCAAAACTTATTTTCCAAAGCATCCAACTCTATATGGTTAAGTTTTGGATAGGTTTGACTGATAGATAATCCCAAAGAGATAAAGAATTAAAATTAAATTTTTTCTTGCAATTAATGATATTCTTTATGAGCATTCAGATGAATTTTGATATTTATAGTACTCTCAAAGAGCTAACGAAATTTAACTGATTGCAGTTCTTGCAATTAGTGATAATTCTTAATGATCATTCAAATTTTAAACTCATCAAGTTCTATAATTTTTATATCCATAAAGCAAGCATATATTTTAATTAAGAACCATATGGTAAATAAAAAAATATTTTAAGGAAAAAATTTGATATACCGATTGATATAAAGTTTTATGTTGTTGACATTGAATTTATATATTCCATATTAGTATACATAGTAGTATACATAGACTAAGGTTGTTAACCATCATAACATAAATCCAAGAGAAAGTATTACTTGTATGAACTAAGAGTCACCTTAAACCCAAAATAATAGAAGTAAGTTTTGGGATGATGGAAGTCCTTCACATGTAAATAGACTTTCAGAAAGAGATATGATACTTAGTTCTGATTTAATTAGATGGAGCACTGGTAATAATTTATTTTGAAAAGAATTTGAAATATTTTCTGGAATTAATTATTAATGTTGGTGAGCTATGTGATACAATCTTTGAAATCTAAATTTTATACATTTTGTAGCAATTTCCAAAATTGGTGGAGATGTAGTACATCTAATTTTGTATATGATAATAGTTGTGTATAGCCTTTTGGTATAGATCTTAATAGACTCTTAGACTTGCAATGTAAAATTCCTTTTGTATGATAGTGATAGTTTGATTAAAAAATGTGGTTAATATGGGATGATTCTATAGTTTACAATCTATCCAGATTGAAATTTTTCTGCATTATCTCAAATAGTTTGACCCAAATTGTCTACTCTATGACGAAAGGTAAGGTGCAAGGTACCAATAAAAAAACTAAGAAGATATCACCAAAATTGAGAAAATAGTGGCTAAGTAACAATTCCTATATACATATCGAAACTACGGGTTTAGAGTATACTGATATGGAAGTTTAAACTGTAGATCTTGAAGTAAGTAAGGAAATACTTAATGTAATTTAACAAACCACTATTCGTGGTAGCTTCAAAGGATACGGAGACTTGAATCCGATGATAACCCAAAACAATTAAAATGACAAGATCAAACAAAGTATGGATTTACGTTTTGAAATTTGGAGGGCACGTTTCAAAGTTTTAGAGGTGTTGTTCTAATACTTTAAAAGATTCAACTCAAATTGATGGATCATGCGGATTTCAGTTTAGCCACATGGAATTTGAGTTTATGTTCAAAAGTGTTCTTCCACTACTTATAGACTTGGATTCCAAATTTATTAGAGGGTAGATCCTGAAACCTGAGCTTATAGAGTTCAAAATTAATAATTATGAAATATATACAAAACTGTATTTTTCTTTTCCCCAGAATTTCTAAATTTGGACAATGAAGACATCATCAACAATCAAGACCAATCTGATTCTCTCACATGCAAACAGTCCAAATAAACTAGAGTTTCATTGGAATGAGGTGTAATGAAATTCCACATGTAGTAGGGAAGCAGAAACTAGAGGCCTTATTGATGACGATATCTCTCAAGCTAACCACCATGATGTGGAATTAATCTTGCTCGATGATATCTTTATTGATGGAGTGACAGTCATTTTGCCTCTCAAGCCAACCTTCATGATGTGCAATTAATCTTGCTCGATGATATGCTTATTGATACAGTGACACTCATTATTCTTCATACTGGAGAGACTAGTCAACGTGGTTTATCAGTATTAATATGGACTCGAATAGTGCGACGATAGATCGAAGCTGCAAAACCAGAATCAAAATTTAGATACCAAACAAGTTCCTGCAAGGAAATAAGACAAGATCAAGACCGAATAAACTGACCGGAATCTGAAGTCGTTTGATTTGGTGAACTTGTTTACTTCCAAAGCGACACGGTCTTAAAGCGCACACCTCAGACTGTAGTTGTCGTTGAGTCTCCAAGAAGTCTTACTGAGTCAGAGAGTCAGCTGTACAAACAAAATACACGAGTGAACAGCATTCGACTTCCCCATCCAAGTTGACAAAGATTGTTACTAAAGGCTTGGAAAAGTTTGGACTGACCGAGTGGAAGGTGTAACCAAGGAGGTGAAATAAGATTTTGAATCAGGTTTTTACACAATACTTCTCAATGATTCTGGCAATCGACCTTCTGGAAAACTACATAGATAGATTCTCAAGATACGTCTTCCTCGGCATAAGTAGTGGTTCTTGATTTGATGATTGGGTCAGTCTTTGCTCTTGAGATGTGTTGATTTGCTTCCTTGATTCAAGAGAATTTTTACTTTCTATGCACTTTTGTGTATCGAGCATGCACTTTTAAGCACCGTATGGTCAGACCGCAACCTCAGGTATGGAGAAGATCCTTCATGTTTGTTCAATGCGAAGTTGAAAGCCAGCGGAGTCCTGGGAGCGTTGCACTTCTCCGTAGAACGCTGTCACAGTGTCCATGATACGGGATTGAAGGAATAAGTGTCTTGACACAAGGACATCTACCAAGTATGAAGCGTCAATCCTGGAGCATTTTCCTCATTATCACTAGTAGTTCCCCATTGAGTTCTGGTCGGGAAATCCATTTTGCTCCATTGTGAAATCTGCATCTAGATATCCGCCATCTTGTCCAGACTTCATGCGCAAGTACTCCAAGATAGTATGTGCGCAATGCTCAGTTATCATCTCCCATATTTATATATTATATAACTTCACGTGAACCATATTTGTCCACAAAAGCTGTATTGCAACAGCACTCCAGATCTCACTGTTGCGAACACATTGGGCACTCGTCGTTTGGTCACTAGTGTCTAGAAAGATATAGCCAGAGCAGATTAGAATAACCACAACACCCCCACCAAGCATTCTGGGAAGGATATCACGAGAAAGTTCACTCAGGTTAATACAGAGCACGAGCTCGGTCGTCGTCGCCTAAGTGCCAACAGTGAGTATGCATTGACATGGACCTATTAAGCAAATCCTTTGGGCATGCTCTCATGGGAGACAAAGACGGCCTTCATAGCATCAATCCTCTCAACATGTTTTACTTCTGTGTCATCACGAGGATCTTGAGTCACAACCGCTCATGGTAGAGGGTCCCGGTATGGCCCTGCGTGCTAGTTCCCGAGAGAGTACTTAATCTGAGAGGCCTATAAAGACCGTCAGTCTCCATGTAGTGGGGCAGTAAGTCGAGTGTCTCGAAGGTGTGCGGTGTGTGTCGGGGATTTCTTTCTTCGGACTCGGTTCTCTTTTGGAAATTGAGCGAGAAGGTCGAACACCGCACCCCCAGACGGCGAGCCTAGCTAGAGAGCAGTTGCCAGTGGAAAACTTGACTTGACCAAGTCGATCTCTTTCAGCCGAATTTAGGAGTTCCAGCTATTATTTTGCGACATTTGCATACGGTAGTGCTTCAAATCGTCAGACAGGCGAAATGGCAGATGCTCGCCAGTGGGAAGTTGCTAGGACCCTGATCACGATGGTGGCTGTCTGTACAACTTTGTTTGTCGTAACAGATTGTAAGTTCACCTACATTGATTTCAGACTAACTGAACTCGAATACATTTTGCGGCATTGAAATCTGACCTCTTGAATTTTGAGTTCAGTAATTTCATTTTCACCTTGACAGGAGAAGGATCCACTCAAAGATTGGGACTTGACAACTTACAATATTTCCCTTGGCTGATTTTCTTGCACCAGATGCCACCATGTTTTCCAGGTTCTGTTACTCGATATATACGGGTGGGGCTTCGTTTTGAAGAAACACTACAATGTACAGACGTGATCTTCAAGCAGACAGCGGCATATGGAACACGTACATGGTGTCTAGCATTAAGATGTGAGACAGGAGTTAAACTTCTGCGATGTTTCTACTACTGGATATAGCTTCTGCTTCATTTGCTTAACTACCTTATTATTTACCTGATGAGACTAGAGCTATTCGGAAAGAAAAACAGTTTCAGGAGAGATGCACATTGCATGGAAAACTCTCCTTTGTACAGATTCTGATATGAAAAGAGATTGACGAATAATACGAGAGCCTTCACTGGCTTCTGAAAAGCACATTCTAGTTGTGAAGTATTATGAATGCAAGCGACCTGTTGTTGCCGATGAAATTCTTAGTAAACGCGAAACCCTCCCCATTGGCGTTATTTGGTACCCATGACCCCTTGATTCACAAAGTCATTCCATGTGATGACTTTGTTTTGTGCTCCACAGGGAAGGCTTTGAACAGGTGATTGTGACGTCTAGAGAGCAATCGAGTGAACTAAGCTTAATCTCCGTGAACAAAATATCTTGCTGTTCGATAGCGTCAATTTTTGGCTACAAAAGCTGACTTTGTATTCTTTGCCGCCAGGAAAGAAGAAAGACTTAGCCCACTGCATATCATCGGGAAATTTCACAGTATTACTAGTCTTCCGAACTTCATCAAAACTTTAAGGTTCAGTGACGAGCGGAGATATCTCTCTCGAAGATTGGGGTCAAAGAAACGGGTGAAGCTCAGAAGTATTGTGCACATTTCGGTTTCCCGCTCATACGGTCTCGATCACATAGTGTCTCTGCATTTCTCTGCACTTTGTTCTCCGAAGTTTGCACACTATACCAATTCACATCTTGGATTCCCGAGAGGATCAAGGAGTCCATAGATGCTGGCTGTAGACTCCGTGCACGCTAAACGAAAGGGACAAGGGACAGCCATGAACAGAACACCAACTAACTACGTGGACCATTTTATGAAGGAGCATCCAGCCACTATTAACAACCTAAACGTCAGCAATATATACAGAGACAATATATAGTGCTGAAAAGAGAAAATCACGATTAGCAGTGATATTCTCCTATCTAAACAGAATCCTTGACTCAGTCTTGACATGGTTGGACTGCGACCATTTTGAGACGGTAAAGAGTTGTTCTCCTAGATAGGTCTCAGCTGTAACCCAGCACATGTAACATCCACGTGAAGGTGAATCAGCCAGTTGCCAAGGAATCAATTCATTCCACTTTATTTCAAAACATTCGAATGACGTTCTGCAAGAAACTAGAATTAAGAAAAGATCCCCAATTTCTACATGAGAGTTGTCCACTTTTTCATTGGTAAGCTCTTTGCGAAGATGTTGACAATTGTCTTTGAGAGTGAATGTCGAGTTTGATGCACCGAAGTAGAAAGTGGGATATCGTCACACAAGGTGAACAGTTGATCATTACGGTGGCTGGGTTCAGCTCTCGCTTGAGAGGATGTATCAGGATGGCCTCTGATTTCTGCCCTCCTCCTGCGCATAGCAGATGTATTAAGAACACAGCGCACAGTGGCTAGAGATTAAGAACTAAACGAAATCAAATATGAGCGCACAAATATTCTTGTAGAGGGGATGTACGCGGCAGAAATATAATTACACCACTTCTGGTGTCTACTCAGCTTGATTCTACCCGGTTGTCAAGTTTATCCCACATTTCTATGGACTGACGACGAGCAACTGTAGGATTCACGCGATCAACCATGTGGGACTCTACGTCCGGCTTTGGCTTGCAACGAGAGGACACACATGCCAATTGTCACGTACTTCTTGTGAAGTCGAAGCAGATCTTGGGGCTGCTCTCTGCCTACTGGCTCCAGCAAACAGGTTCATCCAAATCACTGGAGTGTGTTAGAGTTCAACGTCAATCCCCAATTTGACGGCTTCTGCAACGTGAAGGTTCAAAAACTACACACTGAGGTATTTAGTTTGTGAAGTCAAGAGCAGTCTTCCGCTCCTTGTTATTGGGGGGGTTTCAAATTTAGAAAATAAGGAATCTTTACGGAAATGGGTCTTCAAGATATTTCCGTCAAGATATTTACGAGACCCCGTAAAGATATTGAAGGGATCCCATAGGGAAATTGAAATTTAACCTCTCCCATAAAGATACAGTAAATAGCTTTTTCATGGGATAATACTTTGTATTATGGGTCCGTTCAAATCTGATGAAAGGGATATTGAAATTGAACATCTCCCATAAAGATCTAGTAAAGAGTTTATACTTTGTCTGATAGGTCTATTCAAATCTAATGTACATGTGATTAGTTGTCAGATTAGTTGCGAGTTTCCGAGAAAAGTAATTATAGTGAAGACCATGTCCATTGTGCCATGTGGTAATTTAGTTCTGCAGATTATAACACACTGCATTTAATATTTGAATATGTACATTTGAAAATGAAAGAAGACTTTTGCAAAAACCAATTCACTCCAAAAAACCAAACTCCTCTCCTAAATTTCCTTCCTTCTCTTTCGCACAACAGAATTGTCCACGGTGGCATCAAGAGATTGGGAAATTAGCAAATCAATTGATTGCAAAGAGTGGTTTTTAGTTGGTGTTCTTGTTTGGAAATTTGATTCTTTTGGTTGAGTTTCAATGTTCCCGTGCAGATGTGTATGGTTACCTGCCAAAAAAATTTGTTAGATTCATAAAAAGATGCATTGTCATCCGACCATGGAGTACTCCTTTCATATTCTCTCTCATGTAGCAATTCTTTCCACTCACATATATCCCACTATCATTCTTTCTAGTCCCCTTCTTTTTCTCAATTCAGCTCCTAGTGGATCAACTCCACATGGTGGATTCCAAAAGTTCTTGAGCATTATATCCTCAATCTTATTGTTAGTGCCTTCTTCGACTATGTTACAACCTTCATTATCTTTGTCAATGCCTTCAGGATCTGGATTGAGGTTAGGGTAAGTTTAAATCTGACAAGAACAAAGATAGATTCATGATGGTTGCTCATCATTATACACAAGTTTTGGATTATCTTGATGATCCCAAACACTTCAATTAGATTCATGGGGGTACTGCAAGGAAATCGTACAAAAGAACATTGCTTTTAGCATGATGACCACATTTCTTATGAAGTTTGTGAACAGATTTCCTTCTACCATGATTGGAGATAAATTGAGCAATAAGTGGGCTAGATATATGGAGCCTTACAAATTTATTGGAGATTGGAAGGATGAATGCAATGAAGAAGGTCTCACATTGAAGGACTTGAAATGTGGGTTAAAAAATATAGACGAGAAGTTGAATTCTATGTGTCCTTATTTCCATAGGATGGATGTTATGTTTGGATGTAGAACTAACATATCTACTTCTACTTTTGTAAGTTTAGGTTTGGGAAATGAAGCAAATATGAGTGTATCAATGGGGCAAAGTGAGGAAATGTAGATTGGAATAAGATCTATTGTGCAAATCCAAGAAGAAGAGTAGAAAGAGTTTGTAGATGACATCAATATGTTAGGTATTAATGAGATATGTACTAGTATCTTCAAGTTCGGAGAGGATATAGAAATAATGTTAGAAGAAGAGAGTCTATTTCTTGATGATTCTCAACCACTTGTGAAAGATGCTACAATGGATGGGTTTATTTAAAGGAAAAAGTGTAAGAGGAGAAGGACTAAAACATGCACGCATTGATACAAAAGGAGTGAAAGATGTATGAGAAAGAAGGGTAAAAGTGGCATGCATTTGTTAAAAAGGAATGAAAGATGTTGGTGAAGGAGGACAAAGGAAGATCTAGTATGTAGAAACATTGAGAAGTAGAAGATTTGGATGGAGCATCAAGAAAGAAGAAGAAGGTTACTAAAGCTCATACAAAATTGTGTGCCAATTCCACAATAGCAGTTTTTTTGCAAGATCTTGCTAACCAAAACAAATTAAAGAGTAAGGCCATAGAAGCACAAGAGAGGTGTAAGTTAGGAGAGATAGAAGCTCAAAAGTTGGCAAAGATAGAGAAATAGAAAGCAAAGATGGAAGTATAGAAAATGGAAGCAAAGAAAATGATTCATGGTTGAGAAACTAAGATGGAAATCAAGAGACTTTGATTCAAGGAGGAGAGTGAGGTAGAGTTAAAGTGGTTATATTCCATGATACTAGAATGAGCAAAAGTGGGGAAATCAGCTGATGAGATTAAAAGTTCAATGATAATGCTCTCTCAAATTGATCCTACCAAAAACAATAGTACTAATCATTTTGTTCCTAATTTTTCAATGCCATATTATAATCCCTTTACCTTAAGTGAAGGGAGTGGGTGGAAGGATTAGCGTCCTAATGGATTCAAATTGTGATAAGGCAATGTGTATTTCACAATTGCATCTAAAAACATAAAATTATGATTCATTCTCTTTCATTCTATTGTGTGTTATAGTATAATGATTCTAATTATCTTCTTACTATATGAATGATTTGTCTTATGAATGATTTACCATTTACCATTACTCTCTTTAAGATGCAATATCTCCAATGTGAAATAGGTGAAACATCTTTGTGTGATAGAAACCTCATATCAGAAAGAAACTTCATTTCATAATGATTGATGAATGACTTATGTTTTGATATATCCTATTCTTTGGTAGAATGGAATGTTTTGATAAATGTCATTGTCCTTCATTAGATTTGATTTTAGTTGAAATGAGTGATGTATTGCACAACAAATTCCAAGTCCAAATGCTTTGACTCTTGGTGGGGGCTGCATAAGGGACCATGGGGGCAGTGGAGGCCACATATTGGGAAAATAAGAGCCAATGCAGGCCGCAAGGAGTGCCAAGGAGAGCATGCTGCCACCAGACCCGCAACGAGCAATGGGGTGCCCAAGGACAGCATGGCTCTCAAGAGGTTATGTAGGGGAGCAATGACTATTAGGTGCTTTTGCTATGTTTCTTATGCTTTTACATCATGTTTAGCAAAAACTATTTGAGTATTTTTTATCTACTAGACGCCAAGGCTAATCTCATAGTGGGCTACAACTTGGACACCATCCATCTAGGATGATTTTCTTTAGTTCAAAAAGTGACCTCAATGATGTGTTCTAGTTCATATTCCTCCAAGATTGGCAAAAGGAGTGATGCTTGGTTCCTTTTTTCCAAACCTTGCTCTAGTAGAAGAACAACAAAGATCCAAGTCAATTCACTAGTATATGGAGTAATGACATCATATTCTAGTGCTACACCAATTTTAGGTTTTTGCTTAGTTTGGAGATATCAAAGGATTGACTACTTGAAAGACTTCTTGTCCACATTCAAGGGAGTTAATGATGAGAAAAGGATGGTTAAATGATCTATAAGAGCAATGCCAACAATTCAAAGCATCCAAATTGAGTGATGATAAAATTGGTTCTAAGGTTTAGGATTGGAAATTGACACTAGTAATGGCTTGTTATTCATCCAAAAATTCATCAAACAACTTGAAGGAGAGAGATTGTGCCAAGGTTTGCATCATTCTAAGTGGACAAGAATTTGAGATATTGAAGATTGTCACTTGAAATAGTATATCATGGATATACTATTTCACTATTTTGTAGTTTATATTTCACTATTTCAATATAGGAATACCAAAATTTCATATACTCAAATATTTCTCTATTTTGATATTATTTTGTGGAAAATCCTCCACTAAATTTTGCTTTATATTTCTCTTCTTCTTACTCCTTCCTTGCAGAATTATAAAGGACTCTCCTATAAAGGGTAAACTCAATCTTTACTTCCTTCTCCTCAAGCACATCATTGTTAAAGTGCTCCCTTCTTCCTCTTCCTCATCATGGCTCTCATATTGTAGCTTATCTTCTCCTAGAAATCCAATCTCACAAAGTATATGAGTGAGAACTTGGCCTATGACAGTCTCCTTGAAATGTCTCAATGAGATATTCAAGATCTCTTTAACATATCCAACTCTGCTGAAAAAACATGAAGAATAAGCTTAGCCTAATCATAATCCTTAATGGGAGACTATGCAATCTTTGTCTTCATGTAAAGGATGATAGACCCATGCACCTCCTTCAATCTTCTTGATTGGATTAACATCATACTTAACATTTGAAAGAAAGGCCTCCAAGCAAGGTATACGCAATGCTTCACAAGATACCTCCTATAGGTTAAATCTTTGATTGGGAACCAATCCTCCACTAAATTTTGCTTTATATTTCACTTCTTCTTACTCCTTCCTTGCAGAATTATAAAGGACTCTCTTAGAAAGGGTAAACTCAATCTTGTGTCCTTCTCTTGCACACTATTGGTTAAAGTATTTTTGGCTCAAGTCCTTATAAATGCTATACAAAAACCAACCTAGAGATAATCATGCAAAAAAATCAACCAGGCACCAAGAACTCAAATATGCTCCAAGCATATTGAAACATAGAACATGGTAGCTTTTGTGAAAAATTTAATATCATGGAAAGAAGACAATGGGTTCCTAAGCATGGAAGAGAACATGCACATTACTTCACTCACTTTACTTCACTCACACAAGGCATCCAAGTATTGTGCTTGAGTGAGGTGCATGAGTGATGCATCCAAGTGTGGTATTGAGCACAATGCCCAAGTGCGGAGTTGCATGAGTTTTTGAGCAAGGCACTACATGAGGCGCTTGAGCATATGACCCTTAATCCTAAATAGAAGCACCCAAAATTAGGGATTTAGGAGGAGTTTTAGATCCTCATGATACTTGAGTATTTGGTCTCAATGGTGCAAGGCAAAGGGCCCAAGGATAGAACTAAACATCCAACAATTTCAATTTCAACAAGCCAAATATGAGCCAACATGATGAATTTGACAAGGAGAAAGATAATTTACTTACATGTGGAATTGGATATTATAAAACTATGGTAATCTTTACTCCAAGTGCATCCAGATCATCTTTTGCTATTATTTTCCACAACCTCTTTAATTTGGAAGTTTTCCATCCATGTCCATTTGATAAAGTTTATGTGCTCTAAGTGTAAAAGACCGAGACCGAGGAGAGAAATATGACAATGGAAACTCACATTGGGATACTTGAATGAGTGAAAACTCAGAATGCCTAGCATGAGCTTTGGCTTTGGTATTTATAGGTAGCATACAAGGCCTTTGAGAAGCTTCCCAAGAAGCTTCCTCAAGCCGCTTTCTTAGAGTGCAAGCCAAGTTAACTAGGAAGCTTCTCAAGAAGCTTCTTCCTAGAAGCCGTCTACTTGGCGTGCAAGCTAAGCTAGTTGGAAGCTTCTAGAAGCTTCCTTCTAGAAGCTACTAACTTGAGGTGCAAGCTAAGCTAGCCAGGAAGCTTCCCAAGAAGCTTCATAGGTACTTCCAGAATATTCTAGGCTAATTTGTCTTATGTGCTATTTCGTAAGCCCAACTAACTTCATCGCTAAACTCCATATTGTTACATATTCCCCCGCCGGTAGTTGGTGATGTCCTCATTGTCAATGAAGCTTCAAATTCCTGGATGGCCGTCTGTGCATTTTGGAGGTGAGAAAAAAGAGGTTCCCATGTGGCATCATGAAGAGGATACCCTTTTGACAAGACTATGTACTCCGTATGTTGGCGACAACCTCGTTGAATATGGCAACACGCAAGGATATGATCAAATTTGTACTCCTCATGATCATTGATAGGGATAGGAAGAGGGGGAGGTTGGACTCAAGAGGAAAAGGAAGAGGGATTAGGAACAAAGGGTTTCAACTTGGAAACATGAAAGACAAGATGGATACGCATGTGACAAGGCAAGGCAAGTTGATAAGCAATAGGAGAGATAATTTGGGTGATATCAAAGAGTCCTATCCAATTAGGGGCAATTCTACAAACTTGGGTATCAAGTGGGAGAGGGGGGTTACTAAAGGATAGCATGACTTTATCACCGACTTCAAAGATGAGATCACAATGATGGTGGTTCGCATATTGTTTTTGGAAATTCTAAGCAACAAGGAGGTGAGACTTGGCTTGTTGGAGAGATTGAGATAGAATGGTCAAGAATGTGGAAGTATGAGGAACATGAGATGGAGGGGGAGCAAGAAGAGAATCTGGAACAAACGAATCTTGGCCAAAATTGAGAAAGAAAGGAGAAAATCCGGTGCTTGCTTGTTTGGAATTGTTGTAGGCAAATTTTACAACTGCAAGACATTCATCCTAATTGTATGGTGGACATTGACAAAGGCACGCAACATATCCTCCAATGTAAAATTTTCACATTCGCTTTGTCCATCAGTTTGAGGATGATAGGCCGTAGACAAAGCAAGCTTGGTGCCAAGTATCTGGAAGAGTGCTTGCCAAAACTTCCCGGTAAATCAAGAATCACGGTCAGCGATGAGTACACATGGCATCCCATGATGCTTGAAGATATTGTTGAAGTAGATTTGGGCTAAGGTTGGAGCATACACGGTATCACAGGTTGGTGCCAAGTGGATTGCTTACTAAGCTTATCCACAAACACCACAATTGCGGTGTGTCCTTGTTTTGTCTTTGGCAAGGATGTGATAAGATCCAAGCTCACATGCTCCTAGCAAGCGGATGGAACGACGAGTGGTTGAAGGAGTCCACTCAGCTTTTGGTTGTTGGCCTTGTTACGTTGGCAACTCTTATACGATCGGACAAATTCTTGAACATCTCATGTCATGTTGGGCCACCACCATTGACGTTGGAGGGTACCCAAGGTCTTGTCCACATCCATGTGAGCAACGATGGGTAAATCATGGGCTTCTTGAAGGCGCACAAGTCGAAGATCACCTTTAGCTAGAACATATATCCGGTCCTCATGGAATAAAAGGCACTCCTTGATGGAGAAGGTGTTTTACTCCTTATTGCATGCCGTAAGGCGACCATGTACCATTTGGAAGAAGGGATCTTGGTGTAGAGCTAACTAAAACTTGTTTTGGACCTTGGAGTCAACTGACACTGTTGAAATTGCCGCTGTGATGAGAGGAAGAGACTTCAAATTAGGTCCTCGTGATAAAGCATCAGGAATGACATGGAATTGACCTAGTTTGTACTCAAGTTTGATGTCATACAGTTAGAGTTGTTCCTCCCATCAATGATGTCAACTCTTCATGTGTTCCAAGTGTAAGGTGTAAAAGACCGAATCCGAGGAGAGAAATAGGAGAATGGAAACTCACATTGGGACACTTGAATGAGGGAAGAATCTGAATGCCTAGCATGAGCTTTGGCTTTGGTATTTATAGGTAGCATACAAGGCCCTTGAGAAGCTTCTCAAGAAGCTTCCTCAAGCCGCTTTCTTAGAGTGCAAGCCAAGTTAACAAGGAAGCTTCTCAAGAAGCTTTCTTCTAGAAGCCGCCTACTTGGCGTGCAAGCTAAGCTAGTTGGAAGCTTCTAGAAGCTTCTTTCTAGAAGCTACTTAGTTAAGGTGCAAGCTAAGTTAACCGGGAAGCTTCCCAAGAAGCTTCCTAGATACTTTCGGAATATTCTAGGCTACTTTGTCTTATGTACTACTTCGTAAGCCCGACTAACTTTGTTGCTAAACTCCATATTGTTACATATTCCCCCGCCGCTAGTTGGTGACGTCCTTGTTGCCAGTGAAGCTTCAAATTCCTGGATGGCCGTCTGTGCATTCTGGAGGTGAGAAAGAGGCTCCCAAGTGGCATCATGAAGGGGATACCCTTTCCGAAGGACCTTGTACTCCGTATGTTGGCGACAGCCTTGTTGGATATGGCGACGTGCAAGGATACAATCAACTTCCTACTCCTCATGATCATTGATAGGGACAGGAAGAGGGGGAGGTTGGACTCGAGAGGAAAAGGAAGAGGGGTTAGGAACAAAGGGTTTCAACTTGGAAACATGAAAGATAGGATGGATACGCATGTGACAAGGTAAGGCAAGTCGATAAGCAATAGGAGAGACAATTTGGGTGATATCAAAGGGTCCTATCCAATTAGGGGCAAGTTTACGAACTTGGGTATCAAGTGGGAGAAGGAGGTTACTGGAGGATAGCATGACTTTATCACAAACTTCAAAGGTGAGATCAGGACGATGGTGGTCCGCATATTGTTTTTGGCGATTCTGAGCAACAAGGAGGTGAGACTTGGCTTGTTGGAGCGACTGGGATATAGTGGTCAAGAATGTGGAAGTATGAGGAACCTGAGATGGAGGGGGAGCAAGAAGAGAATCTAGAACAAGCGGATCTTGGCCAAAATTGAGAAAGAAGGAGAAAATCCGGTGCTTGCCTATTTGGAATTGTTGTAGGCAATTTTTGCAACTGCAAGACATTCATCCTAATTGTATGGTGGACATTGACAAAGGCCCGCATCATATCTTCCAATGTACGATTTGCATGTTTGTTTTGTCCATCAGTTTGAGGATGATAGGCCATGGACAAAGCAAGCTTGGTGCCGAGTAGCTGGAAGAGTGCTTGCCAAAACTTCCCGATAAATTGAGGATTACGGTCCAAGATGAGTACACATGGCATCCCATGATGCTTGAAGACATTGTTGAACTAGATTTGCGCTAAGGTTGGAGCATCCACGGTATCATAGGTTGGTGCCAAGTGGATTTGCTTACTAAGCTTATCCACAAACACCACAATTGCGATGTGTCCTTGTTTTGTCTTTGGCAAGGATGTGATGAGATCCAAGCTCACATGCTCCTAGCGAGCGGATGGAATGGCGAGTGGTTGAAGGAGTCCACTCGGCTTTTGGTTACTGGCCTTGTTACATTGGTAACTCTCACACGATCTGACAAATTCTTGAACATCTCGTGTCATGTTGGGCCACCACCATTGACGTTGGAGGGTACCCAAGGTCTTGTCCACACCCATGTGACCAGCAATGGGTAAATCATGGGCTTCTTGAAGGCGCACAAGTCAAGTATCACCTTTGGCTGGAACATAGATCCGGTCCGCATGGAATAGAAGGCCTTCCTTGAAGGAGAAGGTGTTGTACTCCTTGTCACCTATTGTTAGACAACCATGTACCATTTGGAAGAAGGGATCTTGTTGTAGAGCTAACCAAAACTTGTTATGGATCTTGGGGTCAATTGACACCGTCGTAATTGCTGCTGTGATGAGAGGAAGGGACTTCAAATCAGGTTGTCGTGATAGAGCATCAGGGATGACATGGAACGGACCTGGTTTGTACTCAAGTTTGATGTTGAACAATTGAAGTTGCTCTTCCCATCGATGATGTCGACTCTTCATGTGCTCCAGGTGTAAGGTCTGCAACAATGGCTTGTGATCAGTTTGCATGATCACTTGTTTCCCCAAGAGATAATGCCTCCATACCTTGGTGGCATATACCATTGCAAGTTGTTTCCGATCTTGAGCAGAGTAATTTCTTTCAGCTGTATTTAGTCGGCGAGACACAAAGGCAATGGGATGTAGTCCATCTGGAAATTCTTGTTGCAACACAACTCCAATTGCAAAGTTAGAAGCATCAAAATCACCACCCACACAAGGTAGTTGAGGATCATATAGTTGAAGAATGGGTCTTGAAGACACCATATGTTTCAACTTCTAGAATGCTTCTTCATGTTTGGTGTTCCATTGGAAGCTCGAGTTCTTTCCCAAGAGGTCAATCAATGGTGCAGCCACATGAGCATAATAGTGGATGAACCACCGGTAAAAACTGGCCAATCTATTGAATGCCCATACTTTTGTAGCATCCTTTGGGGTAGGCCAATCAGTAATGGCCTTGATCTTCTCTTCCTCCATCTTGATCCCCTCTGATGAGATCTTATGACCCAAGAAGGTAACCTCCTTTTGCCAAAAAGCACACTTCGACTTCTTGTAGTAAAATTTCCATTGTTGTAGTTGTCTTAGGACTTCTTGCACATGATTCACGTGTTCTACCTCTGTCTTGCTATAGATAAAGATATCATCCAAGAACACCACCACTAACCAATCCAATAGTCCATCCAACACCCGATGCATATGATCCATGAAGACTGCTGGAGCATTAGTGAGTCCGAAAGGTAGAACTCTCCACTCAAAATGTCCATACCTTGTGCGAAAGGCAGTCTTTTGCACATCCTCTCTATCAATTGGAATTTGCTAATAGCCGCTACAAAGATCCAACTTGGAAAAGTAGCGTGCTCCACTTAGTTGATCAAGTAAGTCATCAATCTGAGGCAAGGGATATGCATTCTTCACAGTTTGCTTATTGAGCCTACGGTAATCAATATAGAAACGAAGTCCTCCATCCTTCTTTGGAACAAATAATACCGGTGCTCCCCAAGGAGAGGTACTATGTCGTATGAAATCCTTCTCCAACAACTCTGTAAGTGTTGTTCGCAACTCCTCCAACTCCTTTGGTAAGAGCCAATAGATTGGTCTACTCATTAGAGTACTCACTGGCAATAACTCGATCTTGAAGGGCATACCTCGATCAGAGGGTAATCCCTTTGGCAGATCATCCGGAAACACATCTGCAAACTCCTGAACTATCTGATCAACCATTGCTTGATGTGGCACTTGGCACTCCTCAGATTGTTCTTGTGCAATTGGCTTGATCCACACCGCGAATATAGACTTATCTTCCTCCAAAGCTTGCTCTATGGCTGCTTCCTTAACAAACTTCCCTTCTAGGAATTCATCTCTCTTCCAAGCTTGCTCCATGGTTGCCTTCTTGGCAAACTTCCCATCTTGGGACTCATCTCCCTTCCAGATTCCCTCTATGGCTACCTTCTCGACAAACTTCCCATCTTGGGATTGACTATTCTTAGGTGTCTTACTCGAAGGTGCCAGACAACCTAATCGGAAATTCCTACCTTGGTGTTGTACTTGAATTTGGCGTCGGGTCCAATCGAATTGAACCTTATGACATTCAAGCCAAGGTAGACCCAGAATGATATCATAGTGTAGAGGTACCACTACAAACCTCATACACTCCAAATACTCCTTCCCAATCTTGAAGGTAACAGGATGCAAGGTGCGGAATGCAGAACCCTTTCTACCATCCGCCATCATCAAACTACTTCCAATCACTGGCTTGATAGGAATACCCAATTCCTTTGCTACTTGCATAAACATGCAATTCTCTGAACTTCCAGAATCAACCAAAATCCTACAACCCCTATTAGATATCATACCTTGCAAGTGAAGCATACTTGCATAGGTCAAGCCTTCAATCCCATTGGAGCTAATCAAGCTCCCAGTAGGCGGCTCAAAATCTCCTACTGGGATTCCTTGTTTCCTTGATCATTCCGCTCCACAACCTCTACTTGGGTAACTTGTCGAGGTCGTCCATTCTTAAGTGGACATTCAGCAATGCGATGCCCCAACTGGCGACAATAAAAACAACCACCATTTTGTCACAGTTTCTCCTTGTCTGCCATGCCCAATGGTCTTTGTTGAATTGCATCAACCTCCATTGGTACTGGCTCCTCCACTTGTGTGTAGTGTATTGGTAGGCTTTGTGGGAGTCGAGGTCGAGACCAAGTTATTGCCACCAAGGAATCAAAATGTTCGGCCAACCGCATGGCTTCTTCCAAGTGTTGTGGCTCTCGCATGGTTACCTCTAATTTGGTTCTTGCCTTCAAGCCCCTCACGAATTGATCCAAAGCTTCACCTTCCAAAATATCTGGAATTTGCATGAAGGTGTTTGGAACTGCGTGATGTAACTTCTTACAGAGCCAATCTGTTTCAACTCTGCCAACTTATCTCGTGCAGCTCGTGTGGCATTTATAGCTTGGAATTGACTGATTATTGCACTCTTGAATTCTGCCCATGTCAAGATTGGTGCAACTATTTGTTGTTTGGCTCGCTCCACTCAAAATCTCCACCATAGCTTTGCTACTCCATCCAATTGGTTAGAAGCCAAGAGAATTTGTTTTCGCTCATCTTGTAGATTGGTAGCTTCAAAATAACGTTCACAATCAAACACAAAATTCTCCACTGCACCTAGGAGATTCTTACCTTCAAATACCTTGGGTTTAGGGAATCTGATCCAATCTTCTCCTTCTCAAATTGGTACTCTCTCCACCTGCTCTTGTCGTTGAAGATCTCGTTCATCCAACAATCGAGTAAGGTGCTCGATTTGTTGTTGCATAGCAAGGATACCATCAGGTATTGCCGCCATGGTTGCTCCTCTATCACACCACTCCCAATCTATCTAATTTATTAACACATAGAAACAACACGTCCACCGTTCTCCATAAGTTACAACCGGAAGCACCAAGGGTTCCTCAGATATGGTGATCATATGTAGAAAATCTTGTCCAAAGTGCGAGGTGATGAGCTGTGTGAAACAATGCTTGGGTAGTATTTGGATGCAAAAATCCCAATGGTTTGATGGAAGTGGATTTGGTAGTCCATAATTCCATCCATCCCATTCCTGCTCTGATACCAATGTAAAAGACTGAATCTGAGGAGAGAAATAGGAGAATGGAAACTCACATTGGGACACTTGAATGAAGGAAGACTCCGAATGCCTAGCATGAGCTTTGGCTTTGGTATTTATAGGTAGCATACAAGGCCCTTGAGAAGCTTCTCAAGAAGCTTCCTCAAGCCGCTTTCTTAGAGTGCAAGCCAAGTTAACTAGGAAGCTTCTCAAGAAGCTTCCTTCTAGAAGCCGCCTACTTGGCATGCAAGCTAAGCTAGTTGGAAGCTTCTAGAAGCTTCTTTCTAGAAGCTACTTAGTTAAGGTGCAAGCTAAGTTAACCGGGAAGCTTCCCAAGAAGCTTCCTAGATACTTTCGGAATATTCTAGGCTACTTTGTCTTATGTGCTACTTCGTAAGCCCGACTAACTTTGTCGCTAAACTCCATATTGTTACATAAGGTCTGCAACAATGGTTTGTGATCAGTTTGCATGATCACTTGTTTCTCCAAGAGGTAATGCCTCCATACCTAGGTGGCGTATACCATTGCAAGTTGTTCTTGATCTTGAGTAGAGTAGTTTTGTTTAGCGGTATTGAGTCGTGAGAAACAAAGGCAATGGAATGGAGTCCATCTAGGAATTCTTGTTGCAACACGGCTCCAATTGCAAAGTTAGAAGCATCAAAATCAACCACACAGGTTAGTTGAGGATCATATGGTTGAAGAATTGGTCTTGAAGACACCATATGATTTACTTCTGGAATGCTTCTTCATGCTTGGTGGTCCATTGAAAGCTCAAGTTCTTTCCCAAGAGGTCAGTCAATGGTGCAGCCACATGAGCATAATAATGGATGAACCATTGGTAAAAATTGGCTAATCCATTGAATCCCCATACTTCTATAGCATCCTTTGGGGTAGGTAATCAGTAATGGCCTTGATTTTCTCTTCTTCCATCTTGATCCCTTTTGATGAGATCTTATGACCCAAGAAGGTAATCTGCTTCTGCCAAAAGGCACATTTTGACCTCTTGTAGTAAAATTTCCATTATCATAGTCGTCTTAGGACTTCTCTCACATGATTCACGTGTTCCGCCTCTGTCTTGCTATAGATTAAGATATCATCCAAGAGCACTACCACGGACCAATCCAATAGTCCATCCAACACCCAATGCATCTGATCCATGAAGATTGCTGGAGCATTAGTGAGTCCAAAAGGTAGAACTCTCCACTCAAAATGCCCATACCTGGTGCGAAAGGCAGTCTTTTGCACATCCTCTCTATCAATAGGAATTTGCCAATAGCCGCTACAAAGATCCAGCTTGGAAAAGTAGCGGGCTCCACTTAGTTGATCAAGAAAATCATCAATCCAAGGCAAGGGATATGCATTCCTCACGGTTTGCTTATTGAGCCCACAATAATCAATACAAAAACAAAGTCCTCCATCCATCTTTGGAAAAAATAGTACCGGTGCTCCGTGCTCCCCAAGGAGAGGTACTATGTTGTATGAAGTCCTTCTCCAACAACTTTGTAAGTGTTGTTTGCAACTCCTCCAACTCCTTTGGTGAGAGCCGATAGATTGGTCTACTCAATAGAGTACTCCCTGGCAATAGCTTGATCTTGAAGGGCATACCTCAATCGGAGGGTAATCCCTTTGGCAAATCATCCAAAAACATGTCCATAAACTCCTTAACTATCCTATTAACCATTGCTTGATGAGGCTCTCGGCCCTCCACAGATTGTTCTTGTGCAATCGGCTTAACCCACACCACGAATATAGACTTATCTTCCTCCAAAGCTTGCTCTATGGCTGCTTTACTAACAAACTTCCCTTCTAGGGACTCATCTCTCTTCCAAGCTTGCTCCCTGGTTGCCTTCTTGGCAAACTTCCCATCTCGGGACTCATCTCCTTACCAAGTTTGCTTTATGGCTACCTTCTCAACAAAATTCCCATCTTGGGACTGATGATTCTTAGGTGTCTTACTCAGAGGGGCCGGACAACCTAATTGGAAATTCCTACCTTGATGTTGTACTTGAATTTGGCATTGGATCCAATCAAATTAAACCTTATGATATTCAAGCCAAGGTAGACCCAAAATGATATCATAGTGTAGAGGTGCCACTATAAACCTCATACACTCCAAATACTCCTTCCCAATCTTGAAGGTAATAGGATGCAAGGTGCGGAATGCAAAACCCTTTCTACCATCCGCCATCATCAAACTACTTCCAATCACTAGCTTGATAGGAATAACCAATTCCTTTGCTACTTGCATAGACATGCAATTCTTTGAACTTCCAAAATCAACCAAAATCCTACAACCACGATTAGATATCGTACCTTGCAAGTGAAGCAAACTTGCATAGGTCGAGCCTTCAATCCCATTGGAACTAATCAAGCTCCCAGTAAGTGACTCAAAATCTCCTATTGAGATTCTTTGTTTCCTTGATCATTCCACTCCACAACCTCCACCTGGGCAACTTGTCAAGGTCGTCCATTCTTGAGTGGATATTTAGCAATGTAATGCCCCAATTGGCAAAAATAAAAACAACCATCATTTTTTTGCAGTTTCTCTCTATCTGCCATGCCAAGTGGTCTTTGTTGAACGGCATCAATCTCCATTGGTGCTGGCTCCTCCACTTGTGTGTAGTGTATTGGTAGGCTCAGTGGAGGTGGAGGTCGAGGCCAAGTTGTTGCCACCAAGGAATCAAAACGTTCGGCCAACCGCATGGCTTCCTCCAAGTGTTGTGGCTCTCACATGGTTACCTCTAATTTAGTTCTCACCTTCAAGCCACTCACAAATTGATCTAGAGCTTCACCTTCCAATATATTTGGAATTTGCATGATGGTGTTTTGGAATTGCGTGATGGAACTTCTTACAGAGCCCATCTGTTTCAACTCTACCAACTTATCTCGTGCAACTTGTGTGGCATTTATAGCTTGGAATTGACTAATTATTGCACTCTTGAATTTTGCCCATGTCAAGATTGCTGCAACCATTTGTTGTTCAACTCGTTCCACTTGGAATCTCCACTATAGCTTTGCTACTCCATCCAATTGGCTAAAAGCCAAGAGAATCTGTTTTTGCTCGTCTTATAGATCAATAGCTTCAAAATAACATTCACAATCAAACACAAAATTCTCCACTACACCCGAAAGATTCTTGCCTTCAAATAACTTGGGTTTAGGGAATTGATCCAATCTTCTACTTCTCGAATTGGTACTCTCTCCACCTGCTCTTGTCGTCAAAGATCTCGTTCATCCATCAATCAAGTAAGGTGCTCAATTTGCTATTGCATAGCAAGGATAACATCGGGTATTGCTGCCATGGTTGTTACTCTATCACACCACCCCTAATCTATCTAATTTATTAACACATAGAAACAACATGTCCACCGTTCTCCATAAGTTACAACTAGAAGCACCAAGGGTTCCTCAAATATGGTGATCATATGCAAAAAATCTTGTCTAAAGTACGAGGTGGTGAATTGTGTGAAACGATGCTTGGGTAGTATTTGGATGTGAAAATCCCAATGGTTTAGTGGAACTGGATTTGGTGGTCCATAAATTCTATCCATCCCATTCCTACTCTGATACCAATGTAAAAGACCGAGACCGAGACTGAGGAGAGAAATAGGAGAATAGAAACTCACATTGGAACACTTGAATGAGGGAAAACTCCAAATGCCTAGCATGAGCTTTGGCTTTGGTATTTATAGGTAGCATACAAAGCCTTTGAGAAGCTTCTTAAGAAGCTTCCTCAAGCCACTTTCTTAAAGTGTAAGCCAAGTTAACTAGGAAGCTTCTCAAGAAGCTTCCATCTAGAAGCCGCCTACTTGGCGTGCAAGCTAAGCTAGTTATAAGCTTCTAGAAGCTTATTTCTAGAAGCTACTAACTTAAGGTGCAAGCTAAGTTAGCCAGGAAGCTTCCCAAGAAGCTTTGTAGGTATTTCCGGAATATTCTAGGCTAATTTGTCTTATGTGCTACTTCATAAGCCCAACTAACTTTGTCGCTAAACTCAATATTGTTACACTAAGACTAAATAAAATGAATTAACCAAGATCTGGTGCTTAGATCCTCCATACTCTCTTTGTTAATGACTCTTAAAATTTACCATGGATCCTCTCTATCTCACATTACACTTGAAAGTATTTGTAACAACCTAATATTAATGTACTTATAGTATAATTGGTAAGAACAAGTTGATCTGAAGAGGATATGGGTAAAAAATGACTAAAAGCAAAGAAAATGTGTCACAAGGTGTATTTTGTTTATTGTTTGCTATTTAACCTCTTGGGGCAAAAACCACTCCTAATTTGATGGTAGAAGCACCTACCTAGCACTCTACAACAAACCAAAATGATACTTAATCACTTTCAAAACTAATGTAACTGAACTTACCCTAAAAGTGATGGTTTACTTCACCCCAAAGTTCACTATGCTCCAAAGCCTTCAACCTCAATGACATCTACTACCCTTCTGGGAGGCATGCTTTCAAAGGAGTCTTGTTGGCAGTTGAATATCTCTAATTTTTTATTTTATGGTACTTGTGGCACTTAGGACTAATCAGGTCCTCTACCAAGCCACTCTACACATTCAGAACCCAAGTGCAAACCCTCTTCATGGGATTCTTGGGTGACATAAGTGAACCATTTGAACTCCTACTACATGAACAAACAATTGAACTCTAATGTATGAGTTACACCACTACTTGTGTAAGGCCATTTGCTACTAGGGGACTAGGTGCATATAGATTAATCAGATTGACCTTTGGTTTTTAAATAAAGTTACATCAAAAAGTGGACTTTAAGATTATTGGGCCAAATTCTTATGTACAACTTCTTGTATCTTCTCCACTTCATCCAAAAGGATCTTTGATGGCTAGGTGGATTCCTCATGAACCTAACTACTCCGTTGGCACCAATTATGGTCTTAATTCCTATCTTATCCTATTGTAACTAACTAATTAAGTTTTTGACAAGTGTAAGGGAAGGTCACAATTCTTCCCCAAAGTATGCATTTGAATCATAAATTTTCCTCCTCCAAAGTTATTGTACTAAAGGAGGACTTGGCTGGAGAGGTGTTACAAACCCAAAGGTCATTCATCTTGAAACTTACTATGGGGCCAAAGTTCTTTGGGTTCTTTTTTTATCTTACAAACTTAACAAAAAACTTCTTCTTGATGGGGTTTAGAGTTCTTGCAAGTGTTACTAAGGTCTATGTACAATTATTGGTAGAAATGGCTGAGTATAGACTAATATACCACTATGGTTCTTTCTAATACTATGAGAATTGCCTTTGGGTTGGTTCTATCTTCCTTGTAGACCTTCCCTTCCAGTTTCTGTACCTATAGCTTTAGTTCATAAATCTTAGTTGTAATTGCACTTCCTTCTACTTCTTCTTTGAGCAGCTCCTTGTCATTTCCAATTGCAAGGCCATGTCCTTTCAATAATCTATCATTTGGATGTCTAAGGTGGCCAACCAAACCTTGGCATCATTTATTTTGAGGCAAAGGCTTTCTACCTCTTTCTCCTTGGCCTGTAGTTGGTCCTCATAATTTAGTTGCATCTCCTTATTTTCCATCCACAACTTCCATAACTCAAGCTACACTCAACCCACCATCATTCTCTTGTTCCTGATGTGAAGAGACAAACAACATATTCTATCTCTTGGCTTTGGACAATTCCCGTATCAAGGAGTTCACCTTCTTGGCTTCTTCTTTGAAGTGGTCTTTAGACTTATTCAATTCCTTTTGAGGCTTGTCCTCTTTGGTCTTCTTTGTATAGAGTTCATTGTGCATGCTTTGTACCAAGGTAGTGTAATCTACAATCTTTGGGCACTCCTTTTGGTATTGGGGAAGTAGGAGCTCCGTCAATTGTAGAACTGCCAAAATGTATCACAAAGTGGACTCCCTTCAAGATTTAGTTGGTTGTGGTTTGGCTTGCTTTGCCTTTCTCTCCTTCTTGTACTTTTGGAGTAGGGACTTTTACTTTGACCTCAAGTGATTCTTGTGCATCCTTCACTTCAATGTCTATTTCTTTTCCGTTTAGCTCCTTCTTTGTCTTTGGGCTGAATGTCTTCTTGAACTTTAGGATGAAGTTCTTCCTTTCCAAGTCCTTGGGGATGAATGGGATTCTTCCCCAAAGTTGGGGATTGTGGAGCCTGGATAAGGGGTTTAGGTAATGGACTTGAAGTCCACTCCTATGCTCTTTCATCCTCTTGTTTTGTAGATAGTTTTATATGGGAGTTAATTGAGCATCCTCATATTGCTCCTCTTCTTCCTCCTCCTTAGTATCTTCCTCCAAAGCTACTTCCTATTCTTTTTCTAAAGTTCCTTTGATGACTTGAGGAGTCTTTGTTGCTCTCTCCTTAGATGGAGTAGTGGTCTTGACCAAGGAAAGAGTGTGCTTCTTCTTTGCCTTTGATCTCACTACCTCTTCCTCCACAAACACAAAATTGCTTGTCCTCATATACTCTAAATCTACTTCTTGATACCTTTTGATCATTGACTTCCTTTTGGCTTGGGAAACAAACTATCATATAGAAGATAATGACTATGGAACCTCTTTTCTCCTCCATGTAAAGTAGGTTGAGATCCATGTAGAAATGGATTGTAAAGGAGGCTAGGTAAGTGGCTACTCCTTCTAAGAAGTCTTGATGAAAGGTTTGAGCTTGTAGGTAAAACATATGGGCCCAACTCATCCTTTCTTCCTTGTACATGTTGTGAAAGAAGACCGCTTGACTATTTGTTAAGTAAGTTATCCATTTTGTGTCCATTTTGAAAAAAACTTCATAGCTACTTCTACTATTGCTTTTTGAGATAGATCCTTGTAACAATATAGAGGTTATTGATGAGTTAGTTGAGACTAAAAAAGTAGCAAATAGACCAAATTAGCCAAGAATTATAAGAATATTTTAGAAGCATCTTGGAAGCTTCTTGATACTTTCCAAGTATTAGGTAATGTGCATGCCAAATGGTGACTTCTAGGAGGAAACTTTCTAACTAGCTTAATTTACATGCCAAGTAGGCGGTTTCTAAAAGGAAGCTTCTTGAGAAGCTTCTTGGTTAGCTTGGCTTGCACTTTAAGAAAGTGGCTTTAGGAGGTTTCCAGAGAAGCTTCTTAAGAGCCTTGTATTTTCACTATAAATACCAAAGCCCAAGCTTGCTAGACATTCAAAGTTTCACTCATTCAAGAGTCTCAATATGATCTTTCACTCTGATCTTCTATTCTCTTATTTCTCTCCTTGGTCTTTTACATTGGTATCAAAGTAAAAATGGGATGAATGGGATGTATTGACCATTTATATGAAGCTTTGAGGATTCCAAGAAATCTCTTTTTTTGTTCTAATTCTTACCAAACTTGATGGAGTAAGTTTTTCATTAATTATATCAATGCTTCTAACATAGCTCTCAATCAATTAGACCAAGATGACATGATAGTCAAATAACTTATGCAAGTAAATAAAGCTTCACCTATGATCATGATGGAGTTGAGCTTATTCATGATTCTTTATTGGATGTGGAACTTATGCTTATTTTGGCCACTCAAGAAGTTCCAAATCCATTTTTGCCAAAAAAGATTGGGATTTTTGTGTCTATGTATTGCCCAAGCATCATTTCACACAGTTCATCATCTCACACTTTGGGTAGAATTTTCAGAATACAAGCTTCTTGTCTAATGAACCCTTGATACTTCCAATTTAAACTTATGGAGAATGGCGGACATGTTGTACTTATGTGTTAACTTAGATAAATTATAGGTAGTTTGATAGAGTAATAGCCGTGGTAGCAAAGTAATCATTGCTATAGAGTAAAAAATTGAGTACCTTAATTGATTGTTGGAAAAATGATACCATCAATCACAAGAGCATGTAGAGAGAGCATGCAAATGTTATTTTGAAGCTACAAATCTTCAAGTTAAATAGAGATAATTTCTCTTGGCTTCAAGCCAATTGGATGGAGTGGAAAAACTATGGTGGTGGTTCCAAGTGGAGTGAATTGAACGGCAATTCGTTGCACCAATCTCAACATGCAACAAATTCAAGAGTGCAATAATTGGGTAATTCTAAGCTATAAATGCCCCATGAGCCACACGAGATAGTTTAGCAGAGTTGAAGTAGATTGGTTACATAAGAAACTATATCACTCAATTCTAGAATACCATAATGAAAATTCTAAATATACTAGAAGGTAAAGCTCTAGATCAATTTTGAGGAGTTTAAAGTCATGAACCAAATTGGAAGTGACCATATGGGAGCCCAAACACTTAGAAGAAGCCATGCAAATGATTGAGTGGTTTGATTCCTTGGTTGTGACAACTTGATCTCAACCTCGACCTTCATAGAACCAAAACACACTACACATGGGTGGAGGAGCCTACACCAATGGAGATTGATGCCATTCAATGGAGATCACTTGGCATAGCAGATAGGGAAAGACTATGAAAAAATAGTGGTTTCTTTTAATGTTGCAAAATTGGATATTGCATTGATGAATGTTCATTCAAGAATAAATGATCCTAAAAATTGCCCAAATGGAGTTTGTAGAGCATGATGATCAAGGAAATGAAGAATCCCTACAAGAAAATTTGAACCACCTATGGAAAACTTGATTAGTTCCAATGGGATTGAAGGTTTGACCTATGCAAGTTTACTTCACTTGCAAGGTATGATATCTGATTCTGGTTATAAGACTTTTGTTGATTTTGGGAGTTCAAAGAATTACATGTCCATGCAATTAGCAAAGGAATTAGGTAGTCCTATCAAGCCAATAATTAAAATTAGATTAATGATAGTGGATGGTAGAAAGGGTTTTGCATTCCAAACCTCATATCTTGTTATCTTCAAGATTGGGAAGAAGTATTTGGAGTGTATGAGGTTGTAGTGGCACCTTTGCACTATGATGTCATTCTAGGTTTGCCTTGGCTTGAACATCATAAGGTTCAATTTAATTTAACTTGATGATAAATTCAAGTATAACACCAACTTAGGGATTACATATTAGGTTGTTTGGTACATTTGAGTAAGACACCTAATAATAGCCAATCCCAAGATGGTAAGTTTTTCAATAAAATAGCTATAGAGCAAGCTTTGGAGGAAGATAAGTCCATTTTTGCAATATGGATCAAGTAGATTGTGCATGGAGAATCTGATGAGGGCCAGAAGCCTCATCAAGCAATAGTTGATCGAATAGTTTAGGAGTTTGCAAATGTGTTTCCGGATGATCTGCCGAAGGGATTACCCTTTGATCATGGTATGCACTTCAAGATTGGGTTATTGCTAAGAAGTACTCTAGTGATGTAATACTCCAAGGACAAGAGAACTCTCCAAGAGAGATATAGGAGAGAAAACACAAGTTTTACACTTAATACTCCAATGCCCCAAAGGAGCACCTTCTCTTTATTATATAGTAAAGAGGATCCACTCAAAGGAAGCTCCACCCTTGGATCAGATACATGGATGGGTGACCTGTCAATGAGCTCCATCCTTATATTAGTTGTTTGGATGGGTGACATGTCAATCCTTGTCCTTTCTAGTTGGTCAAGGAGAATCTTTAGGGAATCTTCTTATAAGGAGTTCAAAATCATGTGGGTGAGGTACTATTGGAAATCTCTTGATGAGACAAATCATAGGGGGGAGATGGCAAGCCCTTTCCTCTCAAGTGTGAAGGGAATCTTTCCATTTTTTAGGCTTTATTCATTTGTTTAGGCCTCTAAAATTAGCTCTAAAGTTTTTAGGCTATTTTTGGCCTTTGCCATATTAGTAAAAGTACTCTTTGGTGACATGTCTGTCTGTTCTTCCTAGCCCATTCTATACAACATCCTTCTAATTTTACCAAGCCAATTCTCACCTCCAAATAATATGTCTAGCTACTTGTATTACAAGTGAGTAGACCAATCTATTAGCTCTCACCAAAGGAGTTGGACAAGCTTCAAACAATATTGACGGAGTTGTTGGACTACAATTTTGTTTGTTGTTCATATGACATAGCACATCTCCTTGGGAATCACCGTTATTGTTTGTTCCAAAGAAGGATGGAGGACTTTGCTTCTATATTGATTAACGTGATCTCAATAAACAAACAATGAAGAATGCATATCCCTTGCCTCAAATTGATAACTTGCTTGATCAATAGTGTGGACCATAGTACTTCTCCAAGTTGGATCTTTGAAGTGACTACTAGTATATTCCTATTGATAGAGAGGGTGTGCAAAAGACTACTTTGGCACAAGATATGGGCATTTTGAATGGAGAGTTCTACCTTTTGAGCTCACTAATGCTCCAACAATCTTCATGGAGGTGTTGGATGGGCTATTGGATCTGTACGTGGTGGTGTTCTTGGATGATGTTTTATTCTAAAGCAAGAGAGAGGTAGAACACACAAATCATGTGCAAGAAGTCCTAAGATGGCTATGCAATGGAAGTTTTACTACAAGAAGTCAAAGTGTGCCTTTTGGCAAAAAAAGTTACCTTCTTGGGTCATAATATCTCATTAGAGACAATCAAGATGGAAGAGAAGAAAATCAAGGCCATTACTGATTGGTCTACTCTAAAGGATACTCCAAGATTGCACACATTTAATGGGTTGGCAAGTTTTTATTGATGATTTATCCACTATTATGCTCATGTAGCCACACCATTTACAAACCTCTTGGAGAAGACCTCAAAATTTTAGTGGACCACCAAGCACAAAGAAGCATTACAGAAGCTGAAAAATATGGTGTCTTCAAAACCCATTCTTCAAGCATATGATACTCAATTACCTTGTGTGGTTGATTTTGATGCTTCTAACTTTACCATTGGAGCTATGTTGGAATTTTTTTTTCTAGATGGGTTACATCCCATTGCCTTTGTGTCTCACCAACTAAAAATCATAAAAATAATTACTCTACTTGAGATAGAAAACAATTATCAATGGTATGTGCCACCAAGGTATGGAGGTATTATCTCGTGGAGAAACAAGTGATCATGCAAGCCAATCACAAACTCTTGTTACAAATATTACATTTGGAACACATGAAGAGTCAACATCATCAATAGGAGGAACAACTATAGCTATTTGATCTCAAACTTGAGTACAAATCCGAAAGGTTCCATATCATCCTTGATGCCCTATCACAATGACCTGATTTGAAGTCTCTTCTTATCATTACAATGACAATTACAACATTATCAATCAACTCACAAGTCCAGGTCAAGTTTAAGACAACTTTATAACAATACAACTTCTTTCAAATGGTACAAGTTTATCTTGCAACACACGATAAGGAATACAACACCTTCTACTTCAAGGAAGACCTTCTATTTTGTGAGGACCAGATCTATGTTCTAGCCAAAGGGTGATCTAAGACCTGTGTGCCTTCAAGAAGCCCATGACTTATCAATTGCTAGTCACATAGTGTGGACAAAATCTTGGGTACCCTACAATGCCAATGGTGGTGGCCCAACATGGCACAAGATGTTTGAGAGTTTATTTGATCTTGTGAGAGTTGCCAATACAACAAGGCCAACAACCAAAAACCAAGTAGACTCCTTCAACCATTTCTCATCTCATTTGCTTGATAAGAACATATGAGCTTAGATCTCATCACATCCTTGACTATGCAAAGCAAGGTCACACAACAATTGTGGTGTTTATCGATAAGCTTAGTAAGAAAATCCATTTGGCACCAATCTTTGATATAGTGGATGCTCCTACATTGGTTCAAATCTACTTCAAAAATGTCTTCAAGCATCATGGGATGCCATGCATACTCATCTTTGATTCCCCAAAAATATTTGGCAAGCACTCTTCTATCTACTTGACACCAAGCTTGCTTTGTCCATGGCCTATCATCCTCAAACTGATGGACAAATCAAATATACAAATCAAATATATCAAATTGCACTTTGGAAAATATGCTTTATGCCTTTGTCAAAATTCACCATACCATTGGGATGAATATCTTGTAACTATTGAGTTTACATATAATAATTCTAAATAGGCAAGCACCGGATTCTCTCCCTTCTTGCTTAATTTTGGCCAAGATCCACTTGTTCCTGATTCTCTCCTTGTCGCTCCTCCATCTTATGTCCCTCATACTTCCACCTTCATGACTACAATATCCCAATCCCTACAACAAGCCAAATCTCATCTCCTTGTTGCTCAAAATCATCAGAATGATATGTAGACCAACATCATTGTGATCTTACCTTTTAACTTGGTGATAAGGTCATACTTTCTTCTAGTAACCTACCTTTCCCACTTGATACCCAAGTTCATAAACTTGCTCCTAATTGGATAAGTCCATTTGATATCACCCAAATCATTTCTGTTGTTACTTATCAACTTGAATTGCATTGCCTTATCATATGCAAATCCACTTTATCTTTCATGTTTCCAAGTTGAAACCCCTTGTTTCTAATCCATCTTCATTTTCTTCTTATGTTCAATCCTCTCCTCCTCCCATCCCTATTTACAATCATGAGGAATATGAAGTTGATTGTATCCTCGCATGTTCTCACATTCAACATGGCCGTCAACAATATATGAAATACAAAGTCCTTTGGAAAGTGTATCCTTTTCATGATTCCACTTGGGAGCCTCTTTCTCATCTTCAAAATGCACAAAAAACCATCCAAGAGTTTTAGGCTTCCATGGTGATGAGAACACCACCAACTAGCAATGAGGGAATATGTAACAATATGGAGGTTACAATGAGTTAGCCAAACTAACAAAGTAGCAAATAAGCCAAATTAGCCAAGAATTAAAAGAATTTTCTAGAAACATCTAGAAACTACTTGTTACCTTCCAGTTATTGGGTAATGTGCATGCCAAGTGCTGACTTCTACGAGGAAGAATTTTGGGAAACTTCCCAACTAGCTTAGCTTGCATGCCCAATAAGCAACTTCTAGAAAAAAGCTTCTTGAGAAGCTTTCAACTAGCTTAGCTTGCATGCCAAGTAGGCAGCTTCTAGAAGGAAACTTCTCAAGAAGCTCCTTGGTTAGCTTGACTTGCACTCCAAGAAAGCAGCTTTTAGAAAGCTTCTTGAGAAGCTTCTTATGAGCATTGTATGTTTGCTATGAATACCAAAGCCCAAGCTCATGCTAGACATTCAAAGTTTCCTTCATTCAAGATTCCCAATATGATCTTCCAATCAAATCTTCCATTTTCCTATATCTCTTGTTGGTCTTTTACATCCATGTAATTGAGAACTTGTCAACCATTTTTTTGGTTAGATTGTTTTCCCAAAGTAGCCTTGATCTCCTATGTTAACTTGGTATTGTCATTGCCCCAAATGGATCTACATTTGGACCAAGTATGCTCTTCCATGTCCTTTGGTCTAGCCATAAGGATTCCCCTTCAATTCCACATTGTTCTTCTCATTCCTTCCCATTGAATTATTGATGATCTTAAAGTCAATCACATCTCAATCTTAGAGCAAGAAACCTAAATGCTTGCTTAAGATCACTTCCTTTCTATAATACACTGCACATTGCTTCACTATAGGGCTCATAAGGATGGCTTTGGGAGGAGTTTTTCATTGGCTTTTGAACAAATACCATCTTCTAGAAGTGCTAAGAGAACAAAGGCAAAGGTGGTTAGGTTGGGAATGGTGAAACTATGAAGACTAAGACTTGAGTAGCAATTAGTTGCAATTCAAGACAAAAGGCAAATACTTTTATTGTGAAAAGTAGAATTAGCAATTCACCAGTTTTTTTTATAGGAAATGAATTTGTTCATTCATCAGCTAGGAAGTGGTTGGCACTCCTCCACCTTGTCATCCATTTATTGTGGGAGAACCATCCATACATTATCATGTTATGGGTTGCATAACTAGTGAACAAAGAGTTTAGTTTAATTTATCTCCACATTATTGGAGTAGATTGTAGGACTGATCCCATGGTTGAGCTATTTTCCTATAAGCAATCTATGTATATACATGACTAGACATGTAAATTATGGTCTTGTTGTCTTTGAGGGCTCTTGTGTATATAGGTGGTGGAGAATTGATAAACAAGGCTGTGTTTTTAGTTTAGGAGTCTTGAGTAGGAGGAAGACGTTGAGAATGATAGTTATAGTAGAGCATGGGTGCTAGAGCATCAAAGGAAGCACTTGAGTAGAAGATATCTTGTGCTCCCAATTTTCCACTCCCAAATCCTTTTCTCATCAAACTTTAGATTCTACACTATGATCGCTTACAAGATTGGATGGTTGTACATTTTAAGACAACACTCATGGAGTTGTTGATGGAGAAACCAAATCCTATTGTCCTTCAGGTGCTTACTTATGAGCAAGTTTAGGACTTGATAATTTATGTGATCTTATAGGAGGAGAAAGACTTAATCTCATTCAAGAGCGTCAAGGTGGAGTTGTGGGGTCCATTTGCAAAAAGAGAAAAAGCTAATGACAAAAATTGCAAGTGTTTGGGTCCCAAGAGAGGAAGTTTAATGTTCTTCAACAATTGAGGGAATTATGGAAAGGCGTTTAGGAAAAAAAAGACCACAATTGGGGAGAAGAGGTAACAAACTATGAATTGGAGATAAAAATTGTGGGATCCATTTGTCAAAAAGAGTAAAAGCTAAGTGATAAAAATTGCAAGTGCTTGGGTCCCAATAGGGGAATTTTAGAGTTCTTCAACAATTGGGGGAATTAAGGAAGGAAATTTGGGGAAAAAAGAACCCAGTTGGGGAGAGGAGCTAACATAATATGAATTGAAGACAAAAAAATGAGTGATTTGAGTATATTATCAATGGGATATGGTCAATTAAATTAAAGGGAGTAAAATTTATACCCAAGTGCACAAATTGAGAAATTTTGAGAGTATGATATATTTTCCTGATCTATTAGTGAAGTTGGAGAGCAAATAGAGTGCTTATAGTTTTGAGCTCAAGAAATTTTATATTTGAGTCAATCTCAAATAAGATATGATCAATTGAAGTTGGAGCCTTGGAAGTCAAGCTGTTGAGAAGGAGATGATGATCAACTTTTGGATTTTGGTCACTTCTCAAGTTCTGGTTTGAATCAGCTCATGAAAATGTCTTGTATTTGGTGGTTAGAATTTTCATTTTTGTGTAAAGGTTTCATGTACATTTCTTAAATAGAGAAATTAGGGTCTTGGATCAAATATACTTGGATCTTTAGAGCTCACATGTTAGCCTAGTCCAAAATTGATCTATATCTTGGAGTTGGAGTTGTGTTAAGCCTTCATACTTCACAAAGGTTTAAACATAAGCATAACCAACTATTATATAAATTTTGGTTGGCTTAGGATTTATAGAGAGTGAGAGCTTATGCAAAAAACTGTACTAAACAAATTTGTTGTAAGCGCAATTAAGCAATTCCATATCCAATTGAAATTGAATCCAGAATCTCCAACTTGAAGTCATGAGCGGAAGTATTGCAACTTCTTGAAGTGTTTCCTATTATTTTACATGCATCTCTAGGCAAATGTTGACCAAAATTTGTGCAAGGATCAAGACTTGAGCCCTACTTAGGATTTCAAAATTATGGTTAAAACTAAAAAAATCTAGCCAAGTTTGAGACCTTTTCAAAAGAGCTTTAGTGGTCAACTCAACTTATATAATTGAAAACCTTATCTCATAGGCTTTTTATTGAGTGGAAAATTATTTGAATAAGAGCTATAGAGGAGAACATATTCTCATCTAAGTCTTGCACAAGTTTCTCATAGAAGGATAGAATTTTCCTACTTGGATTACAAATTGGATACAAGATTGGAAGACAAATTGGATACAAGATTGGAAGACAAATTGGATGTAGCTTGGAGTAAAAATTGAATTAGCTTGTGGACAGAGCAAGAAGGTTCCAAAGCTCATTTCTACCAAGAGCATGGAGAGTTGTTGCTAAAACTTCTTGTGCTTGGATCCTCTCCATACTTACATGCTTGAGTGTATGCCCAATTGGCTTGGATTGGTGTTCTTGCATTATGCTTAGGTTCTTTTTTTTTCTGAATATGTTGTGTATTCCTCCTTGGTAATGCTAGAAGTGATGATCAGCAAACCAAGAGTGCATGTTATGATGACAAGTCAGATTTCCCATTACTCTCTCACTAGACAGAAAGAATACTAGAAATAGGAGTAGAAAGTACTAGGGGTTGGGCAAACAAGTGAGCTCAGATTAGTAATGATAGATCTACATACAACCTTTGATCCATAAGCTCCATAACTACGCACTTGGTGAGTCCCCAAAGAGAGAAAGTATGATATTTTTGAGACATCATCATTGTCAATGGTCTTGGTTACCAATGTAGATACTTAGCCAATTGCCAAAAATCCTCCTTTGAATGTGAATCACCGTTCTTGAACATGAAATGGTTTTTGTTGAACCAAGTAGTGATACATTCAAATATGTGTATTGTCCTTGATATTTGTTGAATCCATAATGAAGTGGGACTAGAGCAAAGTCATTCGGCTTAGTTTTGGTCATGAAAAAATTCTTCTAGCCAAAGTTTCTCCTCCACCAAAGCTATTTGTCTTTGCACATGCTTTGGTCTCATGCCTAATTTGGTATTCTTCCTTTAGTTAGCCATTTTTCTTGTGTTTTGTCACTCTAAATGCTAGCTTAGTAGGGACAACTTGGAAGAATGTTACATCTAAGAGCTTTCCTTATAGAATAGTGAAGTGAGCTATAATTTCCTCAGAAAAAAGTAAAGTTAATAAAAAAAATAGAAAAATGTGTGCACGATAGTTTTCTCTTGAAATTGCACTCAAATTTCTTTAGCCTCCTAACTACTCTACAATCAAATGGAGACTCCACTCAACTCTTGAGATCTCTTATTCCTCTAATTGAATGGTGAAGTCTTTTGAAATTGCACTCACTTTCTCAAGCCTCCTCATTCCTCTACAGTCAAATTGAGACTCCATTTAACTCTCTCAAGCCTCTCACTCCTCTACAATCAAATGATGAACTCTCTCAATATTGTACTCCAATCTCTTGAGTCTCCTCATTATTCTACAATCAAACTCTTTAGTCAAATGGAACCTCCATTCCATTTAATTCTCTTAGGCCCATTACTCCTCTTAAAATAGAATGATGATGTTTGATACACTCAAAGATAATGAACAATATATTGGGAGAAAAGAATCCTAGAATTAAGAGAGTAACAAGAACACAAATTTGGCTATTCTATAGACAAAATCATTCATCAATCTGGTCAAGAATAGTATGCATACAATTAGTGGCATTGAAAAGTTTATTCAATGTTGTATCTAATGAAACTAAAATAATAAAAATTAGATATATTATGTAGAATTCAAAGCAAATAAAATATAAAATATTTTTTTTTATGAGTTATATTGATTTATAATTCTAGAATCCAAAATCATTAGTTCAAGTATGAAAGATCAAATTCTCTCAACATTGATTTTGGAGTCCACATATATCTTCAAATTACACAAAAGATTCATTTACAAAATGTTGTAATTTTTATATCTACTATAAGTTCTAAGTGGTATTGATACAATTGGAAAGCTCTTTCAATTTTGCATCCAATCAAACACAAATTGAAGAAAATAAATTATATAATTATTTTTTCTCTTAGGTATTATATTGTATGAAATTTAATTCCAAAACTATAAGAGTTAAGATCAAAGCTTCACCAAATTTATGTTAATTTTTACTATTATATCTTATTATGATTTATTAAAAAAATTTCATTTTTATTCCTAAAGATGTTTAAATTTGAGAATGTAAAAGATTCCTTAACCATACAATTAGATTCAAATTCTCATACAAAACTATCAAAATCAGAAATCATTAATCCTTGATACTTGTGAACTAACACCTAGCATTACTTCCTAATTCTAAGTTGAATCTTCTTAATTCATAGTACATAATGCTTGGTTGTTTAACTTTTCCATTCCAGATAGTCATAATATAATTACATAAACTTGTAGGTTTGGTTTGATTTTAAATTTATATCAGGCTTTTAGAATAAGGAGAATATATATATATAAACTAGGTAACTATGAAAGGTATAAATAATTGAATTAAGGATAAGAAAATTCAAGGTTATCAATTTGAAATAAACTTGTGGTGGATATAGAAGAGTAGAATTCAAATTTAACTATTTTGAAGTCTTAACTATAAAGGGATATTCAAATTAAGTTATTGGTATATTTAACCCTATGTTATATAGATAGAAAATCTAACATCTATCATAAATTTATTAATGTAAATGTAGATTTGGTAATTAAAACCTGACCAATTAATCTTAGATCATGCACTTTATGGATCTAACTCCAAATCCTTGAAGGTGAACCAATGAAAAGTAGCCTTTCTCAATCACTTTCAAATCCTTAAATATTACTTCTATAATTATTAACTATGAATTCAAAATTAAGATACATATGAACCTTATACCTAGCCGGTTAGTTCCTTTGGGTATCTATCCCCGTATGCTTATTCTAGTACAAGAATCCAATATGGTATAAAATAATAGAATTAAGGATAAGATTTGTATTATAGCTTACATTTAGTTACTAATATATATTTAAAGAATAAAAAATAAAGTTTTAGGTAAATGTAAGCACAATTTTTAGACATTATAAGTTAAAATTTTATTTAATATATCAACACCAGATATTATTTAGTTCTAAAGAGGAATTATGTTAAAATGTTGTACATTCTTCTTAGTTATGTCAAAGACTTAATGAGCTCTAATCATTGATGATAATAAGATTGAGAAGGTTATTTATGATATTGAGATAAGATTATCAATCAATAACTTAGGAATGGATTGTTAGTATTTATGTTTGTGAAGCAAGAAATTCAAAAGAATTCAAATTTCTTTTTATTGTTGTATTATGAAAACCCAATGTCAATATGCTAATAGTAAAATGATAAGAACAATTTTTTCCTAAGAGGATATGGTTGGAAATGACTAGATTTGAACAAAAATCTCATTTATTGTTACATATTCAACTTCTTGTGCAGGAACCAGTCACAAAAGAGTGTAGATTCACCCACAATGGCACTGTATAGGAAAGAGTAATTAAAGTCACTTCCATGGAAGTTCTAGTCCAAATGGGCTGATGAAGGTGATGGTTCATTCACGCCAAAGAGCCTTTTTACCCTAAATGTCATTTCATCCCAAAGGTCAATTCCACCCTAAAGGTCCTATCACTTTAATGATCTTGCCAACTACATTCTACCTTTCCCAAAAGGTGCAATCCCAACAAAATTGTGAAATTGGTTGTCTACTTAGCCTTTCTATTTAGTGTTACTTCTAATATTCTATTGTTACTATATCACTTCTTTGCATCATTTTATATCTTTGGAGCTCTAGTGATAACTTGCCTTGACATGGTATGAATTCCTTGATAGGTACTCAAGGACACACTCCTACTACAATGTTCCTAATCTCTACTAGACTTAGCATGCAACCAAGAATACAAAGCATAGGTAATTGTAACACCACTAGCTAGCCATATGATCTAGATGTGAAATTTGGTTTGGTAACATCTAGAATGATGTTATAAATGATGTTAAAAATAGATCAGGTAGAAGTATCACCAAAAGAGTACTTCTACTAATAGAGCAAAAACCAAAATAGACTTGAGAACCTTAGAACCTTAGAACCAATAGCTAGACATATGATTTAAAGGTGAAAATTGGTTTGGTAACATCTGGAAGGATGTTACACATGATGGACTAAACAGATAAGAAAGAGGTATCACCAAAAGGGGACTTCTACTAATAGAGTAGGAACCGAAATATGCTTGAAATCTTTGTAGGCAATTTTGGAGGCCTAAACAGATGAATTAGGCCTAAAAAATGTGCAGATCCCCCCCTCCTCCAAAGTGGAGGACAAGCTGGCCTTCTCTCTCCCATGGTTTGTCTTGTCGAGAGTTTTCCAACGGTACCTTACATGATTCTGAGACTCCTATAGGAAGATTCCCTAAAAGATTCCCTCCGGTCAAAGCTTGTTTGACCAACCAGATAGGACCTAGACCGACATGTCACCCATCCAAGTAAGTAATCCAAGGGTGGATCTTGATAACATGTCACCTATCTGTGTGCCTAATCCTATGGTAGAGCTTCCTTGGAGGAGATCCTCTTTGTATATATAATAAAGAGAAGGTGCTCTTTTAAGGCACCGAATGTTGAGTGTGTAATCTGTGTTTTCTCTCTTCTATTGTCCTCGGAGTATTACAATGGTGTCAGAGCGAGTGTCTTAGTCCAAGAAAGTGGATCACCCCTCTTGGAAGAGCACAAACTACTGAAATTGAGTAATTTGAGGAGGAGAACATAGAGTAATTGTTAGACTTAGGAAGGACTTTAGAGAGCAGACAGGATGGATGCACCGGGAAGACAATTTCCCACACCTAGCTTTCTATTCCCAAATCCATTCCACATCAAGGTTATGTATATCTAGTGTGAGCAAATGAGGGTATTGCTAGTTTATCACTTTGGCACAGAATTCATGGATAGGGTGATGAACTCACCAAACCCAGTGATTCTACCTGTGGTGATATATGACAGAGAGTGGGATTTGACAATCTTCATTCTATTATGATAATATGGATGTGAATGTCCCAAATCCTCTCCCTTTCAACACTCAAGTAGAAATCCATTATGTAGTGAGACGGAAAGTGATGTTTAGAGATTTTGTGGTTAGGAATTTTAACGAGGAGTATTATCAACGAGTGATAGCTTCTGAGGTCCCAATGTTTTTTCCGATAGTTTGTGCGCCGTCCAAAGTGATCATATTGACTATGTATTGAAGTAGACATTAGCAATTGAGTGTTGTAGAAACCATGGATCCGCAATTGTAAGAGCTGGTGCAAGGAATGCAAGGGATGTTGAATGAATTTTGAGAGATTAAGATGACCATGGAGACATTACAAAGTCAAGTGCAAATCCTCAAGAACGATCAAGCCATGCAAGAAGAAGAGTCGTCTCAAAACCCAATACCTACAATGAAAGTACTTGGAGAGGAACCTGTGCCTACAAACCCTATCAACGATGAAGCCACATTGCTACTCTGGATGAAGAAGACCTGCAACATCGAGCCTTACAAGGGGCATTGTATGATGGGAGTAGTGGAAAATTGGATCTCAAGAATGAATCAATATTTCCAATTGTTCTCAACAGAGATCACGGAGCATGCTGTAGGCGTGTTTGCATGTGGGTACTTGACCGATAAAGCACTCACATGGTATGATGCTTGGGAATGATCCATGTTGGCAGAGAGAAGGGAGGTCACGTGGACAACAATGCAAAAAGGATTGCTGATGAATTTCTAATTGGTGGATTCTATGCACATGGCTCAAACCCGACTATGGGGATTGAGACAAAAGAATAGTGTACAAGAGTATGTGGAGGCATTTCTGGATCTACACGTCACAATAACCAATATGAGTCTAATAGAGGCTCTCGACAATTTCAAACAAGGGTTAAAGGAGCAGATTTGTTAAGAAGTCATGGTGCAAAATCCTCACATAATATTTGAAGCCATTTCTTGTCCGTAGAGAATAGCAAGAGCATTGGATGGAGGTGAAAGAGTAGTTCTACCTCAACATTATCGGACAGAAATGACACACATGGGTGGACCAGTACCAATGGAATTGTGCAACCTTTGATTTCAAGATCAAGGAGCATGACCGCTTCAAGGGGAGCATGGACGGGTAGAAGAACAAAGAGATGGAATCCCACGAGGAGAAGGAACTCGAGGAGAACAATGCAGTTGTTACAATTGTGGCCATATTAGGCACATATCTATGAACTGTTGCACTTGTTTCCCTAGAGGCCCTTGGCCTTTGTATAGGCAATCTTTGAACAACATGGAGAGGCGTATTGAAGAGGAGGAGGTGGAAATCACTTCAGAAAACAAAGATTGCCAGTAAATGTACCTCGCGGCCTTATTGGCTCAATAAGGAAGAATAGAAGCAAGTGAAGGAAGAAGACTAATGCACAAAGATCCTGAAAGGCAACCTCACAATTGATTGTCGTGAATGGAGTCCTAGAAGGCAATCAAGTGAGAGTATTAATCGATCCGGGAGCAATAGAGAATTTCTTATCTCGCTCTGTTGCAGTAAGATTGGGAATGGATCTAGAGAGAGATAGGAGTGAAGAAGTAGAGTTGCACAAAGGGCAAACAAAGAGGATTGAATCATTACCTAGATGGGTAACACTCTCGGTAGGAGAATATCAAGAAGCAATTGAGTGGCGAGTGATACAATTAGCTCGTTATGATGCAATCTTAGGCATACCATGGATAGAGCATTACAATCCTATGGTAGATTGGAGGAAGAAAGTAGTGAGAACCCACCAGTGGTCAATCATTGGGGTTAAAGAAAAATCACCCAAGCAGGATTTGCCTCTATATGTCATAGGGACAGCAACTGTTTGTAAGATCGATAAATGTTTCATGGGTCTAATAAGAGAAGTCCATAGTGCACAACTCAATGGACAAGTTCTTGAGAAATTGAAGGCTGTGGTAGATGAATTTCAAGATGTCTTTCGTGATGATCTACCCTCAGGGTTACCACCAAAAAGGAGAGTAGATCATAAAATTGAGAGACTCTCGGGGTAGACACCTCCTTGTAAGGCCCCATATCGCCTATCACCTCATGAGTTGGAGGAGTGTAAGACTCAAATTGAGGAGATGCTACAAAAGAGGTTCATCCAACCTAGCGTATCACCATAAGGGGCTCTTGTCTTGTTTGTGAAGAAGAAGGATGGTACAATGCGCATGTGCATTGACTATCAAGGTCTCAATCAACAAACGGTGAAGAAAAAATACCCCTTACCTTGCATGGATGACCTGTTTGATCAACTCCATGGAGTGAGATACTTCACCAAATTGGACTTGCGGAGCGATCTTAATCAAATCTGAATTGCAGAGGAGGATGTGTACAAAACTGCCTTTTGAACCAAGTATGGCCACTTTGAGTATCTTGTGATGCCTTTTGGCCTCACCAATACACCAGCCACTTTTATGAGTTTAATGAATGATATATTTTGTCCATACTTGGATAAGTCTGTTATTGTCTTCTTGGACGATATCTTAGTATACAGTAGCACAATGACAAAACACAAACACCATCTATGAGAAGTCCTCCCAGATTCTAAGACAAAATTGATTGTGTGCCAAAATCTCAAAGTGCAAGTTTTGCAAGTCTAAAGTAGACTACTTGGGGCATAGAGTAAGTGAAGAGGGCATTCAAGTATTGACAGATAAAATAGAGGTCATTCAAAAATGGTGTGCCCTAGAAGATCAGACTCAACTCAAGAGCTTCTTGGGGTTGACAGGATTCTATCGTAGATTTGTCAAGGACTTCTCAAAGGTTGCACAACCTTTAACGGCACTACTTGGCAAGGAGAAGAAGTGGACATGGGGAATTGCACAAGAGTTGGTTGTTCAAGAATTGAAAGCTACCTTGCTACATGCACCAATCTTGAAGTGGTATGACCCAAAACGACCAATCAAGTTGGCTATAGATGCATCAAGCATAGCAATAGGAGCAGTCCTACAACAAGAGTGGCATGACTGATGGCATCCAATTGCATATTCTCTCAAAAGTTGTTACCGGTAGAGTGCAAGTACCACACCACCGAATGAGAAGAGCTGGCCATTGTTCTGGCAACCAAGCATTGGAAGCACTATTTGGGCATGAAGGCATTTGTAGTAGAGATAAAGCACAAACCTCTAGTCTACCTTGAGACGCAGAAGGATCTATCTCATCACCACATTTGGTAGGCAGAGTGGCGACAATGCTTCAACATGTCAATCACCTATGTGGAAGGTAAGAAGCAACTTGCAGATGCATTCAACCGCATGCCAATGGCAAACAACTTGGTGGTAATGGTTAAGATTAACCCTGAATTTTGGCCACAGATTCTGGCTACTACAAAAACTGATCCATAGATTGTAGAAGTGCAATTATCCAAAGGTGTCACCAGCACCCAAGGACTCACCTTTCATGATGGAAGATTATGGATCCCAAATGTCCCAGAATTACGCACCACCATTCTAGCGGAATGTCATGATTTGGCCATTGCAGGTCATGTCGGAGTGGATAAGACCTTGGATGCAGTCTAGCGCCATTGCTATTGGCCCAAGATGAGCAACGACATGATGGACTACATACGCAGCTGCCTACTTTGTCAACAGAACAAAGCCTCTAATCAAACTCTTGTAGGGCTCCTTCAACCTCTCTCCACGCCTACCCAATGTTGGGAACAAGTGAGTATGGATCTCGTCAGTAAATTACCCAAGACCACCTCAAGGTTTGACTCCATCGTGGTCTTTGTGGACCAGCTGAGCAAAATGATTCATGTACACCCTACCACCAAGGATGTGACCACTCCACAACAAGCTCAATTATACTTAGATGCAATCTTCTCTCACCATGGCTTGTTTAGAGTACTTATCACCGATAGAGGCACTCAATTCACCAATTTGTTTTGGTGAACACTCTTTGGTTTCTTCAAAACCAAGTTGGCCATGTCCACAGCTTATCACCCACAAATAGATGGCCAAATAGAGCAGGCTAATCGCACGATTGAAGACATGTTACGCGACTTCACCTTAGAAGAGCAAGAGAGGTGGGACACCCTACTCTGGTTGGTGGAATTTTCTTACAACAATTTAGTGAATGCATCCACCCAAGTCACTCCGTTCTTCCTCATGTATGGTGAACATCCTTTCACACCTTCTAGCTTGATGAAAATCCGTCCAGTGGCTACCAAGGTCGATGCCGTCAACACATTTATTTCTAGAATCCAACACGGTGTGGAGAGCGTCAAGCATAGATTACAGATTGCACAAAATTGACAAAAGCAGTATGTTGATGCACACCGTAGGCACATGGAGTTCAATGTTGGGGATCAAGTGTGACTATCAACAACCAACCTCACATTAGTTGGACCTTGTAAGCTTAGACCTTGTTTTATTGGGCTTTTCTTGATTCTTTGTCACGTCGGCGCTGTGGCCTATCACCTTGAGATGCCACCACACATGAAGATCCATCTAGTGTTCCATGTTTCCCTCTTATGCAAATATGCTTCCTGATCAGGCTAGGGTGATTCCACACAAGATATTAGACCGTGTCCGACACTCATTGATGGCACAGAAGAATATGAAGTGGAGTGTATTCTCCAAAAATGCATACGTGGTACTCGCCATCCACGGGTGGACTATCTCATATAGTGGAAAGGTTACCTACTCTATGAAGCAACATGGGAGTTTGCTGCCAATTTGACACATGCACCGGTGTTGGTGAAAGCATTTGAGCAACAATTGCACAACAAGGAAGTTGCGTTTTAAAAGGAGGGAGGTCTATAATACCACAAGCTAGCCATATGATCTAGATGTGAAATTTGGTTTGGTAACATCTAGAATGATGTTATACATGATGTTAAAAATAGATCAGGTAGAAGTATCACCAAAAGAGTACTTCTACTAATAGAGCAAAAACCAAAATAGACTTGAGAACCTTAGAACCTTAGAACCAATAGCTAGACATATGATTTAAATGTGAGAATTGGTTTGGTAACATCTGGAAGGATGTTACACATGATGGACTAAACAAATAAGAAAGAGGTATCACCAAAAGGGGACTTTTACTAATAGAGTAGGAACCGAAATATGCCTGAAATCTTTGTAGGCAATTTTGGAGGCCTAAACGGATGAATTAGGCCTCAAAAATGTGCAAATTCTCCCGCCCCCAAGTGATGGACAAGTTGGCCTTCTCTCCCCCATGGTTCGTCTTGTCGAGAGTTTTCCAACGGTACCTTACATGATTTTGAGACTCCTATAGGAAGATTCCCTAAAAGATTCCCTCTGGTCAAAGCTTGTTTGACCAACCAGATAGGACCTAGACCAACATGTCACCCATCCAAGTAAGTAATCCAAGGTTGGATCTTGATAACATGTCACCTATCTGTGTGCCTAATCCTTTGGTGTAGCTTCCTTGGAGGAGATCCTCTTTGTATATATAATAAAGAGAAGGTGATCCTTTAAGGCACCGAATGTTGAGTGTGTAATCTGTGTTTTCTCTCTTCTCTTGTCCTTGGAGTATTACAGTAATCCAATGCTAAGGATAATGGGGCCCTTGCAATCAATACTTTGATTATGAAGAGTGAAAAAATTTACAATGTGTCGCAATACATATATATAGTTTCCTACTTCTCAATAAAGAGATTCAATAGCTAAGGTGTTGGAAATTTTCTACTTACACCCCTATCACTCATTAATCCTATATACTAATTCTATCTGATCTTTACATACTAAATTAATAATTGCCTACATGTACGTTCACAACTTAGAGTAGTTCTTTGTCTTTTCTCATTTAATTTGAGTTCAATTTACATTTTGAAAATCTTTGGCTTACAAAATTGTCTTAAGGAAAAAGGTTCTACACCAAAGGTCTTTTTTGGCCAAAGATATCTTCAAGGCCAAAGATGATTCTAGGCTAAAGGTCATTCTACACTTAATCCTTGGGTATTGCTTTGCCTTGGCTTAGGGTTTCCTTTGCGCTCAAATTTTGTGGCAAGAAACTACCTCAACAAATCCTGATTAAGAAATTGATTTTCTCCCTAAACTCAATGATGGAATACAACAATGTCTTTGTTAGATACTCAAAGTTCTTTGGGGTATGCCCTTGCAATTTCTCAACCAGTTTCTTAAATTTGGCATTAGAGTCCCAAGTACATGCCCCCAAAGCATGTACTTGGGACCGCAAGTCATGGAGCTCCAGCTTGCGTGCTTGTGTCTCCACCGTCTCTTTGGCTATCTTGATCAGTTGATTATGCACCATCTTCATCCATGCCATAATCTTGATTTTCTCTTAGTTGCTTCCTCACTTTTTGCAACTTGTTCAATATGTCTTCTTGAATCAGTTCCTATTCCTTCTTCCACTCTTCTTCCTTCTCCTTCAACTTCTCAACAAGCTTCTTGATTTGGACTTATGTGATTTGATGTTTTTGGTGTTGTACATCTATAGTAACCAATCTTCATCTTCTTGACCTCTCTCTATAGAGTGTCAATTTCTTCTTCCCAAGTCTTCAATCGCTTGTCAAATTGCTTCGAGTGCCTTTATTCCTCTTGACAAAGAATCTTTTCCCTTTCTTGCTATTTATACAATTCCTTGGCATACTTCCTCACCAAATCTTTTCCTTCTTCCTTCAACTAAAATGCCTTATGTGCCAAGTTGTTGTTGCACTTTTGTTCACCCACATACTCTACACAAATCTGCAACTTCCTCATGCACCTTCATCTTCTCTCAATGTTCTCCTTGTGTGGTGTGGTAGAGATGTCCAAGTATAGTGGAGTAATCCATGAGTTCTCAATGCAGCTCTCAATATGATGGAATAATTTTTTCCATCATCTCCAATGTTGATCCCACCATGTGGATGACCGCCCTAGAAAGAGGTATTAAGGTGATTGAGGATGGTTCTCTTTAATTTGATTCTGCTCCTCCTTCCTTCTCGGTAGGTACCAAAGATTCAACTTCATCTTTGCTTATGTTGATGATGAAGGTGGGTTCTTTGTCCTCCCTTTGTTCTATTCAGCCAAAGTCTTAGTAAACATCAGATGAAGATCAGGCCGGACTCTTTGGCATTCTTTGATTTCTCATCCTCCAATACTTCTTCAGCTTACAACACTCCTTTTTCTTGGAATATTACTTCATCTTTGGGTTGTAATATTATAGGCTTCAATTTGGCTGCAAATTTTCCTTCTTCTTTCTTTGAGCCCAAGGGACCAACTTCCTTGTCATTTCTCCTCCTTGACAATGTACTTTCTATCACATGAGAGCTAATCCTAAGCCTTTGTGGCTTCTTGGCAATGGTAGATTGAATCTCTCCTCCTTCTTTCTTGGTAAAGAACTCCTTGTTGGCTATTGTTGTGATTGCATCTTGTTGTCCAACATGATCCTCATCTTCTTCCTCATCTTTCTCTTCCTCTTTGGCAGGTTTGACTTATTCTTCCTTGCCTCTTTTTTGGTCCTTGTATGAATCTTCAGCCACCACTCTAGACTTTCTTGCTTTCTTGTTGGCCTTTGCCTTTGGGCTCACAAGTTCAATTTTTCTCTTCTTGTCATAGTTCAATGTGTTGTGGGCTTCCTACATTAGGATGAAGTCCCCATCCTTTGCAAATTTTACATCCACCAATTGATATTTCTTCTTCATTGCCTTGAAATCCTTGTGATTTTCAAGTTAGCTTGCAAGAAATTAGTGGTCCAAATATCTCTCCTTCTCCTTTAGCCTTAGTAGCTGATTACTAGGTTAAAGTGGAGGAAGAGGAGTTACTCTATGATATTCACTCATATCTATATAAAATTTTATGGCTCTCTCTAGAACATCTCTGTCCAATTAATGAGACATCTCTCTCCCTTTGTATACATATCCAAAGAATATCACTTTGCTGTTGTTGACATAAGTGGTTCTCTTGGAGTTGAACAATTTCATCATTGTTTTGGCAAGGGATCATCAAGCAAGTTCATTGTATGATTGAATAGACCACCCATTGTTGGTGTTGGGTCTCTTAAAGACTACAATAATTCTAGCTTTCATGTTCAAATCAGATCTACTCCACTGAGAGTCACTTGACGACACTTGGGCGGTGAATTCTCTAGTCCCAACACTCTTTGCCAATGCTACTCCATCCAAGCAAAGATATTCTGCCTCAAGTTTACTAGGCTTGGGTCTCTATTGTTTTGAATCTCATATGTATTGTCCCAAATATATGTGTTTGATTGCTGGTGTATATGTGTTGTCCTTAATACTTGTGCATAGAATGCAAAAGTGCTTCAAATCCCAACAATAGTAAAAATTTATATTTTTACATAAAGTTACTTGCACACTATTGAACTTAAGGACTTTCTTGTATCTACCAAAAAAATTTACTATAAGTTTTATTTAGGTTTATCCAATTCCTAAATTTGTCTTAATATACTATAATCTTTATTCTTGTTGTATTTTTATTATATTTTGATACATGCAATAGAAACTTGAATTAGATTTAGGTTTTAAGTAAAACCATTCTAATAATTCATGGTTTGGTATATTTTTGAAAAACTTATGATTTAATAATATATTAAGATGCTGTCTGAATTATTTGCATTATTTACAATATATGAATTATTTCCATCCATGGAGATTATAACTTTACAAAGCTCTTTGTTTTAAGTCCACACAATCAAATTTGAATTGATTCTATATATAAAAATATAATTTAGCTCAAATAATTGAAAATTATCTAGATAACATAAAAACTATATTCATATTGAGCTACAAGCATGAGAATCATTGACACAAGAGATAAGTGGTTCATTTCAATTGAGACTATAGGGGTTTCAATATAAACTCAAGAGATATTTATGTACATTTAGGGACATCTGTAAAATATTCTATGGGTACCCATAGAAAATAATTAACAAGCAATGTAATGCTTTTGTATAATTTTAGAGTTAAGAAACTTTTGGGTAATTTCAAATTTTACATTTTTAAATTTATAAAAAAGTACTTTACTTGGTTATTGTCATTGTCATTGTGAAATAGAATGAATAGACTGCTTATTCATTACAAAAATAATTTGATAAGGTTTCCATATCATTTCTATAATGAAAGTAGTGGTGATACATTTGAGTTGGACATCACTTTTGGTAGACAAGACAACTTCAAGGGTGGAATAGATATTTCAAGGCCAATATCTCTTTTAGTACTAGTTCAAATGGAGTATACTTTATTTTGTTTGAAGCATCTTCTCAAGGACTTTCCATAGAAAACAAAAACATGATAGTTGGATGTTTCTAGCATAACTTATGGCCATCTAAAGAAGACCATTGTATAAGGACTTCACCATGACATCATGACAACACAATCATTGGAGTGGAGCAAAAATTTTGGTGTTGATATCTTTATGGTTACAAGTCCGAATGAGGCATACTTGGTCTCATTGGAAGCATTTTCTCAAGAGTTTTCCATAAAGACCAAAATTATGGCAATTAGAACTATGTAGAAAAAGTTATAATGACCTAAAGACACCATTGGGTTGGAACTTCACCATGACACCACGACCATTGAAGTCAAGGTGCTCATCTGAGTAGCATGACCATTGGAGTCAAAGTGACCATCAAAGTGGAACATACACCTCAGGGTCAATATTTTTTTTGTTATTCCAAATAGTGCATGGTTGATTTCGATGAAAGTGTCTTCTCAAGGGCTTTCCATAAAGACAAAATGCATGAAATTTGAAGTTCTATTAGGAATTTATAACCATCTAAAGACACTTTTATTCTAGGTTGAAACAAGTAGTTTTGCACCTACAACGTGTCACACAACAACAGTTGGACTATTCTCAAGTGGTTGCATATACACTTGTGGTGCATTTTAGAAACTATTTATTTGAAACTTGGAGTTCTCAAGGGGAGATTATAAAATGTTAGAGAGTTAAGGATTATTTCTTGAGTGGATTATCACAAGAGACAAAGGAAGAGGAAATTAGAGAATTAGAGAGGAAAGGAGATTCAAGAGTTCTAGATTGATTGAGAAGGATTGATGGAGAAAAGTTGAGGTTTTAAGATTTGTTAATCAGTTGAATGGGAATTGATTGAGAAAAGAATTTCAAGATTGTAGTGAAGAGGGTTTGAAGGGTAAGATTTTCTACATCATTTGGACAAGATGATTGGAGAGAGCGGGTTTGGATAGAAAGGGTTCTTGATCAACATATTAGAGGAAGAAAGGAGGATTTTAAGGAGTTCTTTTTATTAAAAATGCTCAAAAGATGGTTATGAGGAGAAAATTCTAGTTAGTTCTTTTTGATTGGGGCTTGAAAAGAGGAAAGCTTGTTGACAGTTCTTGATAGTCAAGAAGTAGTCATTGGCTATCAACAAGAAATGAAGATAATGACATTATACTTCACATAGTTGTAAAGATTATTGTACTTTGTAAACTTCTTTAAGTAAATATCTTGAGTCTAATAGATTTCTTCAACCCAGGTTGTTTTGATACATTTCAAATATTGTATTTAAAATGAATGAAGGATTGAAAAGCAATTGGATTAAACTAGTAATTGTAGCCAAATAGATCCTATATAGACCCAACTCATTTGGTAGTTGAAAATCAAACTACACGACACCACAACTTGTTAAAACACACAAGTCTCATTTTAGATTACCCATAAGTTTTTCTTTGAGTATAGAGTTTTACCCATAAATTCACACTAGGGGCTTTACTTTTGGGATTTATGGAAGATGTGCTCAATGGGAGTTTAAGTTTAGCAATTTTGGCAACCATAAAATAAATTTATGGGAGATCTATATGACAGCCATAGGTTGTTAGGGGGTGTGGAAGAAGGTTACCTTGATTCTATGGGAGGTGCTCACATAATTTTATAAAAGTTAAATGGTAATGTTTTTCATGATCCATAAAATTTTATGGATTATGGGAGATACGTAAAGGTTTATGGGTTATGGGAGATCCGTAAAGGTTTATGGGTGTGGGAGGTGTTGTAGACCATGAGGTGCAAAAATTCATCCCAAAATTTATATCAATAGAAAAATTAATCTCAATCCTAAATTTTAATGACCTATTCAATTAGACTTGATTTGGTTTTTGTGACCCAACCATAAGTTTCTGGGAGGCGTATTGGATCAACCTACCTCCCATAAATTCCAGAAGTGAAACTACATATTGTAGATTTCCCATCTATATTTTAACATGGTGCACTAAACAAAATCAAGTTTACAATTTTAGGGTTTAAATTAATTTTTGGTTTCATGTTAATTTTGGTCAGAAATTTCAAGACTTGTAATGTTCAGTAGATAAAAAAAATTGTGTTAGCCCTTATAGGGTTATGGGAGTACCACTTGTAAAAGACAAATACTTCCTCTCCCATCCTATAATAAAATAATCTATGGGATATCTCATGTAATTTCCTTTTATGAACGCTGGAATGGCCAAAGTGAAACCCCTTGCTTACTCCCATGTGCGGCACATCAAATTCTTATTGATTGTTAGTAGACATTTTTAGGGATATTTATGAACCTATTAGTAACTTAATCTGAAACACCTTATGTCTACCAAAACACAAAGAGCTAAACACTATTGAACCGTCCTATACACTAAGAGCTCTTTCCTCAATCTCTAAGTTGTGCCATACGAATGAGTATGGAGTTCCACGTGGCTTCTTGTAGCCCACATATATAGTAGCAATCTAACTATTTATAGTTAAGTGCATAACTATAGCTAATCTATATAGGTTTTATGTAGATTAAGTCAAGACCCAAGAGTTTATGACATAACATCTCAAAGTAATAAAATTAAACTGAACAATATACGGTGAATAAGAAATTCTTTTCAAATAAAGGTGGAATTAAAAATTATCAATATCTATAAGCAAGGGATTTATACCATATTTAAAATTATGAAAAAAGTGCCAAGAATCATCTTGTGGTGCAACTCTCACCCATCAAAATTTGAATGAAAAGTCCAATTAACAAACCTTGCCTAAATCATTTATTTAAGATAGAAATATGCAATCAAAGCTTGAAGATTGATAGCTCTTATTACTTGCTAACCAGATGCCAAGAAAAATATATGGGTAAACTGGAAAAAGCTAAGAAAGAAATTTTAAATAATAAATATTTGTATTGTATTTATTTATTAGTAAGACAAAAAGAGAAAGTGCGACCGAGTAGAAAACACGAATGATGAGAAGACCCCATCAAGCTGTACAAGGGAGAGATGAAAAAGGTAAAATGGGGCTAAGCCCCAAAGTCTACATGAGAAATCTGCCCTACTGCACCTAAGATATTAGAGCTATGCAAGTTGTAAGGTCTATAAACAATTGGAGCATCCAAAGAAGCATCACCTAGTGTGTTTGCTCTCCTATGGATTGCACCAACCATTGCACTATGTAGAGCAATGGACACACGTTGTCTAAAATATGCTACAAATTATGAGAGTGAGAGTGATACCCCTTGGCACCTAACATGATAAGCTCTCATGCATTCCTTGACAAATGTTTCAAACGCTATGTCCATCGCTTTATATAACTTCAAGGCTAAATGAACAAAGATGTGACCTTGCTGCATGCCCTTATACTTGGAGACCTTGTGACCTACTGCTTCACTTGCCACCCATATAGGGAGATAAGTAATCACTCCCTCCAAAACTGTATCTTGCATTGGATACGTAACCACATCTGCTATTGTCACCTAATCATCTTAGACCAAGTATAAGTCTGCCATGACACGTCTCATCTACAAAGCATACAAACTCTCCCTCCAAGCCAAGTATCCACTCTGTTGTGCCACAACAAACATTGTGTCCCTAATAGTATCATGGGTAGCTATCCTCTGTCCTTTAAAATGACAATGTGTTATATGGACCGTTGCTGCATCTAGTGTAGAACAACACTCACAAGTGAGTAATGAAGATGCAAATGGGTGTATCAAACCTAGGCAAAACCTCATCGCTGTACATAAAGTAGATGGTGCGAGGTTAAGAAAGAGGTTAAGAAATTTCTATCTTTTGGTTAAAGAAGTACTGAAGTTAAGAAGTGATGCATATTCTTATCATTTAGTCTTAATCTTCTTGCATTGAGTGATAAGAAATCATAAACTTAATTCTGTTGTTATTTATTCTAGTTTTCAGATAAAAATAATTTAATAAGGCATACACTAAAAAAATTCAAGGATTTATAAAATGAGAAATTATCAAGCTATCCGTTCAGGAAATAAGAATATTAACATAATTTGCAAAGTAAAGCATTGTGCAAAGTCCACGTCCTCTCTCCCCGTATATCAAGTGATAAATGTTTTCGACCAAAATATTTAATCAGGTTCCAATAAATTAGAATGGCCAAAGAGTTTATACTACAATTTGGATAACTCCTTACACTAGCTATCTTTATCTTTCATGGGTACTTCCATAATTTTTGTTGCTTTGGATTTTCACTCTTCTTTTTGACTTTGACCTAAACTCTTCTTTACAGTTCTGATTAACATAAAAGTTCAGCTCCTTGACCCCCTCGTTAAGATAAAATAATTTATCCCACTATAACTGACTAATCTATCTTTTTCACTAAGTATAATAATGCATAAATATAAATATATAAATATAAACATGCTTGCCAAATCAATCTAATTTACTCTTATTTCGCGTCTCCTCCCTCTACTCTCACCAACCAACTATTTTCTCCTTCGCACGAGGATAAAACTTCTAAGTTGCAATTGATTGTGACAACCCATCTTTATCCAATTCAAATAGTAAGTGAAAATCCCTGATGTGCTCGCTCATGTGAGAGATCTATCCTCTTGCCAAAACCTCAAAGCGATATTGGGAGCTAAATAACAAGCAAAGTTGAGCAGTCCAATCGTGAAACAAGTGACGAATTCGAAGTACGAACTAGAAACTTGTTGGGTTCAATCGAGGGACGATGAAAGAAAGACGTCCAGTTCTTCTGCAAGCGCGAGGAATGGTGATTGTCTGCTAGTGATGAATTTGCAGAATGAATGTACGTTTCAATAGCATGAAGAAGAAGAAGAAGAATCAGTGTTACAAAGCCAGGTTTCTAGAGAAGAAGACGAACAGACGAGCCCGGGACTTCTCTGACGAAAATCCACGACGCTTGGGATGCCTCCGAAGTTGAAGCGAGAGGAGAGGAGAGGAGAGGAGGCGAGAATTGCGACGGGCGCTTTCGCACAGTTATCGCCGCTTTGAATCTGTGTTTCTTTGCTGCTCGTTGGTTATTGCCTGCCTGCCTGCTTGCCGATCTGCCCTACAGTCCGATAAACGTTGATATAAGTACTTGTCTGATTAAGCTTTGTTTCCTCGACCCGTCTAACACAAGTTCATCTGGAGCAAAAGTGAAAATTTATCAGACAGACCCTTCCGTACGAGAAACTTCATTTTCTTGCTTTTTACCCAGGGTTTTGGTGAAGACCGATACTCCAGCACAATGGCCATTTTTCTAGTGATTCAGTGATTTAGCCGGAAAACTAGTAAGGTTGTGTGCTTGGCTACACTGCAAAGGACAGGAGGCTCAGGGCCTTCATGATCAGAATAGATTCCTTAGGTTTTGTTGATTAGCTGGATTGAGTGCGGCAAGTTGATGAACAGAATGTAGCCTCCTGAAACGGTGTTTGAGGAGCAGTTCCGAGAACTGAAGAACTTGGAGGGATTTTTGGATCCTCAGGTGAAGAAGTTAGTCCAACATGAGTTCAGAGACAGTCATTGACGGAAGTCACAGGCACGTGCTTGGATCGTTCAATAGCCAGCGCGTCAGAGGCGTAGAGGAGCACGACTTCCAGACTTTGCAGAACTTTCAGGCGATTTGTCTGGCTTTCAATGTTCTACCAGGGTAGAGAATCTGGTTACATGTAATTGTCAAATCACCACTAGAACACGCTCACAGCAACTGGCATAAGTTGTAAAATTCATCTTCCGTTCAAGTAAGAATATGGTCAAACGTATTGCCGTTCAGGTAGTTTAGTGCAGGATGTGGTCAACGCAGAAACCCCCAGGTTCCAGGGGCTCAACGTCTAAAGCCGGACCCTCCGGCAGTCGAAAATGGGTACGAGAAAGCTTCCGAAAGCCTGAAAACGAAGAGCTTCCTCCTTCTGCCACGAATCCTGTAAGAGGGCTACGGAACATATCTGGAGTTCCTCACAAAGGTTTAGGACTCGACAGGTTAAGAGACTTAAATCATGGGCATAAAAATCTTAGATATGAGCACAATCTATCAGCTCCTCTTGTCCCTCCCACGCGTAAGGACATGGACGTCAAACTCAAGCAGGTTCAGTTTCCAGTTCCTGAGCACTGGAACAAGAAGAGTTTCACCACAAGCAGAACTAAGAAGACCAGTTTCGCAGACGCTATTGAGAATCTAAAGCCTGAAACTGACGAGAGTGCTTCCGGCGACAGAAAAGAACCAGAGGAGAAGGCCCCAGAACTTGTCAGCAGATCCAGGGATGGGTTTATGTCAGAGGACAAGGGAATTGGAACTGCAAGAGGAGCATCACCATTACACAAGGCAAGTGCAGACAAAACAAAAAGATGAAGCTTGGTTGATTAGCTGCAGGAGAAGCATGGATCTTGCCTGCTCTTGGAAAGGAAAGAAGAACTCACATGCTCACATGCTGAAAACGAGGTCTTATGATCATACGTCTCCACATAAAGGAACAAAATCACAGGCTAGCAGTCAGTGCAAATCTCTTGTGTCTGACGCTATCTTTGTCTCGTCTGTTCATCTTGGCGTTTGCAGAGTTTGCAAGTAGTAAGCTTGCTGGAGACTTTCATACTTTGCTTGGCACAACTTGCACAAAAATGCAGTGAGCTTACTTTGCTGCATCTAAAAGGTTCGGCAAGTGTTGAAGCTGCGTGCGAGTAACATCAGTTCAAAGCTTAGCTGAGATTCTAATGATTGTAATACAATACAAAGAATCAGCTGTCTCCTTAGAACAATGCGCATTAAGCGTCTTGGGAACTCTAATGTCATTCTTGTCCTCCTTCAGCAAAGATATGAAGAAGAGGATGCAGCATTCAGGGAAGACGACGAGAGCTCCAGTAACAGCATTCCAGCTTTCATGCTTCTGAAAACCGTCACTTTGAAAAATCCTGTACGTGGAGACAAAGGTACTGGTCCATAGCAGATCAAGGCCTACCCTACTCAGCTTTTATTCGCTGTCATCCGAGGAGTAGAAGTACATGCCCTGTGGCTGAACTGTTGTATATCATTGCAGTATTTCAGCGTAAACAATCAACAATTGGAGTGAGACTCCAACAAAGGGGAAAGGCATTACGACTCTGGTAGAACTTTCCTCGTGCTACCTTCCTGGCATTCCCGTCGAAATTAGAGGGAAACAGGATCGTAGTTGCACACTGCATCTCAATGAGAACATACAGGGTCAAGAAGAATAGGAGACTTGCATTCCTAATACTCTTACGAATCTTAAGTGCTCTCATAAAAGATTGCCTTCTGCTCGATCTGGTGTTTTGATGTTCGTGGCATCTTTTCATCCTGTTGACAATTCACCATCCCTTGAAAGTCCCCAGAGGTGGTGAGTTTATCCAGTGTTAAAGTCTTGTGGCATATATATACCCATCTACTAAGCCAGACTAACTAGCTGGCCGTCGGCGATTGAAACTGAATTCTTGAGACATAATATTATTTTGCCATTTCGATCTACCCATCCATGTGCAGGCATGAGGAAAGTCCAGATATCGATTCAGGAGATGGCCCTGCAACTGAGATATATAATCAAAATCATATCAAATCAGCCATACCTGCTCAGCAAGTCTCAACTGGTTTCTTCTTGCCCCGCCATATACAAATACCTGAATTGTGAAATCCAGACTTCTTATAAACAATCCATGCCTCAGTGAATCGATACGACAGTTAAGATAGAAATTCGAGACGAAGCGTGCTGGCAATTGGCACATCGTGCAGACAGACTACGACAATCTTGCTGCTTCATAGACTCAAGCGCTCACAGAGCATGTTGTTATATACACTATCCAGTCCTCCTATACATTCCATATGATGCACCTCATTTGCATTCAATGAGTTCTGGATCTCCCGGTCGTCGAACGGCTTCTGTCCTCATTCTTCAATATCCAGTCCTCCTACTGTCCACTTCGCATATTCTCGGTACACCTCACGTGCACACACAGACCATTAACTTCAATTTGATAGCAATACGGAGCTCTGGCTTGCTTCCGTAGTCACTGCATAACCACGCAATTGCTCGGTCGTGAAGTTGGCATGCCATTCATCGTAGGTTATTTCGTTCCACTGTTCACGTTAGTTACGTCGCAGCTGCCTGTCATGTTTCCTATGGAGTCTGTCGAGTGTCATCGGAGGGTGTGGATCGTCCCTTCTTCTGACGACTTCTACATTCATTATACATGGATGCGACTAGCTCAAGCTACACTTGAGAAGGGATGTACAGATCGAATTTAAAGTGCAACGGATGAATTTTGTAGCAGGCAATTCCGGATCCCAAGACATGCATCGTTAGAACATGTTACATCAGGACCTGAAAAATGGTCAACCATCATCTTAGAACATGATACCTATCCACTTTTCAGGCCCTATATCTGTGATAGGCTTCCTTTTGCGGTACAGTTGACTAGACGTATGGAGTCTAACAATTTTCATGAAATAGAGCGTTTGCAGTTGTTGCGTTATGCTCTTTATACATCGGTAATAAATACTTGTAACATATTTCCTGCAGATCTTGAGCTGGGAAACCCTATTACAAGCTTCATACGAGTTCCTGTCTCTCCCGGACTTCGTCTGCCAGATAGAGTCCGGGCTGATGATCAGAAGAATAACCTGTTGAAGGGTGGCCACGGTAATCTATCCTACTAGTAATAGTCAGATTCGCGGTCTTTGCACTGCTGATTTCAGTCCGCCTCAGCAAAGGAGCTTATTTTGGGGACAATCTTCTATTCCATGCGTAAACGACTCACAACCTAGAAGCTACTTTGGACTTATCCAGGCACGGAAAACAAACTTGCTGATCTACAAATGCGGGCGGAGTCACTGAGGCGAACAAAAGATCCAGCAAAGTACAAAGAGGAAGCTAAAGCCGTGCTTGCAATGGGAGTTATCTACGACAATAGGATGGTCTGTAGAATTTTCTTTGTAGAATTGCTCAACACATCTTTTCTTATAATCAAAATTCAGGATTTCAAAAGGCAGTCCTGAGTTCAAACGTGCCATAAGTGCCTTCCCGTGCAATCTGAACAGTCAAAACGAAATCAGGGGTGGGAAGAATGCCATACATTTTCTGGACTGTGGACTGGGGTCTTCATCAAAACTTATATCTGCTCTATGCTAATCAACTCATGTTGCAGGAGTTCGCTAAAGCAAGGGAAAACTATGAAAGATTTTTGGAACTATGCACATTGCTGGGAGAAGCTGAAGGAGAGTCTGTGGCTTATAATTTCTTGGGTTGCAACATTCAAGAATGTCAAGACTTGAAGCTTGCTTGTCAGAGAGATCAGATTGTTCTTGTTGCGGGTTCTGTTATGGTCAACACCGAAGCTGCAATTGAGGTACGCTTAATGGTTTATGCTAGTGTTGGGTGTAAGTTTCTGTTCCTGTTCACTCAATATACCCAGGTAATTAATGATGAGAATTATCATGCGAATTTCAAGCCCACAGTTGAAGTTGCATGTCTTCTAGATAACAGCTAAGTTTCCCTGAGCTGGTTATGTTTTTCTTTGTATACCTGCAAGGATTTAAACAACAGTTTCGGTACTTCAGAGTCACAGAGTCTATCCCCAAGAGTTTAAATTCTAACTTGGGAACTATCTCAATATGCGCAGTACGAGAAGGCAGCAAGTTTTCACTTGAAGCATGCCGAGTTAGCCGACGTTGAGGGTAAATTCATAGCCTACACGAACTTAGGATTATTGTATGCAACACTCGGTAAATGGGCAGATGCTGCAAAAAGTCACAAGGTAAGCCTTTTAGCATCTTAAACCGTTAGCACTTGTGATTTTTCCTTCATCTTGTCAAGCAGCAAGTTTTCTGAATATTCCCTTTCAACATTCTAGCCTTCTTTGCGGTTCCTCATAACATTATCCTAGTATCGACATATGTATGATGTTTCAAGCTCAAGAGGTTCCTGTGATAAGAGGAATACAAGGTTGGTATGTCTAGGTCAGAAGTTGGCTACTGCAGAAGGTAGAGTACCATGGTAGACCAAGGGATTAGCCTGATTGACTGATACGACTACTGGACTTCCCTGCAGAAAGCACTTAAGTGCTCCACATTTTTGGACAGCCCCCAAGAGCAGTGTATTGCAGTAGGGAATCTTGGGTTTTTGTTGTTTCGCCGCAAGAAGACTCTTGCTGCTAAAGCTTGTCTTACAAGGTACTGGAACGAATAGAATGTACATTCTTATGACAGTTGGTCAGAACCTAGGTTACAAGGGTCAAGTTTTTCATGCAATTTGAAGGAGATGTTTTGCTGCTGCAGATATCTGCAAATTTGCCGATTGCTAGGTGATGTTCAGGGTCAAGCTAGAGCTCACTACACACTCGGGAACATTGCAGCGCAAATGAAGAAGTAAGATCAACTCCTTCATATCAGTTATTTGCCTCATGAATGCATCAAAGCAGAGTATTCTTCTTTAAACTCTTGTGATGTCATCAAACGGAGTTCTTGATACAGCTGAGACGTATCAGTTTAAAGAATTTCTTGAAGTAGGCATGGATGTGTTCAAGGACGCAACTTATTTTTTGTTGAACAAATTATGTAATTTCATGTAGAGAGGGGCGTAAACAGTCTTGATGCGACATATCATTTATTTTATCTTAGTGATCATTGCCCCAGACTTTGAGCAAAAGTAATGCCTGTATACGCATTGTTCTACTTGCTGGCAGATATGACGAGGCAGAGAAGGAATTTAAATCAGCAATAAAAGCTTCAAAGATTTATGGAGACAGGCAAATTGAGACCTTTTCCAAGGTGCAGATTGGGATTGTAAGAGGGAACCAGGAGTATTCGAAGCGGAAGGCCTCTTTTGAGGAATATAATCCCGATATAAGTATGTTTATGCCAACCAAGGCAGCCTGACATTGTTTCTTTCTCTATTGCAGTCGCTAGTATTGGTAAAATGAAGACCGCGGGTCGGTTTTGGTATGAGGATTGCGAATGTTGTTACAGACAACTTAGTATAAACTAGGAAATTTGCTGCCAACTGAATGTCATCTACGGTGTAGACGAAATCAACCTGAGATAGAGTTTGCTATTTGTTAGTTCGCTATGCTGATTTGAAAATGTCCTCAAAGTTTTGGTACAATGGATTCTTTTGATACAGCGCTGTTTCCTTTCCTGTCACCACATGGTGAACGTATGTATCATATTTTCGAGTGATCAAGATGGATAATTACTCAATAAGTGAACAAGATGTCTACTCATTGGTGCTTCTTACACTTGGAGAACACGAAGAATTAACTTTTCGACAAATTAGTCAAATTTCTCGAACAGAAGAGAACTGACTGATAGTACACTCTAAACGATGATAAACACTTGAACAGCAATTGACTACTTGATCATAGAGATGCTGACAGAAAAATCTGGCAGCATTGTTTAGCTTTGAGTCTATTTATTCTAACGAGGCAAGATGTGGGGAAGAGACCAACATCTCCACCGGCACTATTTGTTGGTTATTACAATTTTATTTCTTGGACCACCAACTGGTGGTTTCTCATCGGGAAAAGTTTCTTGTAAACATTTACCTGCTTCTATGTTCTACTGTCATTCTCTACTCCATCTATACCTTATACTTTCTCACCCAAAATTTGAGGACTTCATCAAGTGGAATAATGGGCAGTGAAACAGCAACCACTAATAACCATTCTTCTAAACTTAATGGAACAACCCCAAAAACATCAGCTAACCAAGGAGTGTACAAAATTGTTAAGTGCAATCCCATGGACGCACTTATGGCGACTAGAAGCCACTTATTTGCCCACGGTGGGACTGTAACTAAGCTATTATTCTCAGACAATGCATTCAACGCGTTGAACATTTCTAAGACCACTAAAGCTGACATAGATAAAGTGGAAGCCTTAACTTTACCCGCAGCAAAATAGTCACAGGCATTGGGGAAAATATATGTTTGTGAACCAGCAGTAAAGGGGCTTACTGAGAATTCAGGCCACAGCGAACATTGACCCCAATTGCGTAGCTGACTCAAAGTTACAGCTGTATGTCCATCTTTCGACATGTCGATTCCTAGGAGAGACGTGTTGTTTAAGTACCAAAGAGCAAATATACCTGTGGTTGCAATCCCGATATATGTTCCAATCACAACGAAACGAAAAAATGCCCAGCTGTTGATTAGAGACTCGTCACGAGGTCGAGGTGCTCTTTCCATGATGCCTGTATCAGGTTCGTTAAAACCAAGGGCTGTTGCTGGAGCTCCATCTGTTACTAGATTCACCCACAGTAGCTGTACCGGGAGCAAACCTTGCGGAAATCCTACTGCTGCTGTCAGGAAAATGGATACAACTTCTCCGATGTTGGAAGATATGAGGTAGCGTATGAAGGCCTTCATATTGTCGTATATCGACCTCCCTTCCTTCACGGCTGTCACGATGGTGGCAAAGTTGTCATCTGCTAAAACCATGTCACAGGCTTCCTTCGCAACCTGCATGCGTACGAGTCTTTTCAGTTTTACATAATTAAAAAGCGCCAAATACGTTTCTGCTAAACTGCATATGACTAGACATTCCTGGTGAACCGGGCCTATTCATGAAAGTACGGGAAAAGCAGACTTTTTGGTATAAAGTCCGGGGGTTTACCTCTGTGCCCGTGATACCCATAGCTATTCCAATATCAGCAAGCTTGAGAGCAGGAGCATCATTCACCCCATCCCCAGTCATTGCCACCACTTCCCCTCCACTTTGCAGTAGACGAACTATTTCTTGTTTATGAATTGGTTCTGCACGAGACACAACGAAATTCCCCTTCCCGGTCCCTATGAGTAGTGATCGTCTATCCTGTTGACTTAGTCTCATAAATTCTCTCCCGGCCAAAGACCTTTCTTTCAAGTCATCATCTGGGTTGAATATTCCCACTTCTCGACAAATCGCCTCTGCTGTGGTTTTATTATCTCCAGTGATAACCACAACTCTAATTCCAGCTTTCCTACAATCTTCAATTGCCAACTTTACTTCCGTTCGAGGAGGATCCTGCATCAAGTAAGCGATCACCGTCTTAATATAATATAAGAGAGAAAGAGTAAGAGTAGTAAGAGATCACCCTCTTAATATAAAGAAGGCCATGTAATTGCAAAATACGAATTGGAGCGGAAGAGACCGATCCGAAGCATGATACCTGAAGCACAATGGAATAACAGTTTACTCTTTTGTTTATATTCTGTGTTTTTTCCTGGTTGACGAACTGTTGATGACCAGAAAAAGAAAAGTTGTCGATAGATATAATTTTCTATTACCTGAAGTCCTGCCAAACCAACAAACGTCAACCGGCTCTCGATGTTGTAATAATTCTCTGGATCCAGGAGTGATTGATGAGCAGGATGACCTGGTCCATAATAATCATTCAGATCGCCAAGATCGGTCTTGAAAGCACATGCAAGTACACGCAAACCTCTACGTGCCATGCCGTCAACACTTTCCATGATGCATTCTCTGGAACTGGGAGAGAGAGGAATTATTGTTCCATCATTCAACTGAACACTTGTACATCTCTCAAGGACACATTCTGCTGCTCCCTGTAAGAACAGGGTTAAGTGTATTAGGAAAGGACGGACATGATTTGTAGCTAGACCAGAAATGACTGGCGAAATTCCATTCAATGTACAAAAGTATACAGCTAATTCTCCCTTATTCTTCCGTTACTTTACCTACACTGGATGTACTAATATTCCAATATCTATATTCGGAATGCAGTGGTACGGAATATAGGTTGAAACACCTAAACCAAAAAGAAGCGTTCTCGACCAACGATTAACACTAAAACACATCTTCAGGCATAAACAACAAAGGTCAGGTATATTGAGTTGATTAAGGCATCATTTGGTAAGAAGAGAGTCTGTTGCTCAAGTACAAACCTTGACAAGAAGTTTGTTCCTATCAGCTTCATCCTCAGGCTTCTCATTAACAATTACACCCATCGATTTTCTGAACCGATCGAACTCCAAGGTCATCAAGCGCGAAAACTTTTCATTCCAAAATCTACAGGCACCTGTTATCAGAGGTAAGGAACCATAAGGTTAGAGTAATGAGTACCATCATACCGACTAAAAGGCAGAAATTCTGTTCTGACAAGAGTAGTCAATGAACTGCAAGCTGAAGTTAGTTCACGTTTGGGGATAGAAAAAGGACGAAGAACAACACCCTAACACACGTACCAAGCACTTCAGTCTCGTTTTTTCTCAATCTTGATGACGCTATCGTCTTTCTGGTTTCCTTATCTGGAACGTTCAACTTTTCAACAAGTATCTGCAAAACCCCCAAGCATATCCGTGAGAATGACCATTGAAACCATCTACATCAAAGAGAAAATGGTTTTTGGAGGAAGTGAAACAGTATTCATCCCACCACCCTGCGATTTCAGAGGGGAAGACAAGTACTCAGGTATATACCATTAATGCTGCCTCCGTAGGCATACCGACAGCCTTATAGCTGCCTTCCTTCAGTTGTATATCAGCATCATTGCAGAGAGAGCAGATTTCTCCTAGACTTTGAAGATTTACATCAAAAGCATCCGGCAACCCCAAAACTGCCCCATCGTTAGGATCATATGACGTCCCTGTTACTTGATAACCAGTCATCCTATCCAGAGATTCCAGTGTAGCAATCCGGACGACCGACATTTGGTTCGTTGTTAATGTGCCTGTCTTGTCGGAACAGATAATGCTCGTGCAACCTAGTGTTTCGACAGAAGGCAACTTTCGTACAATGGCATTTTCTTCAGCCATCCGCCGTGTACCAAGAGCTAAACACGTTGTGACAACAGCAGGAAGACCTTCCGGTATAGCTGCCACTGCAAGCGCCACTGCAACCTGCAAGACAAACCTTAGGAGTGAGAATGATTGCATGACGACCGTGGCAAAAGCTGAGTATGATTTGTCGAAATACCTAATGCAGCTGAGTAGCTCATCAGCTCCTTCTAGATACAGTTGAGAACTCAAACTGCTTATAGATACAGCGGAAAACTTCATGAGGATATACCTTAAAATAATATATAGCCTGCTCGAAGTTGACGCTGAAACTAGTAGTACCGTCCACCATTTCCAGAGTTATGAAATACTTGTAATTCACAATCCATACAAGTACGCATATCCCACCAACGACTTTAGTGAGCATACCGGCAAATTGGTCCAGCTTGTTCGTGAGTGGTGTAACATAGGAAGAATCTGAAGCATCCAATATTTGTGACTGAATCTTGCCTAACTCTGTGGCCATTCCAGTAGCTGTTACTACACACTCACATGAGCCATTCGTAACAGTTGTGCCAGCGAAAACTGTATTTTCCTTCCCTTGCAGTTCAATTTCCTCGTCATCTACTCTATCTACTTGCTTTAAAACTGGAGAACTTTCACCGGTAAGAGATGATTGCTGCAGACGAACCGTTCCAGACTTCAGTTTTGCAATTCGCATATCTGCAGCTACCCTATCTCCTGCTCGCAGCTCCACTATATCTCCTGGTACCAACTCTCTTGCTGGTAGATCCGGAGTAACTTTACTTTCACGCAGCACTCTCGTTGTATCAGATTGCATATCTTTCAGTGCTTGCAGAGAGTGTTCAGCCCTAGCTTCTTGCCACACGCCGATGACAGAATTAAGTATGATGATGGCCAAGATCACTAGAGGCTCAGTAAACGCTGCAAGACCAGACTCCACATTTTCCTTTTCAGTGAAAGCAAGGACAAAGGACACTCCAGCAGCTGCCAACAGAATTTGGACTAGAGGATCTTCAAACTGCTCCAGAACAAGTTTCCACAGAGGTTTCTGCGTTGGTTTGTCAAGCTCGTTCCATCCAAACACAAACCTTTTTTTCTCTACTGCTGCTATATCAAGGCCAGAGCTTAAGTCAACGTCGAAGTGCTGAGCAACTTCATTGACAGATCTGGCCCATGCCGGGTAAATTGCGAATTCTCCCGATCTTGGGTGTCCATTTTCTTCCGTTTCTGCTTCCTGTGACAACAAATTAGTGGCTTAAAAGAAGGAAACAATTCTAACCCAGTTTCACATCCACCAAAACAATCAAACCCCTCTCAGTTACACATATCCGTTCGCACACCAGTACTTCTGTCTACGACGGAACTTTTTTCCCCAGATATTTCTGCGATTTTAGTCTATGTTAATAAATACTTGGATGAGTGGAATGCATACTGAGGAATTCTCTCATACCTTGTCGTGATGAGTCCCAACTGCCGCATTTGAGATTACTGAACTACTGACCTTCTCAGCTACTTCTACTGGGCTCTTGGATCTGTGAGCATTGACTCTCAGCAGCCGAGATACAGCAATGTCCTGGAGAACAAACAAAGGTATTCTTCAGCATCACGATAGTTTTCCACTCACTAGATTGAATTAATTTTCTTTCTGTTGCGGGAAAAGCCTTAATCCCTGGCAGGTTGATGTTGATGGGGAGGTAAAACTCCACACTTATCTTCCCAGATTAGTATGCCCAAATGAAAACTCCCCTGAAGTTCTTGACTTGAGTATATCTTCCCAGTTAGTCTACCAGGATTAAAAAACTATGCTGAAAATATTGGCTTAATCATCCAAAACTATGCTGAAGATATTGGCAAAACCGCCCTGACGTGATTGAGGCTCTAGCGAGTTTCGAACTCGCGACCTTCTGCGTGTAAAGCAGACGTGATAACCACTACACCATAGAACCAGGATGTCGACGAAGGCCACACAGGAAATTTAATCGAATCCACGCAATCTGCTGCGATATCCATTCCATTCCAACTCTACCATGACGATCCTCAGTCATCGTTGATTTAGTCCGTTATATACGAGAGAAAAAAACTCCACGCCATATCCAAACAAGAACGACATTATCCCCAGTGGAAGAGTCACAAATCTATGGTATACTACCTATGGATGTCGTACATATTTCACATTCCCATCCAGGGACACATCTTTTGAGACCACAAAGAACCCGGCGTGAAATCTTTAAAATTGCTTACGGTAACCAAGTCCACGTCCATCGTCCTCCTAGCGTTGAAAGAATGGAAACAGGCCCATTCCTGCGAATCTCACTTGACTTCTAACCAGACATATCGGTTGAAATTCCAAAGCAATCTGTTTGCTTGCATGTCAAGGAAGCAGCTCCACAGCAGGTCATGGAGGAAGATGGATATATCTTCGTCAGAATTATAATGGACAGGTGGGTAGAAATGTCGGAGGAAGCGAGAAACTTACGGGACTATTGTAATAATAAAATCGTGATGCAGTCCGTATCGAAGTTCGTCTTGGCAATGCTTGACGAATAACTGGTGTAGAATTTCCTCGAAGTTGTGAAGAGGCGCGCAAACACACGCACGCCATAGTTCCTTCGTTGGTGCTCTTATCAAGGCGATTATCAAAAGAGCAAGATTTGAGCTGTCTTGACACCGACAATTCAGCTTAACCTACAGGTTAGGGGTCCCGTGCTGGACACGCTATTCTCTATGTCTACTCTTGAGCTCATTGATAAACACATCCATGGCATGATTCCGCCTTTCCCCTTCCTTCTCACTGCTCCATCGGCGACTGATATGGACCTGTCAACCAAAAGCCCGTTCTAACGTATCAGTGCAGTTTCAACGTTATGCAGCTCGCAATTGAAAGGGGCTCTTTGAAGTCTTCAAGAAAATCTAACGACACGCATTCAGCTCCCCAAAACGCAGACTTCGATCTACTTGCAGTTTTACATTAAAATGTGGAGACGTAGCATTGACAATAAGAGTTACTCCTGGGATCTCTAACAGAAGTCTGTAACAAATCGTTAGCATTCGGATAGATCTGCTGCTCGATCAATCGGCTTGCAGTGAATACGTTTGCAACAAGCACACATCTCTACTGAAAATCACTCATCATATGTCACCCCCATCACAGGAGTGTATTTTCCAATCCATCCAGCTACAGCCAGGAATCAATTATTGCATAAGAAATTGCTCCTACGTCCAACTAACCAACGCTACAAAGGAAGTTACAAGAAAAGATCCTGTTGGTAATTAAGGAGGCCATTCTTAACTCCCTCTGGGAAACACGTCTCCTTCACTGTCTGCAGATGTGTCTACCTCTAGATGGTAAGCTCTACACAAGCTTGTGCCATAATTTACAACCAGATGTTGCGAACTTAGCTCCAGGGTAGACCAGATAAATCCTACCTACTCTGATTCGATCAGCACAAATGTCCACCCAAACTTCCCAAAAGGAATTGGAGCAAAGCCCAGGTTTAACCTACTCTGCGATTCTAAATAACAGACTTCCTTGTGCGACACGAACACCACATCCGTCATGTTCTTCTAGCCAGAGAATGAGACTGCACGTTGAGCTGTTCCTCCGCCAGCTCTAAACCCTTGCCAAGTTATGCGACATTCTATAAACCTCAGCTTCCATTTTGGTATAAACTCTCATTCAGACTATCTTAGCCTCCCACAGTCTCCGCCAAAATATGGCATGGTAGCAGCGTTGCAATCAATTCTCACCAAACAACATATGTCTCGAAACACCCGGATCGTCAGAAATAGCTCCAATTCTCGTACGGCTCCACCTCCGATTACGTAGACACTCGCCCTAATGTGCAACAAACTTTCCTGTTAGAAAACTTCCACTGCAGACACTCGAGACGTCGTTTAAGTTCGAAATCATTAATCTACAGCGGTGGCCGGGATCACCATTGCTCGAAGCTCGTCAAGCCTCCCTTTCAAGTGCGCACCAGTCATCGGAAAGAAACGTTAAGTTCGTGAACACTTGTGGGTTCTACTTGTCAAAATCTCGTGAAGTTTGAAGATGAGATAATCATCAACTGAACGTGCAGTGCACTTCAGTTGGACTATTTGGCAGAAGACACGTCTTCAGCAGATCGACATGGCTCCTTGTTGCTCCTTGTTGGCATTCGCTCTACTGCTGACTCCTAGAGGGCTGAAGTCGTGGACGTAAATGGACAAGCTTTACACCGATTTGTGAACAGGATCTTTTCTGCTCCTCTTCGAATTAGTTCACATCCGATATGCATTAATCTCTTAAACTAATGGGAGATCAGAACGTGGTCGATGTCAGATTCTCAAGCTAAAAGTCATTTCACTTTAACATTATCCTGAATCTGGATCCCGTGTTTCTAACTGCCCGCTTCTTTGAATGTATTCTTGGCCAGAGAAGCTCTTACAAGAATCTGATTGAGAAGGCATGGGTGCTGCTTCAAACAGTTGTTGATTCAGAAATCACTATTTCTCTGTCAACTGCACTGAAGCCTCTCAGATCCAGATATTGTCGAGAGTTGAAGTTCTGACCAACCACCTAAGCTCAAGAAGCAAATTAAGGACATTTCTTGTCCTTTAGGTGTCTACGATAGGCAAATCGACAATGAGTGTATGTAGTAGAAGGCATGGGTTAAAAAACAGAACCTGTGGGTGTGGATTGAATGTATTGTAATAGATTGATCCCAATGGAATCCTGTTTCAGCAAAACGTATCTCTGCTTTTCTCTTTTTCTTGTCTCTTTTCTCTTGTCTTTCTTGTTATTTATCATTTGATATTATTTTTTTGGAGTCTTAGTCATCATAAACTTCTTTCGAGCATCCGGTCTTACTATCTTTAAAGTTTCCCATAAAGTGTATCCGTCTCTCAATGAACCTTACCAAATAACTGGGCCTGCTCCTCCCGTTGCAGCTCCTCTCCATAATATATTATAAGGAATAGCTAACCTTGATGGCGTAAGATAAGTAGTCCAGTTTACATTCAAAGTGCAAATAATACTCTACCTACCAAATAAAAACTTTAGATTTTGCCTCATATGTAAATCGGACTTGATGTACCATGGGAAGCAGATATAGTTGACCTCAGGGAATTTTAATGAGTAATGCTCAATCTCTTCTTAGTGGGTGATCGTTGAATGTTTATGCCCCTCCACCAGCCGACACTTCAGGCCCCGAATAGGAGCTCCTTCCTCTCGGTTTTGCACGTAGATATTTTTTTTCCTATAACCTATAAATAATTATTTGTTGGACATATTTGAACTGTGAGAAATCGATGGATAATTGGAGTTTAGTCTACGATTTCTCTTAAAGTCTTTACCTCACATTACTAAGCTAGATTTTGGTATGATTCCAAGCTTATACTACAGGTCCTCGTCATTAATTGATGTTCCTTATTACCACATTAATGTTGTAATGGCCCTCTACGAACTGTACATGCATGTTATAATGTAAACAGAGAATACGTGTATTAATATTTTGTCTTGATTCTCATGTTTTTCTTCGAGAAATTTAATGCTTATGATATTCCTCTCTTGGCAGGTCCTTGTCATCCTTGTCGAGTGAAAAAGAGGAAATTATTCTTTGCTTTCTTGGATTCTAATACATAGCTAGTCTCCAACAACGTGGATGCGAGTACTAAGGACCAAAATGTAATAGAACAAAACCAAAATAGAAGATAAGAAATGGACAAAGAATTGAATTGATAAATGTTGGAGATGGCCCAAAGCCTAGGTATTTCTATTTGAGGTGGATACAAGCATGCTTCTTAGTAAATTGAGTCATTAATTTTTTAGTCAAGTTATTTAATCCTTGGGAATGTTCCATAATATTTTAGAAACCCAAGAAGTCCTCAAGTACCTTAATGCACTGGTTAGTCCCTAGAAACTTTCCAACGTACCTTCTATATAGTCAAATTTTCTTAACTTTTAGCAATTTTTTTCTTTAAAAGTTAATGATTTTCTCTCTAGGTACTCTCTAGGTAGGGACATAGAAAATTTGTTAAAAGAATGTGCTTCATGAAGAAAATTTCGCTTTCAATAAAAATTAAAAGTGAAAAAGCTGGAACAAAGTAATTCTGCTAAGCTTTTTGGAAGTTAAGCTCACTCACCTCACTTGAAATACTTCTATGAAATTTCCTTAGACCCATATGTATGTTTATTTTATTTTTATCTAAAAATATCCTTGTACATAGTTAAACATCCATAGGATTTTCAAAGTATTTTGAGTCAAACAAAATGCTTGTTCATCAAGCATTTTAACGCACCTTTTCTCTCCATGACAGTCAATAGAGCAATATGGAGTACAAGGAACTTTTTCAATTAGCAATTAGCAATCTTTGATTGAGGTGAGTCAATTTTAAAAACATACTTTGGTTTGGTCATGTATGGAGATGATATTCAAGGGGATGTGAGAGCGTGTGAGAAGAGCAAGAATTTATCAAAATCTATACAAAAGTAAGTGAAATGTTGGCACAAAAGTTAAGTATTAGATATAATTTTTCATATTTTCATATATCTCAATTGTGTATCATTCCAACATAGATTTGATTTGTTGATACTATCATTCAAGGAATTTCCGGATTGTCCTAAAATTTATACCAAAGGTATGGAGGTCTTCCAAATTTATCTATTGCAAAAATATCTGTTTTATTGTTCTAAGTTCAAAATCTAGGTTAAGTCAATTTCATTTATTTTATTTTTCACTCATTTGATTAGTAAATGATGAGTTATGCTTATATAGAAGATTTAATAATTAATTATGTACAGATAGTATTCTATATAATTTATATATTACCTGGAATAAATCACAAAGTTATTCAACACTTTAATTTTACTTTACTTTGAGTTTTAGCAAACATGAAACTTAACTTTAAATTTTGTCGTCACTAGATAGATTTGAGTTTTATGTAGTACACTACTTTCATTTTACAAGAGTTTACTATATGAAAGCTTTTATCAATTCATATGGATTATGTTACATACATTATATACATTATGGTTCTTTTCTTGAGTTTATGTCATGTTTTTGACATACATAAGGACTGAAATTTAAATGTTTTTTTATTTGGTTATCACCAAGAAGACTATTACCAAGGAGTATGTGACTTTAACCATACTAGGAAGAGAGAGATATGTGAATTCAAGCCTACTCATGCCACAATTTTCCACATGCAGTTGTGGCAGATTAGATTAAGAGTAGATGGAGAAAGAGGGTAACAAACACAACAATCTCTAAAATACTGAAACTCTTGAGAAGTGGTTGAACTTAAACTATATAACTTAATTGTTTGAAAGTGAAAAGAGCAAAATGTGAGATTCTAGAGAAACCAATGTGTGAGTAGTTCAAATCTATAGAAGCTAATCGTTATGCTTTAGATGCTTTGATTACTCCTCGAGCTAACGAGTTCTTCAATAGAGCAATAGTAGGCACTCAAGCTTATGAACCAGTTGAGAATTAATGGTTATAATACGTAATATTAGCCTACATGAAAATAGCTCAACAAATGTAATTTTATAGTTATTATATTTTTCAGTTTCACTTTATAGAATTTTATATTGCATTAAGAGTTTTTCAACTTTTGCATTTGCAAGATGTAAATTTATAATGGTCAATTATCAGAGTGGCCAAAACATTGCACTTAATTGTGACACATTTAGATAGGTTTAATTTAGTTGACTCCCAATAAGTGCTGCCTTGGTTCGAGCCTTTAGTTTGAACTTATAGAAAAATGAAATGAGACCACATAGAATAGATGAAGGATGGAAAGCTGTACAAGGGAGAGACAAGAGAGGTAAAATGGGGCTAGCCCCAATAGTATCGGTATGAAAAATCTACCCTACCACATCTAAGATATCCAAGTTATGCAAGTTGTAAGGTCTACAAATTACTAGGGCATCCAAAGAAGTATTACCTAGGGTGATTGCTCTCCTCTGGATTACACAAGCCAATACTCTCTAAAGAACAATGGACGCACATTGTCTAAAGGATGCTACAAAGTATGAGTGTGAGAGTGGTGCACTTGGACCACTGACGTTTGAACTTATAGAGGATTTACAATTATCCAAGAACATTTCAAGAAATATGATTTGAATGAGCACGATGTTCCAAAAGTTTCATGTATGGCTCAACATTTGTCAATAAATGATATGAATAGACTTTACAGTATCTCAAAGCACAAATTCTCATAATATTGTATGTATACAGAAATTGCAGGAATCTGTCACGGGAATGCCCTTGATTAATTACACAACAAAAACTACTCGTGTCTTGCGTTTCTCTCCAAATGATGTGCATTGTCCAGAGTTGGGCAATCACCAGATGTTGAGAGTCGACTGCAGCCGCGCCATCATGCAATTGAGGGACACTGATGCTAGCGGATAGTGACTCATGATGGATAGTTCAAAACTTGATGGCTATGACATCTGAGCATTGTCTTCAAAACAACTTCCATTGCAACCTACTCAACTTTAGAAAAGTGCAACTGCGGAGGATAACAAGAAGGATGGAAGACTTCATAGCAACTAGTCTTCTATCTAGTCAACTCTACTTTACAACATCTTTTTCACAAGCTCTTGGTCCAGTCAACATACACAAGTATGGGGTGTCAAGTGAATTATGGTATTGTAGGTCTCAGAGATGTAAGATAAGTATCTTACATTATTATTGCTTTCTATTAATTGTCATAATAACATAGTTCTTTTTATGCTAGCTATAGTTTCCCTTCCCTTGTAGAATAACTTGAAGTACCAAGGACATACCATTCCTGGTGTGTTATAGCATATTTATCCCACAAGGGATAACAATGCATGAAAGATTATGATCATGCTACTACTTGGGATACACAAATATAGCAAGTAAATATATCAAGATTATTGACATCTAGGATCATATATAGTACCTTGATTCCTTTGTTGACTATTCTTGTTATACTACTTGAGTCATAAGGTGATAAGCAATTAACAATAGTATCGTCGTGAGAAATCTATAGCGCTTAAGATATCTGAGCTAAGAACTAGAAAGAGTCAAGATATTCTCCGAAGAACATATGCTGATGAGAACTTTGCATCATTGTAGTCTTGTCAGCAAAGGTGGGAAGAGTGCCATAGATGGACTTACCGGTTCCATAAATTGGCAGAATGACTTACCCGTACCTTCGATGCCGGGAGGCACGACGTGTTAAAGTTGGCAACCCTGGCTCCTTGTTTGCAAAGCAATACGTTTGTCAACAATTAAACTTAAGAACTACATACAAAATGAAATCTACACAAAGGCTTGCAAAAGAGATTTCTCGAGAGATGTTTCTGTCCTTATTTTCAAAATCTAATGTCTTCCCCTTCGAGCTGAACTCCAAACCGGAGAAACCCACCATTCCGGGCCAGAGTGGACATGGATAACAGTGAACTCACGAACTGTGCAGTTCTTAATGGGTTTAAAACTACACAGTTACGGAGCGAATATGCGAATATGCGAATACGCATCTTTGCGAACAGAGTCTGCAATTAGAGGTTTTCTGATTGCAAACTGTTCGGCACTATTTTGATTACCGTGTAGTACTTGACTAAGGTACGATTTGTCGAATCCAAAATCTACCATCTCCGTAGACAAAAACAAGGGAAGGTAGACGAAGAAAAACTCCACAAGGACGTTCGAAATGAGATGCTTAGTCTAAAACACTTCCCCGAGAAACAGATAAGTCATTAGAGACTCCAGAATGATTCTAAAAAATATATCGATGATGCATGGGAACATGGACAGTTCGATGATGCAAACATCAAACAGTCCAGATAGTCGGAGCAGTGGGGCAGATTTCTCATATAGATTCTATTGGGGGTTAGCTCCATTTAACTTTTTTCATTTCTCCCTTACCTTACTATTGTCTTAGGTGCGGGAGAAGGAGAGCAGATTTCTCCTATTGACTCTAATGGGGCTTCGCTCCATTTTACCTGTTTTGTTTTGTCTCTTACTTGTACGGCTTGATGGGGTCTTCCCATCCTCCGTTTTTTCTACGCGGCCGTCCTTCTTACAGATGGATATGGTGCCATTTCAGGAGGACTCTTTTGCAGCGGGGTACCATTCCCTACCTCACACATTAGACAAAAGGAAAACGAGCCGTCACCGGATGTGCGAAGTTTCATGTGGTTTCGAAATCTCTAATAGAGCGAGCAAAACACAAAAACTCTCGTTCAATAACGTCGTCCGCAAAGTAGAAACAAACGATTTTTCCCCAACTCGTGCGAAACTGACGTGATGGAAATTATAATTCTGGGATTAAACTAGGTCAAACTCGAGGTTACTATGGGTATGTTCAAGGGAATATGATATATCTTATAGTAGATTTTAAAGTGCGGATGTCGATAATAAGTTTGATCTGGCCGAGATGTTTACTTCAGATATCAAAAACTTTCTTGAGTAAACTCGCTCTAAATTAAAGGAGCTCGTCGGGAGACACCCCTTTATCAATCCCGTGACAGTTTTAAGTTTAAAAGTTATTTCTTTTTTAAGTTAAATTTGAAAACAATATTAAGTCTTCGTATATTTTATTTAGCTTTTTAGACTAACATTTTGTTTGCATATTTATATTATAAATTACTTTAATGTGAAAATTCAAACACAATGAAAAAATACTTTGCCTGGTAGCCCTTTCTCAATCATGAACACAAAAGTATATACATTATGTTCATAACCGAGTTTCTTAATACGTTTCGATTGGTTTAATTCCTAAAGGGGTGTCTCCGAAGTGGCCCCCATTTATATAGAAAACGCGGACGGTGACGACCGGCTCACATTTATATCAGACAATGCGGACGGTGATGAACTTTGATATGGATTATAAGTTCACTATAGATATCAAAAAGGTTTCTAAGAAAACTTATTGGAAACTCATAAGAAATTAATTTTCATATATTTGTGAATTTACCAGACCTAACGGAATAATGTACACATGCGTGTAATAGCTACCCCTAACCACGAGTTTAATGTCAATTATTTGACTTTACTGACAACGTTAGAGTGTCCTTTACAAGGTAGCGGCATGGAACCGGTGGCTGGAACTTGTACAGGACGGGCTACATTAGGGGGTTTCAGGAATAGATTGGACGTATGTTTGTGGGATAAATAACAAATTTCATAACTACTTTTAGTAATCGTTTTGACGGATATCTACGGGATAAATAACAAATTTCATAACTAATTTTAGCAACAGTTTTGACATGTGTCTATGGGACAAATAACAAATTTCATAACTATTTTTAGTGAACTTTGTAACCAGATAATATGTTAATAAATGAACACATCTTAAATTGTGGTATAGGGTATGCCATCCAATTTATGTTCATTGATAAAAATCAAGTGTAATATTAAGGATGTTTAGGAATGCCATATTGAAATAAATAATTGTTAGAAGAGGTGAAGTGGTTTATTGCAATGATGGCCGAGTGGTTTGTGTGGGGGTTTTGGAGTGAGATATATGAAATTTGTTGGTGGATCCAAAATGCACACTCTCTACTTTTCAAATTTTCAACTCACATTCAACTTCGTAGGTGTGGTGGTTCATTTCCATAGATTAGTGCGGCAAAGGATATTGCAAGTTATAGAAAATGATCCGTGCCGATCCATGGCGACCAAGAAATTGATTGGGGTCAAGAGATTTTGGACTGTGATAATTTAGCAATGGGAGATCAAGTACCTAGATGTAGTGGACAAGGCTCACTTTTGGATGCAGATCCAATATCTATAGACTCAAGTTTGGATTTGCAACATGAACAATCATTAGGGAAATTTGGAGAATTGTTGAGGATGACTTCTTTTGTGCTTGGCAAAGCAAAAGAGGATGAAACGTTCCGCATGGTGATGCACCATTATAACTAAATACTAGATTATTTGGAGGACCTTGAGCATTTTGTATAGATTCATGGTGGGAATTGCAAATAGCTTATTCAAAAATCCACTACTTTTAGTTTCATGGGTACATTTTTGATATGAGAAAGGCAAGGATTTCCTACTTCTATGACAAGTGACAGGCTTTGCAAGAAATGGTTGAGTTACATGAAACAGTACAAAGAAACTTGGGAGCTGAAGAACAAGACTACAAGAGAAGGTCTCACGGAGAAGGAATATGGCAAAGGGTGGATAACTATAGAAGATAAATTGAATGGAAAGTGCCTACATTTTGCTAGAAATGGAAGCCATGTTTGAGAACATAGCAAACATTAGTCCACTTGCTATGGTAAGTTTGGTAGATTTAAATCCCAATTTGAGCAAAGTTGGCTCAGAGGAGATCCATGAAGGTGCACAGGAGGGCTCTTTATTCTCATCTCCCTCAAAGATGCTGCTCGTAGACTCGTGCTCTTAGTTTGTCCTGTAACACCCATTTGTGCATGTATGTGGTATTGTGATATTTAGCTTGGTATTAAAAATACTTGAGAGATATTAATTATATAGAGATAAAGGATGGTTCTACATTAGTCATGATTAGCTAAAGTTAGTCATAGCTAAGATAGAGGGGACTTTACTTTAGAGGAAGTGGAATAGATGAGCACCACTATTTTGGATTCTAGTGTGTTGACTTGGTATTATTCCTAGGTGTTTGGCTTTGAGGAAAGAGTTGAGAACTCTTGGGCCCGCAAGCCTTTTTGTTTCGGATTCTTCTAAAGTCCAAGGATAGCCCATGTATAGGAATCCTTGACTTAGTGGTTGGGTCAAGTAAGATCACATGCTTAGTGGAATATGCCCATGTGGATGGATATTCCTTTCTACTTGTTGACTTTACTTGACTTTTAGCCTAGTAACTTGAGTTACTCCAGTAATTAGTAACTTTGGTGCATAACTATTTCACAAGTATATAAACAAGGGGTGAGGAAGTACTCATCATCCTTTCATTTGCAACTATTTCTCTCTCATTGAGTTCTCTAGTGAGCAATGTCTTGAGTCTTGGAGTGTTAGCCTTGGAGGAGTATGATGGAGTTGGGGTTCCTTGCCTTCTTAGTCCATGGTACGCTACCATAATAGCCATCAGAGGTTCATCCTAAGTGAGAGACATGCCGGTTCATAGTCCCAAACACCCAAGGGGTGGAAAATATTCCTAGTGCTTAAATGGATAATGGAATCCAACCACCCAAGGAGGAGTCACCATTTGTTGCACCGGTAGAGGATTCACCTTTTATTACACCACCTCCACTAAGTTCTACAAGGGATCGGTCCGAGTGCACTTTCCTCAACCAAGAAGGAGAATGTGATCCAAAGAGGAGAAAATGTAGCATTTCAGCAAGTAAGGTATCTTGGATGTCTCCTAGTATGTCATTGCCTCATAATTTAGCAAAAATCACCATGTTGAAAGAAGATACTATAGAATCTCAAGAGAGGTTACGACTAGCTAAACTAGAAGCCACCAACATGAGGAAAAGAGAGAAAACACTTATGAAAATGAAAGCTGAACATGTTAGATGAGAGACATAGAAGCTTAAAGTTGAGTGTAGATAAAAGGAAAGTTAGGCCAGAAAAACACTAGTTCAAGGAGAAGCATTTAGAGTCCAAGGCACTCATGAAATTAAAATGAGTCTCCTCTAAGTAGGAAAATCTCCTGAGGAAATAAGCATGTATGTCAAAGTGCTAACTCAATTTACACATGATGATCATCATTCTCCTTCAGAAGAAAAAATACTATTGCAAATTCATCATACTCTAGTGATAGCAAATAACATGCCACAATGTAACCCGAGTATGTTTGCAATAAGATGAATTTTCTGAAATATTTAAGACTTTGTATTTTGGATTGACTATGGAGTAAAATGTTGCTCAACCACGCTCTTTAGCACCAGCTGCCGCTTAATGGTGCTTGTTGGTGCTCATTGCCAATGCTTTGTATCGCTTGGTGCAGCCCCCAAGTTTGCACCAATTGCAAGTGGTGGAGGGTGGGTTTGGGGTGATGCATGATGGTGCGTGTTGTTGTCTCATGATGCAAATCAACAATAACTCAAAGGCGCCAAGTGCCACAAGATGCCGCTTAGCACCATTGCGTGATGTGTGTTTAGGAGTGCGCTTAGGATGTATGGCCAATTTGGTTAAGGGCAACGTGCGATGGCACTGGTTGTATGTGAGTGGCGCTCGTAGGTGCCAATTGATATTAAAGATAGACCCACAATAAGGCATAAGTGACACATAACAAAATAAAAATATATTTGAGAGCTTAACAAGGAGATTTAGAGAAGATGTGATAAAAAGTATGAGAGAGAATAAGATATGTATAAATTTACATAAGATGTGTATAAAAGCAGGCTGCTAAAGCATGTAACTATGCTAGAGGAGAAGGAGGTGAAGAAGAAGAGGAAAATGAAACATGGTGTTGAAGTGTTGTTACTGCATTCTCAAGTCTACACCAATATACTTGATGCTAAATTTGAAATGGACTCAATGACCACCAAAGACTCCACTCTCTCTCATCCAAGGATCAATGCCTGATATTGGTAGCAAGAAGGGAATATGGGTTACTACTATTAGAACTCATTCTTCAAGATGTTCATTCCTCTTTTGTGCAAATAACAGCAGGCCTATCATCACGGACAAATCTATCCAAAGTAGTCATCAAAGGCCTGAATGACCAAGTGTATGATGTTCTCTCTACACTTTAAGGACAGAAGTGTGTAGGATGAATAGCACCATGGGGATGGTTCCTATATTAAGAGAGTGAAAAATTGTCAAGGATCAGAAGATCACAAAGAGATAAACCTAATGAAGTGAGATGTTCATATGAGCTAACTCTAAGTCCTCTAAACTCATCATCTCATTGGATATTTGTAGAAAACAAACATGCCATGAGGCAAGACCTGGTGTAAACTCACTGACCACTACCACATGCTCCATAGCAACCACTCAACTCCATCCGGAGTAAAGATCTATCCACAAGATAACCTCAAAATATAACAAACAAAATTGGATGAAATGGAAAATACCAAGACTTGTGACCCACCTTACATGCCCTGAATGTAAGGTGAGAGCACCAACCATGCCTAGTTGTCCATGTCTCCCATGCACAAAAACCGGTGCTACCACAAACCCAATATGATGCCAAACAAGTAACATCCACAACAATAATCTTCTTCTACATGAAGCTTGGGAAGAGAATATGTGGAATATTTTCTCTTGGTAGATGAAGCCTCTCTCAAAACTCAGTTTGAGTCCCTTAAGTCTCCACATTGTGAGGTAAGGAAAAATTTTGGGTCTCTTAAGTCACAACACTACGGGGTAACATGGGTGGCATCTATCACAGCAGTGGCATCAGTCTGGGTCTGCATCTCACTACGGGTGTGAAAATGGTGAGCAATAGTATGTAATCTCACTCCAAGATAAGCCACATGAGCCCTCACCTGACCTAGACTACTCTCACTCTCCTCTACCTAAACATGTGCACTCTTTTGCCTGATTCTATAATTGGACCTTATAACCCTTTGCCATGGCAACGGCACATATGATGTCCAAGTCCAAGTCAACTACTCTCTGCTCTCTCTCTATCTCATGAGTAATAAAGGTCAAATGCCTCTCCTCCTTTGCAGCAAGAGTATCCTCTCTCTCACCAAGGAGTCTCTCTCCCTCTATTAACAATCTACCATGCTCCTCAAAGCTCTCCAATTGTCTCTTGCGCTCAATCTCTCTTGCTTCTGCACTCTCTAATCTACTCTCATGCTCAACCAGAAGTCTCTCTTCTTCCTCAACCACTTGAACACAATCATCTAAAACACACATGATGTCAACATAACAAGATGAGGGTGAAGGTACTCTCAAGTGTGTGGGGTGAGGTACCCTCTCCAAGGATGGAGAGAGAGGAGAAGAAGAGAGAGGTGGAGTGTTCTCAAAGGATGAAGATGGAGAAGGAACTCTCTCCCTTAACTATCATTCAATAACCTCACTATTGGTAAGGCACGTGTCTCAATACAAATCTGTTTAGTACCTATCACAAGTGATACATTTAGTCATCCATCAAGTAAAACTCACTTTTGAATCAAGTAAATACATAAGTTTATTAATTGAGGCATGTTAAATCAACTCATTTTTTAAATCTGGCAATGGTATTATACAACCAACATTGTATTATTTCAAACAATGAAAACATACAAATATATATGCCAAAACTCAAATTTAATCAATCACTCACCATCCTCATTCTCTCTCTCATCATCCCCATCATTAGCACTTGTGTCCTTGTACTCACTCTTTGCATTCTCATGATCATGATAATTATCCTCTTCATTGTGTATAATCTCCTCCTCTCCATCACTCAAGTACATCACTTCTTCCTTAGTAATGAAACCTCTCTCCACAAAGAGGTGAGTGAGTATCTGTCCAAGGAAGGTGACTATAAACTTGTGCCCCTTAGGTCTCTTCAATGGGCTTTGCAAATTCTCCACCTTTGCAATGAAAGCTCAAAATGCTAACTCCCCCCAATCATAATCCTCCACACCAAATCTCCTCAACTTTGTCTTGGTGTTGAGAACCAAATGCCCATGTACAATCTTGGGCCACAAAGTGGTGCCACTAGTGCACCCATCAATTAGAAGAAAGCCTTGAAAGTAGAATACACACATTGCCTTGCCAAATACCTCTTTGTAACCCTATCTCTTTGTGGAAACCAATCTGAAACAATTGTGTAAGGAACTATCTTCCTTCCTTGCTGTCCTCTCCCTTGACATTGCAAGTGCATCTCTAACTATATCCACTGTCAACTGAAACTGCCTCTTCTTGACCAAACCAATGCGAGAGTTCTTGTTCCAAGAACCCAGAAACTCAATACATAGAAGAACCTACAAAAAAAAACAACCAAAAAACTATTAATGCAACAAAGATCTTGGTCGCCACCCAACAACACCCCGTATAGGAAAAAGAAGCCAAAAGTCACAGGATGCCGCTCATGGCCGCTACGGGATAGAAAAATCAAGAGAGTAATGCTTGATGGCGTTGGTGGAAAAGGTGCTCTATCATTAGGCACAAGGTAGGAACCCATGGTGCACCAGGTGATGCTCAGTGATGCTCAATGATGCAAGTGGGTGCTCATTGGTGTTGTTGGGCAGGCACAAGAGCATTGGGTGCCACTACAGGACAAGGAAAATGTTAAAAACAAAGGAGTTAGCATCGGGTGATGCTCATTGGCACTACAAGATAGAGAAGGGGTTTAAGGTTCAATGAGTCAACGCTTGGTGATGCAAGGTGGTGCAAGGAGGCGCTCCCGGATTGACCCAATTGGCACTAGGTGGCGCCCATAAGCACTAAACATTGTGATTCTAAAGTGAAAGAATAAACAGAAATGGAGATAAACATTTGAAAACTAGAGGAAAAATGGAGAAAATAATTGAGGAAAGAAAGAGAATTACCTCTGGACATGGGTAATGTAGGCCAAGGGTGATTTTGAGGCCAACTACATCAAGATCAACCTTCATGATTCCAACTACTGCTGTTCAAATTTGATGTTTGTCCATCCAACACCATTTGATTAAGTTTATTGGGTGTTAAATGGTGTGGAATCCAATAAGCCAATCTCTTTCTTGAGTATTCCTCATACCCTCATCATCAACAATCTTCTCTTAACTCCAAATTTTGCTATGAAGAACATAGGAAATGCAAGAACTCAAATGAAGGAATTTGATTGATAAAATTCTTGGGCTCCTTGCTCCTTTCTTTCCTCTCACCTTTCACTACTATTCAGAAGCTAATATTTAGAATTTACTACATCTACTCTCATGAAACTGCTCTTGAACCCTCTCTTAAACCCTTCTGCTTAGTTTCAAATCTTGGTCCCAAAATTGTGAAATATATCAACAGGGAGGAATGTTTATATAGCCCCTACATGACCAATTGTTAATATAAACTGCACTCACTAAATTGGTACTTCATGAGAAAGAACCCAAATTTAATGAGAAAAAAATCAAAATCTTGAGCAGCAACTGACGGCCACATGCAGCACACCATGTAGCCAATTGGCGCACATGCTTGTTACATAAGAGGAGCACCATCATGCGGCTATGGGACGGGCACTATCAAGCACCAATGGGCAATATCCAAATATATTCAATGTGTCGGGCGGCTCTGAGTGTAACGATATGGAGTTTAACACAAAGTTAGTAGGCTAACAAAGTAGCAAATAAGACATATTAGCCTAGAATATTCCAGAAGTATCTATGAAGCTTCTTGGGAAGCTTCCCGGCTAGCTTAGCTTGCACCTCAAGTGGGTAGCTTCTTGGGAAGCTTCCCGACTAGCTTAGCTTGCACCCCAATTGGGTAGCTTCTAGAAGCTTCCAACTAGCTTAGCTTGCACGCCAAGTAAGCGACTTCTAGAAGGAAGCTTCTTGAGAAGCTTCCCAATTAACTTGGCTTGCACTCCAAGAAAGCGGCTCAAGGAAGCTTCTTGAGAAGCTTCTCAAGAGCCTTGTAGGATCCCTATAAATACAAGAGCCAAAGCTCATGCTAGGCATTCGGAGATTTCCCTCATTCAAGTGTCCCAATGTGAGCTTCCATTCTCTTATTTCTCTCCTCGGTCTTGGTCTTCTACACTCAACACCCTTGAGCATCTACGAGTAAGTGTCAACCAACATCACCCTTACCAACCACTTGCCAAAGCACACTAGCATCCCCCAATGCCATCCAATGACTCTTCCATAGCATATTGGGCGTTAGCCAGTGGTATCCAATGACTTCAAGTTTACACTAGGCATCATCAAGCACCAACAAGTGTCACCGGGTATCCCTAAGTGCATTCTTGCATTTTTACATAAGATCCGAGAAGGAAGCAACATAAATTTTTTTAAGCTTGGTGTTTGTCAAGGCAACAACATATGAGAATGTTTAAAAAACTATGGAATAAATACTAGAAACATTTACAAGATATGTAGAATTAGAAGAATGATATTTTTATTGTAGAGAAACATGATCTCATTTAATTTCCAATATATCATTGACATGATAAGCAAGTCATTTTTGCATCATCCTTGACATACTTTCTTCTCTATTGAGCTCTATTCCATTAAAAGACATTTCTAGATTTGTTTGAGTTTCCTTTATAAATCCACCAGCGTCTTCTAACCAAACATCAAAATTATTGATTAAAAACTTATGTAAAATAATACAAACTAAAACCCACTTAAAAAAATATGCATTTCTACTATTATCCTTTAAGTTTCACTCTAAGCTTATGAACAGAATGCCATCTAGCTTTCAATACTCCTATACAATGCTCATTTATCACCATTGCCTTTGCCAAATACTTGTTGAACTCTTGCTTGTCCTTTGTTTGGGCTTGCTTGAATGCAAGGACTAGGTGATGCATGGATACATAACCAGAATCACCTAAAAGGTACTCTATGGACTCAAAACTACAACACTCCCTCTTTGGTTCAAATCATTCCATAGTGATGATTTTTTCAAACAAGTCATGTCGTGATATGATCCTAGTATTCTTGCAGATAAACAAACCAACCACAAACCTTTAATACAAAGAGGAACACCAATGATAATGAACTTAACTACGAAAAAAAAATATAGAACATTTACCTCCAATAAAATGTACAATTTTCCTTTTATTATTGCAAATCACTTGATTGTTTATGGAATATGAGCCCTTTCAGCTAAAATAGATTTCTCCATCCACCATGGGTCAAGTGGCAAGAGGAAACAAAGTTCCATCTACCAAACCAACACAACCAAGGAAACCTTTTGTGCAAAAACAGCAGATATCCTCCTCCTCTCTTTGTGCTCAGGCCATGCAACTTGACTCCTCATCAAATCTAATATGGCAATCATAACTTGGTCAGTAAAGGCAGTTGTTGAACTTGCACTAATGCCCCAAATGTTGAAATCCCTTGCAACACAAGCTCCATTTCCGTGATATTGAGAGCTAGAGCTACTTGGAGCCACATTGGTGTTTGCTCTCGCCACTAGTTTTATTCAAAAATATGGTGCATTCTTATCAAATCTACTAATGCTGAAAAGGAATTAACATCCATTTCTAGTAAGTTGGCAAAAGGCCTTTGGCTCTAGATTTCTAGACTATGAGGATTATAACTTGTGGTTCCAAGTATCTACGCATATGTGCAAACTCCCACCCACTAATCAATAATTCAAGCATATCTAAATCTCCTTCTCCTTCTCCATCTTCATCTTCATCTTCTAGTCTTTGCAACAAGATATCTTGTTGAAATTTAATCCAACAAGAAATACCTAGTTGTATTTCTTGTTGGATTAAATTTGGATACCTTCTTCTCCTTCTCCATCTTCATCCTCCTCAGTGGTGATAAATGAGCATATCAATTTCAATTTTTAATTATTTTCATCAATATAATAATAGAAGCCTAGAGAAAAGAATTAGGGAGCATATTTTAGTGAGATTTTATGATAGTGTTTCTCGGTATGTAGAATATTCTAGAAAATACTTAGAAAATGTTATATTGAGAACATTCTTAGAATGTTTATATAGTATCATGGAGTATGCATCTCTTCCAAATAAAACATCAGTTTCAAATAAAAGCCAAAGAGGTATGAATCCTAGACTTCAACACCATAATCTTTGGTGCTGATTTATTCTTGCACTTCTTTTTGTGATTTCTTTGTTCTTCTTTGTTTCTCAAGATTCATGGTTCTTACCTTGGTATTTCTCCTACCTTAATGTCTCAGTGGCCGTGCATTAATTTTAGTTAATATTAATTTGCAGTGGACATTATGTTTTAGTGGGTCTGATGTCTGTTTCAGTTGATAACTCAGATTACCTTTGAGGCCGCGTGTATACACGATTTCGATCCTATTAGGGTGCATTATTAAGTGGTGTATTAATGTCATTATCATTAAGTAGGGGGAATGAGGAAAAGACACTATACCTACTTATACCATCCACCTGACTACGGAAAGCGTATAGCTCGACGAAGGAATTCGCGGTCGCTACTCACTGCTCCATCGGCATATATTTTATTGGTGGTAGCTTGAGTTGTTATGGTTGATGTACCACTCTACTGAACACTAGGAGGCTCCCTGATGCTTGTGGGCCATGCTTATCATCCAGAACACGGGCTGTATTTTAGAAGGAGCGCATAAATCAGACACATGTGCCGGTCGAGATCGGCAATTCAAACACAAAGCAGGTTGAAGCAAAGGTGGTGATGCAACCTCGTGCATTTGAAATGAGCGTTGTCATGCCTGAAATTACATATGTAGCTCGGTTTATGCTGGGAGACGATGGTAGCTTCTAAGGGCAGAGATTTGTAGGTCACGCTTCAACTAACATATTTACTGGACTGAGGCTATCCGTCACGTAACATACAATGGACGTAAATCAGTAATTGTAACAAGTAAAGGCTCACAAGAAAGATGGACGGTGCGACATAGAGTAATACAATCGCTGCCATGTAGCCTTCTGATAGCGTGTGCAGAAAAGACAGGCCGAAGTAGAGCACACAAGGTGACGACAACAAAAGACACAAAAATCCATCGTTGATAATTCACGTGTCTACAAATAAAAAGAGCAGGCTCGTCAAGTAGGACCAATGGTGAGCCTATTCATGTCACTGATGTACCATACGTCTCACATGGAAGGGAGCGTACCTCGCACAAGAAGGTACCTCATGTTATAAGATAACCATGCCATCAATTTGACAGTGAAAGTAATCATGGGGTAACTTCGAACGGTTGAGTTAAGTGAACTTAATTGGCCAAGGGGGAGGACCTCCATGAAAATATACGGCACATTTCAAGGAGAACGAGCCGATTAACTAGCTGGTTCCTTCCCTCTTAGGCAGTTCTATGGAAAACATTTCTGTCGCACTACCCTCCGCAATTCTCTCATCAAGGGTAGACTATGTATGCACCGTAATCCCTCACATGGCCCGAGGCAGTGTTTGCCTCGCGTGTTTAGCCTTGGGTAATGGCAAGAACCAGTATGATCCAGAGAGGCCTCCCTCTGGCTCCCTCTCAAGTGAAGTTTCTAGGCTAATAGATCGGACTTGAATTTACAATGTCCTTGGAGAGAGGTAAGACAACTCCACAAAATTCTGTAAAGCTTTGACTGTCCTTAAATTTACATTTGCCACCAGCAAAATACTTTGGTGCCTGTGAAAAATGCGTTCCTTAAATTGTCTTTATAAGAGTTGGGCCCCGACGATCATAGCGGCTCTTTATAACGACGGGTAGCAAAACCAGGACAGCAATGAACGAAAATGTTGCGATGGTCCAGAAATCATACAAATCACCTAAAGAATTAATTGTTGACAAAATGCCGCCAGCCTTCACTCCAACGACACTGGCTGGAACAAGACCCACGGTGGTACCTATCACAAAATCCCTGCAAGATACAAGAAATGCTTGAGAACAAAGAAGAGAAAGTCCCAGACTTTAAACGGACAACGCGAAAACTTCACCCCACTTTGTTGGAAAGGGGGAATGACTTGCCTTCCCCAAGATAGAGATATGTAAAGATTGAGGTAGGTTGAGTGGAGAAGCTACAGGACTCTAATGATGCAGATGGGATGCAGTAAACGAGATTTAGAATTAGTGCAAAAGGAATGCCAAAAGTGTATGGGCCAGCACTTCCAAACGACCAATAAAAGTTCTAAAAGATACAACTCTATTAGCGTTATGACTTCGGGGGTGGTAAAATGGACTAGAACCAGACACGTTCCAATGACCAGCTGGTTCCTTGGGTATGTCACCATCAAGGGAACCGGAAGAAGCAGGCCACAACTCTGAAAACAAATCAAGTGGACTCAAAATCAAGATGTAACAACCTGTGATAAGAATGTCCCTTTGATAAGAAAAGACGTTAGAGCAGGTCCAATTCACCTTCGTGAAGCAATAATTTCGCAAAGCTGACAAAAATAACTTCCGAATATCTCTCATTGATTTCAGACCATGTTTGCCTCTATGCAGTACTGATCAAAAAACATGTAGATTCTTTTTAGAGTAGAAAGTAATGGAGCTTCTATTTCTAAACCATGCAAACCCTGTAAATGAAAAGTGATCGCCAACTAGCTGGAATACGGCACTGTCTTCGGGGTTCTTGTGGCTGGTAATATTTTCAGTGCATATCACAATGAACATAGTACAAGATTTGAGCAATTTCTGAAGATTAGCCTACTAGATATACAAAAGCACAACCATGCATCCTCCAGGTTCCTTCCCAACTAACCAGACGAACATCCCTCTACACCCCTTGACCACAGTCTGGATGTCTGGGAAAATTTTAAAGGGCCATCTTCCCTCCAAAGAGGCAAGGTTAGATGTTCAAAATTTGACTGTACCTGTAAGGGACACCAACAAGCGGAGACGAGACATTGATGAACCAGTTTGGTAGGATCGGAGTAACTCGTAAGAACAGCATATAGTTCAACAGATTGTGACGATGGCGGTGAACTTCTCTTGCCAGCCACTCACAACGGTCCGGAAAATAGTAATACACGATCTCCTTCAAGATGAAATTGGAAAGACAGTAGCAAAGCGATGAACCAGCTCCAGCTAGCATCTGATGCATAGAAACTTCAAATTTTCAGAACCTCCACAACAAAATGACCAACACTGCAAACACTAGAGATGGGGAACATGTTCTAGTTGCAGAAAGCACAGTTGTCAGTAATAGCAATGACAAGCTAGTATAAATCTTGAATGCGCATGTATGCAGTCAATATCGTTAAAATTATTGAGACAATGAAAAAATCTCTATGTGGCTGGTGCCTTGTACTCAGAGAGAGAGTGAAGGCCAGCAGTATCGCAAATGGCAGATAGACATAAGTCTCAGGAGCAACAAACCATAAAATCAGGGAAGAGGCAACAAACTTCGCAGGAGAGGAGAGGTGGAGTACCAGGACGAGCAATAATGCTTCATAGAACCCGTAAAGTGATCCGGCGAGAATGTTGATGAAAATAGAACCTGGAATCATGAAGGTCTGGAGAAAAAGGTAGAGACAAACAATCCCTACTTGCACCTGTCTCCGATGCTCTTTCTGATACACTTCTAAAGCTCCTCTAATCACTCTCAATTCGCCCAAGTTTTTTGGAAACTTAAACAGTAGTTGTGGATTTTGGTGAACCGCGTCGATGGCCAATCTTTCAACACCCACATCTCCATCAGCTTGCAGTCTCCCTACGGTTCCCGCCTCCAGTCCCTCTATAGTATATATCTTTGGCAATGACATAAAGAGCGCGAAAATCATGGAGAAAGAGACGCTGAAGATGATGGCCAGTACTAGGAGCTTACGAATCCACAAGAATTTATCAATCCGGGCTGCTTTCAAATTCGAGAGCAATTCAGAGCCCAGCGAGGCATCTGGATACATCGCACTTGCGTCGTCTTTGTATATGGACGATGAGTCTTTGCTGTATAAGAGGGCTGGCTTCCCATAGATGGAAAATGTCTCCTCCTCAATATCGCTCCCCATTCCCGATGTACCCCGCTCGACATCCGCATGGGTATCTCTGGAAAAAGGCAAATTCGAGCCGCACAGTGAATACAGACAACATCATGTATCTAGAAAAGGCTCCGGATAATTCTTATCTACTCAAGACAGTCATAGACATTAAGTGGTGCACAAGACTTGACATTCATGAATTAGGGTGAATAGGTGAGCAACCCTGACAAATACTCAGAACATCTGAGGCAGGGCATCTCCAATGCTCTTTCTACAATAAGCTTGTGAAGTACGTGCTCCGTGCACCCAATCATCATTGCAACTAAGAAGCCCTCAAATCCGTGCTTCACAATTCCCAGGATCAAACTCACGCAAGGCAAATTGACTGACAGATAAAGTCTGTATGTGTACGTTTTCCATATCTTTATTGGATCGAGACGATACGAGTTACCACGACGGCGAGTGATGAGGCCGGGAGTTGGCATCCGGCAATTAAAGCAAGCAGTCGCTGTTGATTCAGAACTGCAAAGCGATGGAGAAAGAAAAACATCGGTACCAAACGAAATGCTATTTCTAGCCACACCGAACTAGGAAACCAATCACACTGTAAAGACAGCTATTTCACACAACAGAACAGGGTATTCCTGAAGGGGCCTATTGAGGGAAACTCTGCACACGGCATTACAGATGTAACGTAGTCTTCGAGTGACTGAATTGTCAAGCCTGATTAGTCCATAAAGGATCAATTATTCTATGTATTTGAATGAGGAGTAAAAGATGACCTTCTGCTTAAACTGCAGTGTATGCATATTACAATGGTGATGCCTTGTCGAGGAAAATAGATTTAGACACAACTGGAGATATGGTGGACGACCATGGAAAGCAAACCAGCCACGCATGCAACGAGTCTTCAGTTTATCGAACCCTGCCCCTCGATGATGAGCACAACGCTCAAGGAACTCTACACGTAAAGCCAAGATTAACCACTAAATTGACCAATTCTTCTTCCCCTTCATCGATCACTAAACCCCCCTGCTGATCAATCGGGACATGACGACGCAAAACTACGCGTTAGTTCGACACACGGGATTCGCGGATAATGTCAGAAGATGCTGAATCGACGACCGGTTGGTGCATTGCTCGTATTCAGTAGCCATCGAGCCGTCGATCTCGTAAATCATCGCGTGTCGTCGTGTGTCGAACTAACGTGAAGTTGAAAACTCTTCCGTCCACTGTAAATCTACCGAGTACAAGGCAAGAAACTAGCGTGGAATTTTACTAGGAGGTACTGCCGTGAATTATATCCTGTAGAAAGACAGAGCAGCAAATTACAGAACTCTCTTACATGATGGCACTCGAAGGCGGCAAGTCCGCTTCACAAACCGCAGGCGGCAGGCGCTGCATTGTATCGTGTAACCACAGCGACAATCGTAATCATCCATCCATGCTCAACTCGATCAATCCACACATTTATTCACAAACTCATGACATCTCGTTGCTTCTCATCCTCTTCCACACACCAGTTCCAGTTGCAAATAATCATCCGCCCGTCATCCCGGGCCCTCCCTGCCGGCGGCCAGTTTTCTCCACACCACGCCGAGCTAAAATTTCACAGATGCACTAGATCTGAGCTCACTACCACCCTTTCACTGTCAAATGACCAAATCGGAGATCATGCGGAGTATCTCGCTCATTCACAGATTCATTCATTCGACACCCATGGTGGGACTGAGAAGGAGGGCCCGGACAAACGCTGGGCGGGGTGCCGGGCCTGCATACATTCATGCGTTGCGTCTCTATAACCTTTCTTCTATTTCTTCTGCCCCGAGCTTGTTCTATCCTGCTGCGCGCTTTATACGCCACTCTGCTCTCATAACTCCACCTTCCGCTCCCCTCCACTGGTCTTCTCCCTCCTTTGTCCCCTCTCGGCCTTTCTTCTATCTGACTCGTTGTAAAACCCGCCACCTACACAGATTGCCGCTTTCCTTCACTAAATCGGTACTGGTTGCTCCAGATGTTGTCATTTTAGTCACCCTTGCTTTGTACTTTGCATCAAGGTTTAGCAAGGCGCTTTTGTCTTCCCTCTTGGCCTCCTCAGTTGTCCTACACTAAGAGCTTTTCTGTCTTCTTCAATCACCACATTCTTTTCTGCGGGAGACAGGTTTCCGTTCATGCATGTTTTCTTAATACATGTCCGGAAGGATGATGGAAATTCTTTCGGTGTGAAAGCATTTTGGACTCTTCTCCAACGGGACTGCACGCCTCTCATCACTTACACTTCGCTTACATGTAATTGTGGAACTTTTTGCTCTATGCTAACCCATTTGATACTATAATGAGATGATCGTCTCTTGTCAAGAAGTGACTTGTCCGTCTTTGAAACTCTAATTTCAACTCTCACTTTACGTCACATGAGGCATTTTTCTTCTATTTTAAAACTTTTTTCACCTAGACTCCCTACAAAGAACCAAGTGAAGGTACCAAACGCATCTAGTGTTGATATGTCGGTGATTTGGGTTTAGAAGTCACAAGTTGGTGCTGGAATTTGGAGAGTATGAAGTGAGAAGTAAAATTAGTTTTGAGTTTTGACAATTATAATGATTAAAACTAATGTTTGATAGCGATTAATTTGCTATATAATTTTTTAATTTCCTGGAACTAGGAACCAAGGAGTGATTGAATAATGTAGAGTGGAGAATGTTTGAACTTGTCCAAATATTTAAGATTGTCATTTCAGTCAAGAAAACAATTTCAAAATAAAAATAGAGGAAAGTTATATAAGGATATAAGTGAAAATTTCCATAACTCTATAAAAGTTGGAACTCAAATATTTTAATTGTGTTTAGAAGAGCCATAAAGCTTGTGCTTGTATATCAAAACCTAAAAAGCACTGCAAAGGACAAATACACTTGATTTGATTTTCATTGCATGGTGCACTTTCTATAAATTATTTGTGCTTGCATATTAAAAAGGTAAAAAGCACTAGGGAGGAGAAAGACACTTGATTTGATTTTTGGTTGCATGGTGGAATTTTTACACAATAAAGAGAGAAAAAATTTGTATTGATTAATGTCAAGTTCTTTACAAGCAAAACTCAAAGGAAGAGTGAAGCTATCCAAATACACAAACTTCGGTTTGAGTGCAATGGATCTTCTATCTAAACCCCAAGTTCCTTAAGATCCAAAAAATATACTTGAAAAAAAGGAGATTAAGACAAGGACATCTACTCTTGAATAAAAAAGAAGTTAGGAACAAAGGAAGTCCATTAAGAAAAGTTGGTTTTTTGTAGAACAAACTTGGGTTTTAGTGCAATGGATATTCTAACTAAACACCAAGTTCCTTAAGATCCAAAAAGTATTCCACAGAAAAGAGTGCAATGGATCTTTCTATCTAAATCCCAAGTTCCTTAAGATACAAAAAAGTTACTTGACAAAAAGGAGATTGAGAGAAGGACTTCTACTCTTGAATGGGGTAATAAGTTAACCTTGAAATAAATAAAAACAATACTTGAAAAAATTTCCCACATGTATTTATGTTTGCCTTCTACTAGAAAGATTACATTAGTTACCTTAGAGAAATCTTGTACTAAGTTCGAATTTATTTACCAAAACTGAAGCAGGACAAACCTTCTAATGAAAATAATTATCAAGAAGATAGAGAAGCTTAATGAGTGAAGATTCATCAATTAGATGGAGAAGTCAAAAAAATTTCTCTTGTTGTGATAGTGAAAAACAAGAATTTAAGTTACAAGTGTATATTCACAATAAGAATTTTCTTTTAATAACCAAGAACAATCTTCTATTATGAATAAAATAGGTTTTGGAAGAGTTCATGAATGGTAGCATTTCAAATAATCAAAATAGCTATAACCAAGAAAGTATTACTCCAGCACTTAACAACCTTGACACATTTTACTACATCTTGAGATAGATTTTCATTTTGAATGATTCACTTTGGTCTTTGTGATAAACCATCAACTTCTCAAAGGTGCATAAGCAATTAATTAGAATTACTCATTTGAAATTTTAAGTTGATAAGAGAGTCTGTTGATGACTTTTGTGTCTCTAAGAGCAATGAAGAGTACTTTATCACCCTATCAAAGTATTGCAAAGATTAAATGAAGTTAATACTATCATTAACTCAAGATGTATAAAGGGTTTATCATGATTACATATAGTTTCTAAGGTAGGTATAGTTTTTTTATTTCATTTCTGTTGATAAAAAAAAGATACTAGAGTTACTATTTACTCTACGCTTGTCAAAATTGAGATCCTCTTTAGGAATGGTGGATATAATTGGAAGCTTATCTTCTTTTCTAACTTAAATTTTATTTTTGAGCTTCTATACAATAAGCAGATTAGATTATATAGTAATCCTTTGGAATAAGATGATTTAATAGCATTTAAAGAGTTGAAGATGGCTCTTATAACACAACCTATCTCAGTTAAGCTAGATTACAAAAAAAACCCATCAAATCTATAAAAATAAATTATGATGATGAAATGCATGATCATTTAGTTGATGCTAATAGAGAAATAAATCCGATAGAATTCAATTTTCTATGATAGAAGGAGAAGGCTTAATAGAAATTGTTACTTTGAGGAAGCTTAAGCATATTTAGTGGACAAGGAGTTCATCACTACCATTGATCATAGTGCTTTGAAGTTTATCTTCAATAAGCTGAAATAAAGAGGTGATTACTCAATTTAAAATAAATATATCAACATATGATCATATAATTTATGACATTGCAAGAAAGAAGTTTCTGAATATGGAAGTGTTATATCTAACTTAACTATGAGTGACATTTGTTCTAATAAGAACCTCTTTACATTCAACATAGAAAACATTATGAAGGAGTAATGGAGAATTGTGATCTTTGCCAAGGAGGACATACAGAAAGACATTTACATAAGAGAGAAGAATGCTTTGCATGTGTGCACCATACAATATCATGAAGAATATCATATTTCACAAAGATGTTAATGGGTTAATTTGGAGAGTAATGAGCAAGAAGTAGTCATATTAAGCTTATGAAAAAATTCCATTATAGCCTAGTGCATAGAGATCACTTTGTAGAAAGAATAACCTCAAGGATTATGGATGAAAGTTACTATTGAAGAGGTATTTTCAGATATTGCCTTGATTTTTGCAAGACTTATCATGTTCACCAAAATTTTACAAAGCAATTAATTTTCTTTGTCATGTTTCTTAGAGTGCTTATGCTAGTATCCTATGAGAAGAGGTTGTGGTGACCTAATGTTGAGAAAAAGTGATATAATGGTAAGTAATAGGTTGTTTCCTTGAGGATACAAGCAAAAAATAAGTGTGACTATCTTGCAATTCATTCATTATTTCCTATTTAACCTCTTGGGTAGGAACCACTCCCAAAAGAGAGTAGTGTCACCCCCTATGGTGCACTACACAAAAGGGAAAATTAAAGATCAGTTTTAACCCAAGTAAATTCTAGATCAATCTTGAAGGTGATGGTTCACTCCACTCCAAATGGCTTTCACTCCAAAGATTGCATACTATTCTTCCCAAAAGGCACAATTTTGAAGGAGTTTTCATATCAACCAAACATCTTGCTTTTTGATTCAATGGTACATACAATGCTCCCAACTTATCTATGAACCTTACATACACTACTTTGCTCCTTCAAAACCCCCAAGATCACACGCTTAGACAAGTATGAATGTTTTTCCTACACTCAGCACTTGTGTTCCTACTATAAAGATTCCTCACCACTACTCCATGAAGACATTCAATTGATACTCAGAATGCATACAAACAATGATGAAGAACATGGAAGTTCTTTTGCTGAGCCTTACTTATGAAAAATGAATTCAATTTACAGTAGGCTTAAGCCTTAAATGTTTCCTCTAGCTCAATCACGTTCTAATGGTTAAAATCTACTACATATCTATTGGTTACATCAACACTATTCATTGCTAATCCTATCTTCTTATCTTATCTTATCCTAATCACATGCAGGTTAACTAGGAGCCTTACCCATATTCAAGAAGGTGTCAGATCTTCCCCAAAGACAATTTGAAATTTACACTCCTTCATACTTACAACTCCAAAGGCACCCCATGCCAAAGGTATCTACAACTCAAAAGGCCTCTTGCACTAAGGTATCTAAACTCCAAAGGCCTCTTGCAGCAAAGGTATCTACAACTCTGGAGGTCTCTTGTAATGAAGGTATCTACCACTCCAATGGCCTCATATGCCAAAGGTATCTATAACTTAAAAGGCTACATCAAGGATGATTCTATAACTACAAAGAACATACAACAATGAATAACCTAAAACTAAGATTGGCATCTACAGCTACGAGAAAATTCTTTGACAAAGGATCCTTGTACACAAAATACTACTCATCTTTCCTTTGGCTGCATCTTTTTTGATCCTAATTAATTGATCTTGAAGATCTTCAAAAGATTTCTTCTTCTTTGTACTTGCATCTTCTTCTTTGGTCTTGGCATTGAAGAGGTCTATGACTTCCTTGGTGATCATATCCACCAAGGCAGAGTCACTATGCTACTATGGCCTCCTTATTCTTAAGTTCTTCTTGTGTAACCTCCAACTGAAGAGCAATCCCTTTCTTGTATTCTTCTCTTGGTAATTTTGAAACTTCAAATACTTGTAACATTTTCTCCAAATGCTACAATTTTGGTGCCAATGAAAATCCTTTGAGAATGTGCTTCTAATGAGATATGGATTGCTTCATTTGGATGGGTGACCATGAAGATATCAGCCCCAAAGTGCACATACCAAAATTCTTTCTAGGAGACTCTTCAAAGGAGGATCCTTTGGTAGAAGACTCTTTGGACTCTTTTTCTTTGAAATCTTTGTACCTTTCACCTTAATCTTTTGTGCCTACTCATGTACTAGGATGGACACAAAGAATTCCAAAATAGAGGAATTTCCTCAAAACATGAAATTACCTTTCCTTAACTACACAAAATAAAATAAAAGACAAGGAAATTACAAATTTCACAAAAAAGTGTGCATGTTTAGTGCCTTTTGAAAAGACAACACATAAAAATTTCTATACTTACTTGACCAAGTGGCAAGAGTGGAAGCAGGATCTTTGAAGATGATTAAGTGTAGATTCATATATAAGAATTATAACTTGCTTTGCTTTGAATTTGGTGATTTTATTAAATTATGGAGATTTATTAATTATAAGAAGTATGACATAGCTATTTGGTGTTGCTTCTTGACCATGTAATAGAAATCTATTACCACTTCTTGACTTATGAATTGGAATCTTAACACCAATCAAGTGAACTTTAAAGTATTCAAAATGGATTGAAAGAGAAGCTATGAGTAGAAGCTACAAAGTCTCATCAACAACTCATGGAATTACAAGAAGTTAGACCCAAAGCTTTAGTCTAAATCCAAAAGTCCTTAGCTTATAAAAATAATTTAAAATAAGAATTGAGGACGGAGAAGAATGTAGCTAAATTCCAAGGATGGAGATTTTTGTATTGCACTCTAATTCAATTTATAACAAGAAAACAAAAAAGAAGTTTTTTCTCAAAGTATTTTGGTACTTATGTTGTTGAGACATAAGTACCAAAATGCTATATGGAGTAATCATAATTAAGGCCTTACAAGATTACATGTAAATATTTTAATAGAAATAAATATGATAAACTGAATTTTTCTAATCATTGATAGCCATAGTAAAATTTGAAGAAAGATTGAAAACTTTATTGACATTAAGTTTAGTTGTATGTTAGTCTCTAATATACAGTTTAGTTTTATGTAGTTATGAGTTAGTCATAAATAATAAAGTTCAATGATCACTTAATGAAAGATATCTCTAACCAAGTTTGTATGGCCAAGAAAGTGAAAGTTCCTTTATAAATTTTTGATATTTAATGAGAACGCATGGAAAAATTCACATAGATTTTATCAGAAAATTACATCTAAGTGGATTATATTATACTAGAAGGGTCCACCATAAAATTTGTATGGTTAATTTGACTTAATATATAAGAGATGTCAAAATTCTATTTGCTTGACTAGTGTAAAGTTGACTTTAGAAGTTGTAATAAGGTCAAGGTAGGTAACTTTAACTTGATATTCCAAGACTTTAGACTATTTTGTGACTTCAAATTAGGAGGATATTTTAAATTCTTAATGATATTCTTAAGAATATCCAAATAGAGACTTTGAAGCTAAGAGCACATGGGAAATTCTATTGACCTAGGATACATTTACCTAAGATGGAGCAAATAGCACAGGCCACCATAAAATCCTTCCTCTCATCATCCTATTGGGTAAGCATTGCTCCAAGCTCCAATGCACTCCAATCAATATGAACCTAGAATGGTAATCCTCTAATCAATCTCCTAACAATAAGAGCAAATGTAAACCTCTCCTTGAGCTCTAAATGGCACTAAATCCTCTAAAATATTGGCAGTAGAAGTTTACCAACCTAAGGAATTCTTGCACTCTGCTCATATCCGTAGGCCAAGAAATGTATGCAATAGCCTCCACCTTGATCCATCGAATACTAAGTCCTCTAGGGTAGGTAGTGTGATCCAAATACTCAACCTACTATGGAAGAATCTACACTTCCCAAGATGTAATTTGAATATGTGAGATCTTGATCTCTCAAACACTGCCAACAAATGTATCTCATGCTCCTCCACAATAGTACTTTAGACCAAAATGTCATCAATATAGCACCAAGAAATATCCAATCTTACTAGGATCCTATCCATGACCTCTAGAACTTGGCAAGAGCATTCTTTAACCCAAATGGTAAGAACCTCCATTGGTATAATATACCCTTGTTGTGAGGATCATTAGCCCAAAATGTTGCCTTGGACTTTTCCTCCTCCTTGATTGGCAATTGATGATATCCTACTCAAAGATCCAAAGTATTGAAGACTTTTGCATGCCCAATTGCATCAAAAATCTCTTCCGATGTAGGCAGGACATACTAATCAGCCCTAGTTTGTTGGTTGATAGGATGATAATCTCCACACATCTGCCTATTTGTGTAGCTACCATGCATATCCTTCTTGGTTGGCATCAATGTAGTTGAAGTATACTCTCCATGTGGAATCTCTACCAAATGAGCCTCAAAAAGGTCTTTACTTTGGCTTTGAATCAATACTTTCCTCACATTACTATATCTATAGGGATGTTTAAAAACTAGTGTATCATTAGTCAACTCAAATTAAACACTAAGTCCTTTCAAAGCACCCAAATCCTTCATACTAAAGGCAAAACAACTTGTGTAGCTCCTCAAGAACCTCCAAACTCTTAGTCTTTTCCCACTTGTTAGCTTTGGTCCAATGTTAAGCTCCCAAGTATCCTTTATTATTGATATAGGAATAGAAGATGTATTGATTGGTTGCTACACTAGGCACTAGGGAGCAATAATTTCATGCCTCCAGCCACTAGAATCCCCAACTTTATTGTAGAAAACTCCCTCTACTCTTGCTGCAAGCTCCATACATCCTCTAGCTATATCCCAAGTAGACTAAGGGTGTAATCCAAGTAGATCATGCTCACTTGGATGGATCCCAAGTAGATCACTCTCACTATTAGCAATTGGTTGTGCCCTAATTTTACCATGCCCACTTGGTCCATTGCTCTGAACAGGTGCCTAAATTGTCTCCATAGGCACAAAGCTTACAAGTGTCCAAGTGGTGATGCCTATCATGTGCATCTTATGTTGCTTTACCGAGCAAAGGCTCACAATCTACATCCATAGCCTGATCTAACAACTAATGCCTAGAAGCCTCTAACACTATTATAACAATGGTAAGATGGTACAAAAACCCATCACCCATCACCCACTCCTTCTCATTGGTGTTAGGCTCCACCAACTACTATAACTATGAGTCCCAAATAAATCTAGGACCTCCTTCTCAAAATGCATGGGAGCTTGGGAAACTCATAAGTGTGGGTAAAGCATCTTTGGGCTATCTAACAAGGTTCACCATTGCCATAGGTGACCTACCAACAACTACCACCTTTTGAGACTAGCACCCAAAATCCAAAATATCATTGACATTAAAGTGGTCTAGTCACTAAATCCTATCATAAGCATGTCATAAAATCTCTTTAGGTGAAAGGTTTACCCACCAAAGACAAAGACAATGAACTCGTGATCCCACTTTGGTTGCATCCAACAACACAAGAGTTCCCATCCTGATGTGTACTTGCCTCCACCTATGTATGAGAATCACCTATCATCAATCAAAGGGATGTTCTCCAAAATGTAGGCTAGAAATATAGATTGATGAACCTAGAGATGTGTAATATCAATAGCTAGACATATGATCTAAAGGTGAAATTTGTTTTGCTAACATCTAGAAGGATGTTATACATGATGAAATAAATAGATCATATAGAGATATCACCAAAAGAGTACTTCTATTAATAGGGCAAAAACAAAAATAGACTTGAAAACCTTAGAACCAATAGATAGACATATGATCTAGAGGTGAAATTTGGTTTGGTAACATCTGGAAGGATGTTATATATGATAGACTAAATAGATAAGAAAGAAGTATCACCAAAAGGGTACTTCTACTAATAGGGCAGAAATTGAAATATGCCTAAAAGCTTTAGAGGTAAGTTTGAGGGCCTAAATGGATGAATTAGGCCTTGAAAATGTGCATGTGTCCCCCAAAGAAGAAAAGGTTTGCCTTCCCTCCCCCCTTGTTTATCTCATCAAGATCTTTCCAACAGTACCTCACCCCTATAATTTAGAGATTCCTACAAGAATATTCCCTAAAGATTCCTTGGTGATCACTGGTTTGACCAACTAGTTAGGACCAGATCCGGCATGTCACCCTTGCATGCATCTTATCTGAAGGTGGAGATCAATTACATGTCAAAATCCATGTATCTGATCCAAGGGTTATGTTTATGTTGAGTGTCTCTGCTTTGCTATATAATAAAGCCAAGGTGCTCGTTTGGAGCATCAAAGGTTGAGTGTGAAACTTGTGTTTCTCTACAGAACATTACAAGATGTCATAGTATACTTAATATCTTCCAAAACATACCAAAATGTGGAGATAGACCTTGACCTTGGCTAGCATGGGTATGTCTCTGATATGGCCATCCAAAAATCACCAAATGAATGAGATCATAGCTCTCCAAATCCTGTGCACCCAACAAAGAAATGTTTATTGGTAGGGTCTTCTGGTAATCTTTAATTGTTGCCATTGATAATAACTCAAGATACCAATGGGCCAAGTGTGGTATATGATGTAGAGAGACTAGCCTAACAATCTCACCGCTCTCCACATACAAGTACCTTTGTACTTGAATACTTGCATGTAGTAGAATAGCTAGCCCAATGTTAATCCCCTCAAACAACTCCATTAGACATGTTGAATATTTCCAAGCAATGAATGTGGTATCCAAAGGTGACAAGGTAATAGACTCCAAAGGCTCATCCTCACACTAGTCTCTTGGTGGTAAAGGCTCCACTCTAAGCCTACTACACCAATTGATCATCATGCTATTAGAATGCTTCATCAAAAATCCACAATGAAACATCCAAGGGTGATGGAACAATTCTACTCATACTCCAAATTTGAGTGATCTCCTCTACTATTTGGGTATCTCTATGCATGGGCGTTCCTCTCCAATAAGTTACCAGGCCAAGTAATGGAACCATTGAAAGTTGAAATTGATGCTATGGTCCCTAACTATATTGAGCAAAGACTACCACTACTAAAGCATGTTGGTATGTAACATAATTTTCCCTCACTTGATTGCAAACTTGGCCTATAGGAATTTGTCTCCTCCTAATAATCAACATTGAAACCCATGAGGTATAACACTACTCCACCTATTAGCACATCATATGACTCTATTACTATTGGGCTCTCACAACAAAGCTATGAATTAAATGATTGAGATGAATTTGGATGATGAGCTCCTCACATGTGACATAATGTATAGAACCACTTCCTAGAGATTTTGGATCTAAAAATGGACACATGTACATGTTACAATATGGAGTGTAAAGATGAGTTAGTCAAGACTAATAAAGTAGCAAATATGCCAAATTAACCAAGAATTATAAAAATATTTGAAGGATTGAGGAAGCTACTTTGTATTTTCCAAATATTGGATAATGTGTATGCCATGTGGTGACTTCTAATAGAAAGCTTCTTGGGAAGCTTTCCGGCTAGCTTAGCTTGCATGCCAAGTAGGTGGCTTTTGGAAGAGAGCTTCTTGGGAACCTCTGACTAGTTTAGCTTGCATGCCAAGTAGGGAGCTTCTAGAAAGAAGCTTCTTGAGAAGTTTCATAGTTAGCTTAGTTTGCAATCTAAGAAGGTGGCTCTTTGAAAACTTCCTAAGAAGGTTTTCAAGAGCCTTATATGTTCCTTATAAATACCAAAGCCCAAGCTCATGCTGGGCATTTGGATTTTCCTTCATTCAAGAGTCCCAATGTGATCTTCTATTCTCTTATTTCTCTCCTTGGTCTTTTACATTGGTATAAGAGCAAGAATGAGATGGATGGAATTTATGAACCACTAAATCTTCAAGATGAATGGAGATAAATTCTCTTGGCTTCAAGCCACTTGGATAGAGTACAAAATATTGGTGGTGATAGAGTAGTAAAAGAGAAAGAATGAAATGGATGGAATTTATGGACCATAGAATCTTCAAGATGAACAGAGATAGATTCTCTTGGCTTCAAGCCACTTGGATAGAGTAGCAAAACTATAGTGGCTATTCTAAGTGGAGCAAGCTAAATGACAATTTGTTATGCAAATTGTGACATGGGAAGAATTCAAGAGCACAATAATTGGGAGATTCTAAGCTATAAATGTTGCATGAGCTACATGAGATACATGAGATAGATTGGAAAAATTGAAATAGATTGGTTTTATGAGAAGTTACATCATTCAATTCCAAAACACCCTAATGTAAATTCTAGATATACTAGAAGATAAAGCTCCAGATTGATTTGTGAGGGGCTTGAAGTCACATTCCAAATTAGAAATGACCATGTAGGAGCCCAAACACTTGCAAGAAACCATGCAATTGGCTAAGCACTTTGATTCCTTGGTTATGACAACTTTGTCTTAACCTTGACCTTCACAAAACCTACCAACACACTATACATAAGTAGAGGATCCAGCACCAATGGAGATTGATTTTCCAACAAAGATCACTTGGCATCATGTATAGAGAAAGATTATTACAAAATGGTAGTTGTTTTTATTTTCATTAAATTGGACATTGCATTGTTGCATGTCCACTCAAGAATGAATGACCTTGACAAATTACCCAAATGGAATTTGTAGAGCATGATGATAAGGGAAACAAAGAATCCCAATAGGAGAGTTCAACCCACCTATGATTAGTTCCAATAGGATTGAAGGCTTGACCTATGCAAGTTTCTTCATTTGCAAGGTATGATATGTGATTTTGATTGTAGAATTTTGGTTGATTCTAGAAGTTTAGAGAATTACATGTCCATGTAATTAACAAAGGAATTAAGTATTCCTATCAAGCTAGAAATTAGAAATAGATTGATGATGGAAGATGATAGATGGTAGAAAAAGGTTTTGCATTTTGTATTTCACATTCTATTACATTAAGATTGGGAAGGAGTATTTGGAGTATATGAGATTTGTAGTGGCACCTCTATATTATGGTATCATTCTAGGTTTACCTTAGCTTGAATATCATAATGTTCAATTTGATTGGATCTAACAACAAATTCAAATATAACACCCCCAAGGTAAGAATTACAATTAGATTATCTGTCACCTTTGAGTAAAACACCTAAAAATAGTCAATGCCATGATGAGAAGTTTGTCAATAAAGTAGCCATAGAGAGAAAGCTTTGGAGAAAGATATTCTTATTTTTGTAGTGTGTATCATGCTGATTTTGCATGGAGAATCTGTTGAAGACTAGAAGCTTCATCAAGCAATGGTTGATCAAATAGTTTAGGAGTTTGTTGATGTGTTTCTGGATGATCTACCAAAGAGGTTACCCTCTAATTGGGTATGCACTTCAAGATTGAGTTATTGCTACAAAATAATCCAATGCATAAACCAATCTATTGGCTCTCACCAAAGGAGTTGAAAGAGCTTCAAACAACATTGATAGAGTTGTTAGAAAAGGATTTCATATGACACAATATATCTCCTTTGGGAGCATTGGTACAATTTGTCTCAAAGAAAGATGGAGGACTTTGCTTCTATATTGATTCTTGTGGCCTTAATAAATAAACAATGAAGATTGTATATCCCTTACCTCAAATTGATGACTTGCTAGATCAATTGAGTAGAGAAAAATACTTCTCCAAGTTAGATCTCTAAAGAAGCTACTTTCAAATTCCCATTGATAGAAAGGATACACAAAAGACTACCTTTTGCATAAGGTATGGGCATTTTGAATAGAAAGTTCTACCTTTTGGATTCACTAATACTCCGACAATCTTCATGGATTAGATGGGTCAGGTGTTGGATGGGCTATTGGATTGATATGTGATGGTGTTCTTTGATGATATCTTAATCTATGGCAAGATGGAGGTAGAATATAAAAATCAGGTACAAGAAGGCCTAAGACAACTACATCAATATAAATTTTATTGCAAGGAGTCAAAGTGTGCTTTTTTGTAGAAGGAAGTTACTATTTTGGGGCATAAGGTCTTGTCAGAGGTGATCAAGATGAAAGAGGAGAAAATCAAGGTCATTATTGATTGACCTATCTCAAAGGATGCCACAAAATTATAGGCATTTAATGCATTGGTAAGGTTTTACCAACAGTTCATCCACTATTATGCTCATGTAGCCGCACCATTGAGCAATCTCTTAGAGAAGACCTCAAGATTTCAATGGACCACCAAGCACAAAGAGGTATTCCAAAAGCTAAAACATATGGTGTCTTCTAGACCCATTCTTCAACCATATAATCCTCAACTACCTTATGTGGTTGATTTTGATACTTCTAACTTTGCCATTGGAGTTGTGTTGCACTAGGAATTTTTAGTTGGGTTACATCCCATTGTCTTTGTGTCTTGCTGACTAAACATTAGAGAAGGGAATTATTTTTCTGAAATCAAGAACAACTAGCAATGGTATATATTGCCAAGATATGGAGACATTATATCTTGGGAAAACAAGTGATCATGCAAACTGATCACAAACTCTTGTTGCAAATATTACATTTGGAGCACATGAAGAGTCAACATCATTGATGGGAGGAAGAATTATAGTTGTTTGACATCAAACTTGAATACAAACTTGGTAGGTTCCATGTCATCCCCAATGCCCTATCACAATGACCTCACTTTGAAGACTTTTCCTCTCATTACAATAGCAATTATGATAGTGTAAATTGACTCAAAAGTCCAAATTGCGTTAAGGACCTCTTTACAATAACAAGGTTGTCTTGCAGCACATGGTAAGGAATAAAACACCTTCTTCTTCAAGGTTGGCCTTCTACTTTTTGAGAATCAGATTTGTATTCCAGCCAAAGGTGATCTATGACTTGTGCATTTTCAAGAAGCCCATGACTTACCAATTGCTAGTCACATAGGTGTGGACAAGACCTTGAGTACCATATATAGCCAATGGTGGTAACCTAACATGGCATAAGAGGTTTGAGAGTTTATCCAATCTTGTGAGAGTTGCCAATGCAACAAGGCTAGTAACCAGAAACTAAGTGGACTCCTTCAACCACTTCCCATCCCATTTGCTTGGTGGAAACATGTGAGTTTAGATATCATTACATCCTTGCCCAAGAGAAAGCAAGGCCACATAGCCATCATGGTTTTTTTTGATAAGCTTAGTAAACAAATCCAGTTGCTACCAAATTTTGATATAGTGGATGCTCTAACATTGGCCTAGATTTATTTCAATAATATCTTCAAGTATCATGAAATGCCTTGTGTACTCATCTTTGATTGTGATCCTCAATTCATTGGAAATTTTGGCAAGCACTCTTTTAGCTTCTTGACACTAAGCTTACTTTGTCTATGGCCTATCATCCTTAAACTAATGGACAAACCAAACATGCAAATCATACTTCCTGTCCTTATCAATGATTATGAGGAGTATGAAGTTGATCATATCCTTGCATATTGCCACATTCAACATGGTTGTCAACAACATACTAAGTAAAAAGTCCTTTGGAAAAGGTATCTCCTTCATGATGCCACTTTGGAGCCTCTTTCTCATCTCCATAATGCACAAACAACCATCTAGGAGTTTGAAGCATCCATGGTGTAATACCAAGAGCTAACCATATGATCTAGATGTGAAATTTGGTTGGTAACATCTGGAATGATTTTATACATGATGGAAAAAATAGACCAAATAGAAATATCACCAAAAGAGTACTTCTACTAATAGGGTAGAAATCAAAATAGACTTTAAAACCTTAGAACCAATAGCTAGACATATGATTTAAAGGTGAGAATTAGTTTGGTAACATCTGGAAATATGTTACACAAGATGGACTAAATAGATCAGAAAGAGGTATTACCAAAAGGGGACTTCTACTAATAGAGTAGGAACCGAAATATGCCTAAAATCTTTGAAGGCAAATTTGGAGGCCTAAACGGATGAATTAGGTCTCAAAAATGTGCTTATCTCCCCCCCCCCTCTCCCCCCAAAACCAAAGGAAAGGCTGACCTTCCCTCCCCTTGCTTGTCTCATCAAGAGCTTTCCAACTGTATCTCACCCATATGATTATGAGATTCTTACAAGAAGATTCCCTAAAAGATTCCCTCTGGTCAAAGCTTGTTTGACCAACTAGATAGGACCAGGACCGACATGTCACCCATCCAAGTAAGTATTCCAAGGGTAGAGCTTGCTGACATATCATCTATCTATGTGTCTAATCCTATGGTGGAGCTTCCTTGGAGGACATCCTCTTTGTCTATATAATAAAAAGAAGGTGCTCCTTTGGGGCATCAAAGGATTGAGTGTGAATTTTTTTTCTCTCTTCTCTTGTCCTTGGAGCATTACACATGGTGAAGATGACATCACTAACTAGCGGTGGGGGAATATGTAAAAATATGGAGTGTAAAGACGAGTTAGTTGAGACTAACAAAGTAGCAAATAGGCCAAATTAGCCAAGAATTATAAGAATATTTTAGAAGAATTTAGGAAGCTACTTGGTACCTTCAAAGTATTGAGTAATGTGTATGCCAAGTGGTGACTTCTAGGAAGAAGCTTGTTGGGAAGCTTCTACAAGGAATCTTCTTGAGAAACTTCATAATTAGCTTAGCTTGCACTCTAAGAAGGTGGCTCTTAAGAAAATTCTTGAGAAGCTTCTCAAGAGCCTTGTATGTTCACTATAAATATCAAAGCCCAAACTCATTTTAGGCATTTGGAGTTTCCCTCATTCAAGAGTCTCAATGTGATCTTCCATTCTCCTATTTCTCTCCTTGATCTTTTATGACACCTCTCCACATTGGTCTTCTATAATTCAATATCAACAACTACAACCTTCCTCAAAAAAAGTCTTATAAGACCCTTTGTGGTGTATAGAATTTCTCTAAAGGTCTCACCAAATGAAAAATCCCACTTTGGTTGTCCAATAGGACATCTCCAAGTGTGAACTGAGCTCACTCAAAGGCAAGTCTAGTTGGTATGCTTGCTATGAACCATTGGTCATTGAGTAGATCCTATGCTCTTCAATCAAGGCAGCTCTACTATCATCACCTCTACTCTAGAAGCAAGAACCACATCATCTCTATTCTCCCAAAGTGTGACAACTAATTGGAACACTAGAGCTAGGTTAACTCCCAATGTAAACATGTCATTGGTTGAGAACCAAAGGAAGCGCATAATCAACTAAGCCACCTCCAACATTGTATTAGACTCAATTTTTTACTAGTAGGTGGTTGACTAGCATCTAGTCCATCATGCACTCCATCACTATCTATAAAATTTACATTAGGACATCTATGAGCTATGGATGTTGTTTGTAGTACCTCAAAGAGTGTGAAAGAATAAGGGAGTCTAACATATAACACCCATTTGTGCATGTGTGTGGTATTGTGATATCTAGTTTATTATTGCAAGTACTTGATAGATATTATTTATATAGAGATAAAGGATGGCTCTACCTTAGTCATGATTAGCTAAAGTTAGTCATAGCTAAGATAGAGGGGTTCTTACTTTAGAGGAAATAGAAAAGATGAACACCACTATTTTGAATTCTAATGTAATGATTTGGTATTATTCCTAGGTGTTTGGCAATGAAAAAAGAGTTAAGAACTCTTGGACACACAAGTCTTTTTGTTTCAGATTCTTCTATAGTCCAAAGATAGCCCATGTGAAGGAATTTTTTACTTAGTGGTTGGATCAACCACTAAGTCAAAAGATTGACCCAAGATATCTTTATTGCCAACATATCAACCAATAGGAGGTGGAAGCCTCAACATCCAAATCTGACCTCCTCTAAGCTATGGCCATGCTAGCAATCTTTGCTCCAAATGCTCAATCCGAGTAGCCAGGTTGTATCAAAAGCAAGGGCAAGTATTGCACCCCTACCAAGTGTGGGTATCTTGTCCTCCATGACCTGGATCTCCTCTACCATCTACCATAGTAGCCCTAGTACTCTGTAACTTCAAGTGAACGTCAAAGCATTGGTCATTGGTGTGACCAAATCAATGGCAATGGTTCAGTGTCTTTTTGTTGGCTATGACACACTAGAGGTATCATATCCATTGCATTGAGTGCACTCTCTCTTGTGGTGAGGTCCACCACAAGCCCAACAAGCAACACCATCACTCATGGGCTATTGTTGAACCAAAAATGAAGGCAAGGGTCTAGTTGCACTAGGTCCTCCACTCACTCCATAAGATCTGGGCTATCCACTTTGCCCTTGAAAGCCAACATGGTGTGGTGCACTCTACTACACTCTAGAAGAAGTAACAATTGTGGATGAGTTCTCCCTACCAAATCCAAATGTCATCATTCTCTCCTCCACCATGTTGAGCTCAATGCAATAAGCCAAACTAAATATCACTACGAAAGTCAGTGAGGTAGCATATAACAACATTAAATCGTACACTCTACATTGCAATTCCTTATCTAGGATCCCATACCAAAATTAGACTACTTGGGCCTCAATAACTCCTTGAGTGAAATTGATCAGCTATCTCATGCAAGTGTATGCCTTGCATAGGCTCTATCTAATTTTCATTGGAACTCTTATAAGCTCTTCAGCTTGTCAGTCTACACCCTTGGTAGCTTTACCTCAAATATTGAAAGAACTCCACCATGGGATTAAACCCTAGTATATTCAAAGCACTCAAATCCTTCATATTGAAGGCAAAATAACTTATGTAGCTCCTCAAGAACCTCCAAACTCTCTGTCTTTCCTCCTTGTAAACTTGGGTCCAATGTTTGGCTCCCAAACAAAATTTATAGCAATTGTAGAGGTGTAAGACACATTGACTAGTTGCTACATTAGGGCCTTGAGAGAAAGATTATCATATTCCTATCCATTAGAGTCCTCAACCTCAGGGCAAAAAAATCCTTTTTCTCTAACGACAAGCTTCACATGTCTTTAAGCTATATCCCAAATAGACCAAGGATATCCCAAGTAGACCTTACTTACTTGGATTACCCTATGTAGACCACTCTCACTAGTAGTCATTGGTTTTGTACCAAGAATGCCATGCCCACTTGGTCCATCATCCCTAACATGTGCATGAATCATCTTGATAGGCATGAAGCTCACAAGTTTCTAAGTGGTGATGCTTTTCAAGTGCATCCTACGTTGCTCAACCAATTGGGGCTCATAATCCAAATCAAAAAATTCAAGTCCATAGCTTGACCTAACACTTAATGCTTGGATGACTTTTGGCATTGTTAACATAATGGTAATATAAATATGGAAACACATCACTTGCTCTATCTCATCTACATTATGCTCTACTAATTGTTATAATTGTGAAGCCCAAACAAGTCAAAGACCTCTCTCTTGCTAAGCATGGGAAATTGAGAAACTCATGAGTGTTGGTAAAACAACTCTAGGTTGCACTACAAAGTTCACCACTACGATAGGTGATATATGAGCCACTCCTACTATATGAGACTAATGCTCAACACCCAAAACATTATTAACAATAAGGTGTGGTAGTCATTGAATCCCATCATAGGCATGTTGTAAAACTTCTCAAGATAAATGGTTTTTTCACTAAAGATGAAGACATAGGCCAAAGATCCAACTCTAGCTACATTCAATAGCATTGTAGGGAAAATCCAAGACCAGACTTGATGTGTTCTTGGCATCACTCATCCACAAGATTCACCATTAAAAGATATGCTCTCCAAAATGTATGCTAGAGAAACTACTTGATGAACTTGGAGATGTCATAGTATACAAAGCATCTCCAAAAAATATTAGAGCAGGGATATTACAGACCTTGTCCTTGGCCAACACAAGTATATCCTTGATATTGCATCTAGAAATCACCTTATGAACATTACAAGATGTTTCTCTAAATCCTATGCCCGCAATAAGGAAATGTTTAATGGTAGAGTTTTTTGATAACCCTTGATTGTTACTATTTGTAATAACTCAAGATACTTATAGATCAATTGTGCTACATAATATGGAGGGACTAGTCTAGCAGTCTCATCACTCTTCACATACAAGTACCTCTAAACCCATATGCCCATTTGTAATACCATAGCTAATGCAATGTTAATCACACGAAATAATTTCAATAGGCCAACTCCCTCCACTAGATATTTTCACATGATGGCCAACTTGGCCTATAAGAAGGTGTCTCTTCCCAATAGTCCATTAAAACCCATGGGATATAACCTTACTTCATTAACTAACACATCATGCCACTGTATTATTGTTGTAATGGCAAGTACTCTCATCATAGAACTATCAATCAAATGATTGTGTTGAATTTGGACAATGAGTTCCCCATATATGATGTATATATGGAATCACCTCTTAGAGATATTTGGATTTGAAATGGACATATCTCAAAATTGGTCTTTTGTAGCCCAAAACCAAAAACTACAACCTTCACCAACATAAAGGGCTAGGTACCAAAGTCTAATACAATCCTTTGTGGTGTATAGACCTTCCTTAAAGGTCCCACCAAACTAAAAATGTCACTCTAGTTGTCCAATAAGAAGAACTCCATATGTAAACCTAGCTCATTGTCATTGTAAACAAATGCAAGTAACTCCTCTAATCTAGCAACTACAGCCTACCACAAGCCACTAGTAGCCAAATAGATCACATGCTCCTCAATCAAGTTAGTTCCAAAATCAACCACCTCCACACTTGAAGTAAGAACCACACTATCCCTACTCTCACAAGGGTTGACAGCCAATTAAAACACTAGATTTGGGCCAACTCCCAATGTAAACATGTCATAGGTTGAGAACAAATAAGAGTGCATAATCAATTGAACTACTCTCAATGTTATGCTGTATAGAGTCTTGGTAGAACTAGGTGGTTGATTGGTATGTAACACCCATTTGTGCATGTGTGTGGTATTGTGATATTTAGCTTGGTATTACAAGTACTTAAGAGATATTATTTATATAGAGATAAAGGATGGTTCTATATTAGTCATGGTTAGCTAAAGTTAGTCATAGCTAAGATAGAATGGACCTTACTTTAGAGGAAGTAGAAAAGATGAGCACCACTATTTTGGATTTTAGTGTGTTGACTTGGTATTATTCCTAGGTGTTTGGCTTTGAGGAAAGAGTTGAGAACTCTTGGGCCTACAAGCCTTTTTGTTTTGGATTCTTCTTTAGTCCAAGGATAGCCCATGTGAAGGAATCCTTGACTTAGTGGTTGGGTCAAGTTAAGACCACATGCTTAGGGGAATATGCCCATGTGAATGGATATTCCTTTCTACTTTTTGACTTTACTTGACTTTTAGTCTAGTAACTTGAGTTACTACGGTAATTACTAACTTTGGTACGTAACTATTTCACAAGTATATAAACAAGGGGTGAGGAGGTACTCATCATCCTTTCATTTGCAACTATCTCTCTCATTGAGTTCTTTAGTGAGAAATGTCTTGATTCTTGGAGTGTTAGCCTTGGAGGAGTATGATGGAGTTCGGGTTCCTTGCCTTCTTAGTCCATGGTGCGCTACCATAATAGCCATCAGAGGTTCATCCTGAGTGAGAGACAGGCCAGCCCACAGGTATCATCTTACATTCCATCACCACCTACTATACCTGCACTATGATGTCTAGGAAACATGGATGTTGTGTATAATACCTTAGAAGGTGTGAATGACTAAGGAAGTTTGGCTTGTCTACTAGCCTCTACCCTTTGTAGGTCCAACTTCATTGATGCTCCTCTAGGCTGAAGAGCATGTATTGCACTCATAGTCATTATAGTGGATGTATTTACTTGTGCTTATCAAAATATCAAGTCAAGGACATCTCTATCACCAACATAAGAAGTGGAAGCCTCAGTACTTGAATATAATATACTCTGAGCTATAGCTATGCTAATGTCTTTACTCCAACTGCTAAATCCAAGTAGCCATGGCTATAATCAAAAGTAAGAGTAGGTATGTTGCTTCTACTAGGTGGGGGTACTCTACCTCTACCACCTCATCCTTCATGACCTGCAGTTTCTCTACCTCTTCCTAAAGCAGCCCTACTACTCCATGACTATGAGTGTAAGTCAAAAGCATTGGTCACTAGGAACAAACCTATGGTAATGGTCACATTATCTTTGGGTTAGTTGAGGTGCTCTTAAGGTATCTTGCACACTACCTTGGGTGCATTCTCTCTTGTGGTAAGGTCCATCTGTTGGGAGATTTGCAACTAGGAATTTGAGAGAGCAATGGGAACCCAAATCTGGCTATGTGATGGGGTAGAAATCATTCATCAATCTGGTCAAGAAAAGCATGTGTAGAAATTACACCAAATTTTATGTGGTCTAGCCAATGTTTGCCTATGTCCACAATTGCACAAGATTTTTGTTCACTCTTGAACTATAAATCAAGAACTATCAGAGTCATATTGACTACCAATACTTACATTATATATGCACTTGCATTTGAAGACCCCTATCTAGTTCGGCATGTGTGGTGAAGATTTATCCCATATCTAAAACCCAGATTGTCTAGTACTAATTGATACACATCACCTCAATCAATTCCACAAGTGGAGGCCATGCTTGTAGCCATCTTGCATGTCCTATACCCATAGGTTTGAGAGCCAGGCCTATAAGTCCCAAAGCCATGCTCATGAGTCCCACAATAGAATCTCATAGCTCACATAAAACACATTTGTCCTAAACTTTAAGTGAGAATAATTTCATTTTTAGAGCTTTTTTTTCCATGATCTTGGTGTTTATGGAAAGTTGTTGAGAAGATGCTTCCAACAAGATAAGACACGCCTTATTTGTATCTTTAGTCATAAAGATATGGGTATGTATCATGACATGAATTATCTTTCTATTCACTCGCATAAATGGAATCCCATAATCTGAAGATCTGTCCAATACTTACACTTCTACACTCCCATAGAAGATCTATCTTGTATTGACTCTTTAACATTCTTGTGATAATTATCCCATAGAGCATTCTAGTTATAATCAGACTCCACACTTAACAATATCCCACTTGGACTGCAACTATGCATTACTTGACCTTATCAATTATGACTATCTTGGTAAAAATATGTGCGGGATTGGTGACTCCAACAATTCTTTACCAAAGTCACTCTACTATCTATCAATTTGTGAATGAAATGATACCTCAATTGAAAATGCTTTTTCTTGCCATGAAACATAGGATTCTCTACAAGATTGATAACACTCTAGCTATCAGTATGGAGTATATTGTAATCTTTTTCTTGCTTAGCTCTACCATGAAGTTTTTCAACTAGATCTTCTCCTTGCTAGCCTCTAAGATGGCCATGTACTCAACTTTTGTGGTAGAAAGAGCAACAGTCTTCTACAATAAGACATTCAACTAATTACAATATCACCCAAGGTAAACACATGCCATGTAATGCTCTTTTTTAAGTCTCCTCCCAAATCTACATCAATGAAGCTCACTAACATAGCCTCTATTTTCTTGAAACAAAGTGCCTTGTCAAAGGTACCTTTCAAGTAGCATAATAGCCATTTAAGTACTTCCCAATGTTCTATCCTTAACATGAATCTGCTTACAACTCCCACTACATGAGCAATGTCTGGCCTAGTGCATACCATAGCATACATCAAACTACAAACTACTGATGCATAGAGTATTCTACTCATCTACTCATCTACTCTCTATTTGCATCAGTTCTTGGTGATTTCTCCTTGGAGAGTTTGAAGTGACTTCCCAAAGGAGTGGTTTGAGTTGTAGCATTTTGAAGACCAAACTTGTACATCAACTTCTTGATGTACCTTTTTTGAGACAACTTCAAAGTACATGCAGATCTGTCCCTAGTAATCCTTATTCCAAGTATCTACTATGAAGGATCTAGATTTTTCATATCAAATACATCAGACAATTGGCACTTGAGCTTGTTGATTTCCCTCATGTTGGATCCAACAACCAATATATCATCAACATGAAGCAACAAGATGATGTATGAATCAGCAAATGACTTAATGTAGCAGCAATGGTCCATTTTTGCATCTAGTGTAATCATTGTTGGCCATAAAGGTATCAAACTTCAAGTACCACTATTGATGAGCCTAGTTCAAACCATAGAGACTCTTCTTCAACTTGCAAACCTTAGTCCCCTTTGTTTGTGATTTTGAAATGCCTCAAGTTGCACCATATAGATATCTTCCTCAAGGTTCCCATGAAGAAACATTGTTTTTACATCTACTTGCTCTAGATGCAAATCCTCTATAATCACAAGACCTAATATCACTCTAATGGTAGTCATCTTATTTACATGAGAGAAAATCTCATTGTAGTCTACACCTTTGATCTATTAAAAACCCTTTGCCACAAGTTTGGCCTTGTATTGCTTGTTTCCATCATGCTCCTCTTTGATTTTGTACACCCATTTGTTCTGAATGCCTTCTTTCCCTTTAGCAACTTGGTCAATGACCAAGTCTTGTTCCTTTCTAGGGATGAAATCTCTTCCTTCATTGCAAGCTCCCACTACAATTACCCTCCAATTGCATTGCCTCTGAGTGCTCCTCTAATTAGCAGTCAAGTTTGCCATTTTCTATCAAGAGTAAGTAAACATGGATGGGGAATAACTCTCTATTGGTTCATGGAATCTAGTAGATGTTCTCAAATCAGTTGTAGATGTGATTGGATCTAGTATGACCTCTTTGTTTTCTACCAAACTACTATTTCCTACAACATTGGTCTTTGAAATGTCTTCCAACTCTACTTCCTCTCAATGTTCTACTTGTTCTTTTGTAACCTCAAAGCTTGATCCAAGCTTATCTTTGTAAACAACATTCTCATGGAAAATGACATCTTTACGTCTCAAAACTTTTCTATCATCTTCATTCCAAAGATGATAACCCATATCATCTTTTCTATATCTAATGAAGAAATACTTTCTTGATTTTGGATCAAGCTTGTTCCTATCACTATCTTGAACCTTTCATATGAGACACAACCAAGGGTTCTCAAGTGTGAGAGATTCATCTTCTTTCTTGACCATTTCTCTTCAAGGATCTTGAATCCTAAGGGAATTGTGGTCCTTAAGAGGTATGCAATTGTGTTGACAACATCTGCCCAAATTGTTTTTGGTAATCTTGCTTGTAGTCTCATACATGAGGCTCTCTTGTTGAGAGTTCTATTCAAATATTCACCCATACCACTTTATTATGGTGTCTCATGGACAACTTTGATCATTTTGATATCATTATTGGCATAATACTCTTTGAACTTGTTGCCATTATGCTCTCCACCATTATATGATTTCAAGCACTTGATCTTCAAATCTGATTGGTTTCAACCTCAGATTTCCATTGCTTGAAAATATTTTGATTTATTTTTCAGAAAATAAACCCATACCTTCTTGGTAGCATCATCTATGAAGGTGACATAGTAGCAAGATCCTCCAAGAGATTCAATTGAATTTGGGCCATCTATATGTGTCAACTCTAGCTTTCTTGCTCTTGGTGCTCTTGTGGCCTTAGTGAAAGTAACCCGGTTTTGCTTTCCCAAAATACATAGTTCACAAAAGCCAAGTTGAACAATCTTCAACTCCAAGATCTTGCCATTAGTAGCTAATTGCTTTGCACCCTTCTCACACATGTGAGACATGTGACATAATTGTTGTTTGCCATAAGATTGAAGGAAAGATTGCATCAACAACTATCATCAGATGGTTTGATTTTCTTGTAACATACAAGGGTCCAACCTTTTGTCCTCATGCAAAATCAGGTTTCCTTAAGTAATCTTCCACTGCCCACTTTCAAAGGATGTTTGATATCCTCCCTCATCCAATTGACATATGGAAATCAAATCCTCTTCAATCTAAGGACATATCTAACATCTATCAATCTCTATATTGACCCTTGAGGAGTCTTCAAGTTCACATTGCCTTTTCCTCTAATAAACAAAAATTTATCATCAACAAGGTGAACTTTTCCAAGGTTTCCTACAACAAAGTTGTGCATCAACTCTTTATATGGGATAGAGTGAAATGATGCACTAGAATCTATCACCCAAGATTCTACGAGACACTCCACATAGCAAACTAGTGCATCCTTTTGTTCTCTTGATATGTTCACTAGGTTCTCCTCCTTTGGACTTGTACATTGATTCCTAAAGTGACCAGGCTTGTAGCAATTCCAACACATAATTTCCTTTCATACTTCCTTATGGCCTATTTACTAACTTCTCTTTCTTGACTTCAATCTACCATTTCTTTGACTTTGACCTCACTTTGGTCTTCTACCTCTACTCTCAGCAAATAACACCGCACTTGAAAATTCTAAAGAATTTTGTTTGCAAATGTCTTCATTGAAAATCAAGTATTATATACCTCAAACCTGAGAGCACTTGATCCTAAGGAACTACTCACTATTTGATTTTTGCTCCCCAATTGTTAGGTAATGATGATAGTAGCAGCAATGTTTGAACTTCATCATAAAAGTTGATCTTCATAGATTCTAGTCTTGAAATTATTGAGTTGAAATTATTCATATGGTCTTGAGGTGATGTTCCTTCTTTCATCCTTCTGTTCACCAACTGGCAAATCAAGAATACCTTGTTTAAGGCTAAAGGTTTCTCATACATATTAAATAGTGCCTTAATCAACTTGTGAATGGCTTCTTACGGACAATATTATACACAACATTTCTTGCCAATGTCTATTTGACCACACCTAAAGGCTCATCAATCTAGAAGCTCCTACCCAACCTCTTCCATCCTTTTTGGATTTTTTGCCTCAAGAGGTAGGTGTAGCTTCTTTTGGTATAGCTAGTCTTGAATTTGCATCTTTTAAATTCCAAAATCCTTACAATTGAACTTGCCAATTTTGACTTTCTCATTGTTTGCCATGGTTCTATTCCTCTCTCTCCAAAGACACAATGCTCTAATACCACTTGTTGGGAGAAAAAATTGCAGCTAGGAATTTGAGAGAGTAATGGCAATCCAAATCTGGCTATGTGATGGATTGGAAATCATTCATCAATCTATTCAAGAAAAAAAAATATAGAAATCATATCAAATTTCATATGATTTGGCCAATATTTGCCTATGTCCACAATTACATGGGATTTCTATGCACTCTTGAATTTTTGATCAAGAATTATCAAAGTCACACTAACTACCAACACTTACACTATATATACACTTGCAATTGGAGGCCCTTATCTAGTTTTAGAACATGTGGTGAAGATTGATCTTGTATCTAAAACATAGATTGTGTAGTACATGTTACCTCACTTAGTTCCATAGCGTGAGCCATGCTTGTAGTCTTCCCGTAGGTCCCATCCTCATAAGTCCAAGAGCCATGCCTAGAAGAGCCATTCCCAAAGGTCTTGCAACCATGCCTATATTCCAACTTCCACAACCAGTCCTTAGCTCTTGCAATAAAATATCATTGCTCCCATAAGACACATTTATTCCAAACTTCAAGTGAACATAACTTTTTTTAGAGCTTTGTTTTCTATGATCTCGGTGTCTATGGAAAGCACTTGAGAAGATGCTACTAACAAGATAAATCAAATCTCATTTTAATCACTATTCACAAAGATATGGGTCCTAACATGAAATATCTTTTTGTTCAGTCCCATAAATGGAATTCCATAATGTGAAGATTTGTCCTATACTTACATATCTACACCTCACTAGAAGATCTATAGTGTACTAACTTGTCAACATTCTTGTGATAATTATCTCATAGAACATTCTAGTAATAATCAAACTCCACACATGACATACCATAGGTCCAAAATGCAACACCACATTCATTTGCTATTATTGACCAAAATATGAGGGTAAGGGTCTATGTGCACTAGGAATTTCACTTGCTCTATAAGATTGGGGCTTTCCACTCTACCCTGAAAGCCAATATGGTGTGGTGCACTCTATTACACTCTAGAAGAAGTAATGGTTGTGGATGAGGTCTCCATAGCAAATTTGAATATCACCACTCTCTCCTCTACCATGCTCAACTCAACACACATTGCCAAACCAAAGACCACCACCAAACTTAGTGAGGTATCTTGTAACAGATAGCATCATGTGCTTTATGGCGTAACTCCTTATCTAGTATCCTATACCAGAATTGGATAACTTGTTCCTTGATAACTCCTTTAGTGAAACTGATCAGCCATCTCATGCAAGAGAGCCATCTTAGGCTCTCTCTGATTTTTGCTAAAACTTTGACAAGCCCATTAGCTTTTCAATCCATACTCCTTGGTAGTTTTATCTGAAGCATTGGAAGAACTCCACTGTAAGTTTACACCTTAATATTGCATCACTTCCTACAATAATACCTCCACTCATAGTAGCACTATCTCCAACTAGTGCACTCTAATAGATACACAACACTACTAGAGCTAGAACTTGTGTATATGTTGGTCAACCTCTAAAAACCAAGCTTGGATGATGGAGATGTAGTTTGGAAACCAATATTGCTTCCATAGCTCAATCTCCTCCAATTCTACTGTCTTGAACTTGAGGTATTCATCAATAGGTAGACCTTCCAGGTGCTATAACAACCTCTTTTATGCCATAAAAGGTGTGAACAAAGTCGGGTTTAGTATCTGTTGCAAATCAGCCAAACTATCAAACTCTTGGATGAAATCATCCAACTCAATGATCCTTATTGTACCAAAGTAATGTTGTGGGGCTTTGGAGGCTCTATAAACCTTGTCCATATCACATAACAATAATATGGATACACAATGTACACTCTCAATTAGATTTGTTCTTTTGTCAAATTCCAAATTGGAATCAATCTTTTCCCTCATTGGGACGTGAGATATTAGCTAATATTGAGTGCCACTTTGCATAAGCCCTTTACATATTGCAATAGGATCCTCCATCATAACAATCTTACCCAAATTGCAACAAGAACCACTAACAATAAGACACCACTCACTAACATTACCTAAGTACCTCTGATCATGATAATTATACTAAGAGAAAGCAACTAATAACTTGCTATCACAGTACATATTCTCACAATATGCATATCATCACTTCCTACCTCATCAAAGAGAAACATAAGTAATCTAACTAGTCATCACTCTAGCTTCACTATCAAGAGCACACCAATGCTCCAAATATCAAGGCACCTCACATAAACATGGTACATAAATAGGAAGTAGAGAATAGAGAGGGTACAATCACAAGAAATCCAAATTGTAACCCACCATCTCACAAATCCTATCAAATTGATTTTGTTACCATTGGGTGTTTGATATAATAAGAGTGTTTTTCTATTCATATACTACTAAAATTGCCAAGGATGGGATCAACTGTACTCTCCTAGCCAAAGTTACATAGGCATAAATATGATTTCACCAATCTAAAGAAGAGAATGGTAGAGTGCAAGTAGTACCCTTTCCATTTCAAAAATCATAGTTTGTATGACATGCTCATGGGGAGCTAGGACGTTTTGGAGTAAAGAGGACATATAGTTTACTTTAGAATCATTATTGGTAGTATGGTATGCATACCAATGTATATTGTTGTTGCTAGATGTGTGGTTTGTGACCTAGTTAGAGTTACATTCAATCTTATTATGCCATAGTTACACTCATTTCATATCATGGGTTGAGTTATCACTAGAGTTTGGTCTTTGTTGTACATTTACTATTGATTATGAGATATCATTGGTATATTTTGGTTATGGTGAAGCACTTCTCTAAGTGGATTGAGTCAGTGGCACTTCTTGATAAGTGAATTGAAGGGACAAAATACTTGTTCTTGGATCTAGTTCTTTGTCATTTTGGTGCACCAACCAAGATCTTGACTAATTAATACAATTCTTGGGGGAGTTTCAAGTCTTGTGTGATAAAGCTTTGTGTAACAATATGGAGTTTATAGATGAGTTAGTCAAGACTAAAAAACTAGAAAAGAGGAAAAATTAACCAATAATTATAGGAATGATCTAGAAGCATCTACAAAGCTTCTTGGTAACTTCCAAGTTTTGGGTAACATATATGTCGAGTAGGCAACTTCAAGGAGGAAGATTCTTCAGAAGATTCTTGGATAGCTTATTGGCTAGCTTAGCTTGCACACTAAGTAAGTACCTTCTAGAAGGAAGCTTCTTGGGAAGCTTCTCAACTAGCTTAGCTTTCACACCAAGTAGATGGCTTATAGATGGAAGCTTTTTGAGAGCTTCTTAGTTAAATTAGCTTGCACTCTAAGAAGGTGGATTTTAGGAAGCTTCTTGAGAAGTTTCCCAAGAACCTTGTGTGTTTTCTCTAAATACCAAAACCCAAGCTTATGCTAGGTACTTGGAGTTCTTCTCATTCAAGAGTCCCTATGTGATCTTTTACTTTGGTCTTCCATTCTCCTATTTCTCTCCTTGGTCTTTCACACCTTGATTGATAATTGTACTACCTCCCAAGATCACCCTACGGTTAATGGGTTAGCAAAGAAAGTAGTTCAGATGATCAAAAGAAGATTGCATAAGTATGGTTTGCAAAGAGGCCACTTGGGAGAATGAGATCTCCACTTACCTTGGTTGGCTATGGGCTATCAATTTAATTGGTAAGCCTCTTTAGTATCCTTCTCTCCCTACTTCTTATTCTATGGAAAAAATCCAGATTTACCTAAAACCATTCCTTATGATGTGATTGTTGTAGTTTTGGACTTGGATGATTTGGATGTATGGGTGAGCACATGTTCTCAATGGGCACAAAACTTTTGGAGAGTGATGTCTATGGCCTTTGAGAACTTAGCAATTGCTCAACATAGACATACCTTACATGATATTATTATTCAAGGGGGATGTTCAAGACCCTTGATCCATTGGTGCCATCTAGGTGATTATGTTTATCTATGGTAAATTGCACCTACAAGTCTTGATGTGACTACAAGCCATACTATCTTAAGAGTGCATGAGATTTTTCCTTTTGGAGTCCTTATGTTAGAAGGAGTTGATGTTGTTATTTAGCAAGATCATGTGCATAATTATGTGCCATACCACTTCCCAAACATTGATGGAACTATGGACCCAAGCTTGGTAGTTGTAAGTGCAAGCTTGTGGTGTATGTTTTGTGGCTCTATTGGTGAAGTTGCTACTATGTTGGTGTGTGATAGTTGTTTAAGAGGATAGCATATGGCATGTTTAACTCCTCTCCTCATGGTAGTTCCTCAAAGGCTTTGGCTATGTCCTTCATATACTTGACACCTTAGCTAGTTCACTCCAGTGAACTAGCTAAGATGTCAAGCTATACTAACTAACTATATGTTATAGGTTACAAATGTGCAACTAACAATAGAGCTTGATAGCATCTAGCCTCTTGATCTTTGTCCACGATAGGGCAATCACATACTTTGAAATAGATAGCTATCTAGAGTTAGAAGGACCTAACACTTTGGAGTTTTTATGTGATGTCTTATATGAATTGTGATTCTATAGTGTATGATGTTGACAATGATATATATTGTGATGGATATTTGCACAACAATTATCATGGTATTTGCAATGCTTAAGTGAAATTTCTAGGACCTTAGAGTGAGTATCTTAGCAGCCATAGTTTTATCAATAACTACACATTGGTTACTTGGTGGTGGTTTTTTACTACATTAGGATTTTGATTGCATCATTTAAGTCATTGTTTGTATAGTAAGTAGTGTAAAATGTACCCATTGGATGTGCCATTACAATGGACTCCTTGGCTTCCCAAAGAGGGTTATTCTTTGAAGTACAGCTCCAAAGGGCTCATTTCCTTTGTGTTGAGCCTTTGAGCTCCTAGCTATGGTAGATAGACGCTGGCAACTGCAACTTGGATTCTCTAAATAGAGTGAGTATGGCTTAATGATGTAACTAGTGCTTGTTGGAAAAGAGTATTCAGTGTTGAGTTTTGATCATCTGATTTATTGTGGCACTTTGGAGTATATATGTGACTTCTTATAAGAGCCGTGCTACTATAGTGCATGATGTTTATAACAATGTAGATTTGCAAGTCAACTTCCTTTCTCAAAATAAGACAAACATCTTGTGAATATATGTAGAACAAAGAATTTCTTTGCAAATAATGAATATGTCAACAATATTCTTTGTTTGTTTGTCTTAAGGTTAAATTTTGATGCTAATGCAATTTCTCTCCATAGGTGTTTGCTAAAAGTTCAGATAAGATATGTTGCGGTCTATACATCCCCTTTGTTGTGCAACTAAACTGCATAAAAGTAGTCCAAACCTTATAGAGTATGCTAGTTTTTCCAAATCTAAGCCATTTAAAAATATGTGTTAGCATATCAACAAGGTGTAGAGCTATAGGTTTTGAGCAAATAGCTACAAAACTAGGACTTAACTAACATCATTAGATAGATTTTATTAGTTTTGCCCAAGTTTGGTAGGTGATAAATCATTTTTTGTCAATAGCTTGCTTGTTGCTAAGTTATTTTTATACAACACTAAAAGATATATGATTATTGTCAAAGAATTGAAGAAGATCATAACCCCAAGCTTTACATACGACTAGAGAGGTTTTCAAGTTTAACAAGGATAACAAGTACATTGGTATCATGTTGAACTTGATTGGGAATGGAATTGGTTTCATAGAGGGTGAGTTGTTTACCTCTTTCAAGGACATACTTCAAGATGGTTTAAATGTCAAGCAATCTCAAAACCTATCGAGTCCACCAGATCATTTGTTGATTCTATAGATGCTAGGGCATATCAAAACTATATTCCATAATATGTAGCGTTTGGAGAAATTTTGGTTTTTGAGGAGAGCAAATATGTAGCCTTAAAAATCTGTTCACATTTCAGAGGCACAACCACTTCAAGACTAGTTTGGAACTCATAATATTAGCCTATGTTTATTATGCCCACACATGTCAAATTTTTTGAAGCTAGTCTCTATTTTTTATTCTTTTTATACAAATTTATGATACAAGATGTATGTATCCATGTGTTATGATCTGATTGGTTGTCAAATAAGCATCATGGATTTCTTGTTATTATTAATATTGACATAATCCTTTTCAATAGATCAAAAAATTGCTGGTATTGGTTAAAAGTCTACAATTATTCAAATAGTTCTTTAGGATAGAATTAAATTTGAGCAAATAAGAATTATGCATATACAAGCATACTCATTACTTTTTCCTTTCTAGCTTTCTAGCTTGAGCAATTTTTAATAATTAATTGAGATTGACTTTCAGAATATGAACTGAATGATGTTTTGTGATGATACAACATATTACTATTTTCAAATTCCATGAAGATAATAATTAAATAAAATTTTAAAATAAATTTAATTTATATAAATAAAAAGTAATTTATATTTATTTATTATTGAAATAGTTTTTATATTAAAGGGATAATTTAATTGCAAGCTCAAATAATATTTATGAATTAACATACAAGGTTTAAATAAGGATTTTAAAATAACCTATGACCACATACAAAGAAGTAAAAAATAGATAATATGTTCAATACTAGTAATAGAATCTAGTTTCTACCATTAATTTCTTCTATAATTATAATATATAAATTTAATAAATTGGAGATAAGTTCTCTTCTTTTGCTTATATTTTTGTTCAATTTAAAGGAATCAATTATATCCATATCACATTTCCATGTATATAAATTATTTAATAATAATAATAATTATTATTACTATATAATTAATTATAAATTTTGGTTTTATGGTCCATTCTAATATCTATTCATATCATATGTATCATTTGAACTTTAAAATATTCAATATTCAATAACTTTGAGTTTGACTTATATAACATTTAGTTTATATAAGTCAAAAAAATTATGTTAGAAAATTTAATGAAATCTGATATTTGACACTTGGACTAAATAATATTCAAGTAACCATGAAGACTTAATAACTTAGAAACATACTTTTAGAACAAACAATGCTTACATGATTAAGACATGTCATCTCTTCCATTGAGTGGATTGAGAATTTTGAAAAACTTGAAATCAAAAATATTTAAGGGTGAGTTTCTCTTATCAAATTTTGATTTCTTCATTTCATTGATTGAGTATGTCAAAGCACTTTGAATCAATGGCTTTTCCAGTCAATAATATGGAAGATGAAAATTTTCAATTAATTTTTGATTTAATTAAATTAGAAAATCCAAATCTTAAAATCAATCAATTGAATGGATAATGATGAGTTTTTGGTATAGAGCTTTTAATCCATGATTTTTGTAGTACCTAGTTGCTTAATATTTGAAATGTATTATGACAAACATGTTCATAATTGAAAATAAAAGTATGGACCAATTCTAATTACCAATATCTGGGTGCAAAAGGCCAAAGCATTGATTTAAGTCTCTAATACTACAAATAAATCAAGTTTTCATCATAGAAGCTAAATTGGTAAGAGAAAAAATTTAATTCTTGTCACAAAATATTGTGACAAAACTTCTTCTTTAACAAGTTCATAAGAAGTAAAACCTAAAAATACACTAAATTTTTTCTACTAAGAAGAATTAGAATTAGAGTTCTAGCACTATATATATGAAAATATGCTTGAGAGCATTGAGTAATGAGAACTTTATAATTATCTCTTGGAAATTAATCTCCAACTAGAAATAATCATAAGGACACGCTTGAATGATAATTATGCAAGTGTACACCGTCTGTTGAGATTTAACACCTCAACATAACATAAGGATATGATTGCTAATTGTTTGGCAGTTTTGACTCTATTAGAACTAATTATGTTTATTGATGATTAAGTTACAGGTCTCTCAATGTATTCAATAACTTTATGTTTATTGATGATTAAGTTATAGGTCTCTCAATGTATTCAATAACTTTGGTTAGATCAAAGAAGGATTCAATATTTGATTATTAAGTCCCAAGGTGACTCAAGGGTTATTTAAGTAGACTTTTTCTTTATGATTGAGAAAGTTTAGTATGACTTAGTAAGTATGAAGTATCAAAATTTTAGAATTATTTGCTCAAAGAGGTTTGATCTTAGTAAATGTATGAAAGTTGAGGTACTTAGATTTGACTTGATTTCAAAGAATTTAGTAAATTTATATTAGGATAAATCTTTTATTTTTAGAAAGTATTTTAGAATTCATTCTTGTAAGGCAAAAAGCACATTTTAGGAATTTTTTATCAAAGGAGCTTGAATAAAATAAAGATGATACAAATTTTAAGAATTTTTATAATAATTATCATGGAGAATTTATAAGGAAGAGCTTAGAAAAAGAAGCCAATTCAAACATTGGTGAGTTGAGTAATTCTTAACTTATTTACCTTATATATTTTATTGTGGTCTAGCAACTAGATTTTGAATAAGAACAAGTGAAAAGAGGAGTATTTGAGAATTAATTTGCATTTGGAAGATGACACATTTCCTTTTGGCCCAAATATATGGTAAATCTGTTGGTAAATGTTATCCTTGGGTGCAAGATAAACATAGGATAAGTTTGTTTAGATTTTGTCTTAATTTTCACAAGATAAAATTTAGTCTCATAGGCTCTCATAGAACTTCTTAAAGATTGCACAAACTTGCCATCACAAGCCCTTTTAAACTTTCCTCCTATGATTATACATTATAAAGAAATTTCCTCCTATTGTTATGCATCAAAGAAAAGTAGTCATTGTGCTTCTCCCTATATTTATAGATTTTTTTTACACTACCTATAAGTAAGAATTGCAGAATTAACCCCTATTAATTATATGACTATAATTTATTAGAATTTTACAGGTTTATAGAAAAAGAAGAGTGAACTTCTTCTTAAATTGCTTATAATTTGCTTTGTTTGTTGTCATGCCATTTGTAGTGCCGCATCTAGATGCTCGGACACTAGAGTTCCAGTGATAGTAGTAAGAGTTATTTCAGCCGTTTCTCAGAGACTACTTTCCGACAGTTAGATTTCGTGTTTGGGGTATTGACTTCATGGTGGGGCCCACCGTCACTTTGCACCGTTCGCACTGTTGAGTGTGCCGTCAGTGGGACCATTAGGGTTTCATAGCTAGCTCGAGTCCAGGGGGTATAGTTTTGAAGTGAGCTCTAGAGAGCTCACTTCTTTGATTTTGAGCCTTTGAGTTCCTGGCTATGGTGGACAGAGGCCGGTGAGCGTCACTTGGATTCTCTATGCTTGAGTGGGTGTGGCTAGACTGTAATCAATGCCCAGTTGTTGGCAATTTATAGAGTGACAGATCAAGTACTGATCTAAGTTGAGTTGAGTTTAGTTTAGAGTGTTAAGCAATCTGATTACATTAGAGAAGTGAAGTCAGGGGGAAATCGGGTACAAGAACTATGAGTGTTGGTGGTATCTCCAAGCTCGGTGGATCTTTGGTAGCTCGATTCAAGTTCAGTGTTTCCCTAGTGAGCAAAAGCTCAATTGATTGATGCAGATTTGGCAATTAGGCAGACGGTGTGTGGAAGCGCTGGCCAAATTTTGAGCAAAGAAGGAGCAAATTTCGAGCAGTGTTGTGATTTTGAGTTCAGGAGGTGAAGGCAGGACCAATTTGCTGCGAGTTGGGCTCAGAAAGTCAAATTGAAGGTGGAGTTGGGAAGCTCTTCTCATGAATTTGTGATTTGGAAAAACCCGTGTTGTCAATTTGGCTCGAGTGGAAAGTTAGCAGGGATTTAGCGGACGGCCAACTTTAGGGTTTATGTCAGATTTTGGTTGGGATTTATGTCAGATTTTGGCCAGGATTGGAGGAGTTTTTGTTGTTTGGCCAGATTTGGAGGAGTTTTGCTAGTTTGGAGAACTTTTGCAGATTTGGAGAAGTTTTGCCAATTTTGGAGGAGGTTCAAAGTGGCAACAAGAAAGGCCTCATTTGGCTGAATTTTGGCATTCAGAGACTTTGAGGCATAGGGCTGTGGGCTATGAAGGCCTAGAAGGGCCAGCAAGCCAGCTTGCTGGCGTGAGGCTAGCTAGTTTAGAGTAGATCTTGGTCATTGGTTGACAAAATCTGCCTTTCTTGCTAGATTGTGTGCAACAAGGTTTGACCCCTAGATCTCTTGTTCCTAGACTGGTGCCCTAGCCAACTGGTCCACCCTCACTTGCTGTCATAGTGATTGTGCCATTGTTATCTATACATCTATACACATGTAGCTTTGGCTAGGAGAGGCTGTTTGATCCCATTCTTGGTGATCTTGGTAGCTTAGGACTTAGATACGAACTCCTCTTATGTCAAATGCCAAATGGTGGTAGAGTCAGTCCGGTATTGTGTTATGAGATGAAGGGTTTTTGTTTAGATTTCTTGTGATTGGACCCACTCCATTCTCTGCTTCCTGTTTGTGCACCACATTTGTGTGAGGTGCCCTGACTTTTGAGCGTTGGTGCTCTGGCGTGCTCTTGGTGGTGAGGCTGGAGTGATGACCAGTTAGACTACCTTTGTTTCTCTCCAATGAGGCAGGAAGTGATGACCTGCAGACCATGAGAGTGCGTGTTATGATGGCAAGTTACAGGTTGCCCTTTCCCCTAGTGTAGTTATCTCGGTTAGAGTTACATTAGTGGGTGGTGCTTGGCGGTGTTGGCACTTAGTGGGGTACTTGGGGTTGCGACTTGCGGTTGCAGTTGGTGGTTCGGGTTTGCTATTGTGGTTACTTTTTCACGATGGAGTTCTTTGGAGATTCCAGAGGAGTTAGCCCTGCAGTATGCACTGGGTTTACTTGGAGTGGTGCTCGGTATCAGCTTGTATCTCAGATCCCAGTGAGGGAGGAGATTGACTTTGAGTTGGAGTTTGACACAGGAGCTGATTCAGTTGAGAGTGCACTTGGTGTGTCCGCACCATTGTTGTGGGACATGGACAAGATTTATGGGGCCTCCAAAGGCCCTAGGCGTTACTCTAGTACAGTGGGTACCAGTGAGTTGGATGACTTCATCCAGGAGTTTGACAGTTGGTGTGATCTGCAGCATATGCGGAACCCGACTTTGTTCACACCGTTCATGGTATGGAAGGGGTTGTTTCAGCACTTGGAGGGTCCACCGATGGATGACTACCATGAGTTCAGGAGAGCTCATTTGGAGAAGATTGAGTTATGGAGACAGTATTGGTCTCCACACTATGTCTCCATCACTTTAGGCTTGGTGGCCAGGAGTAGATTGGCTATACCCACGAGTTCTAGCTCAAGTAGTGTTGGTGGAGCTAGTGGAGGTGCACTAGCTGGAGATAGTGCTACTACGAGTGGAGGTACTGCTGCAGGAGGTGGTGTGGTACCGGGGTTTCATCCCATGGTGGAGTTCTTTCTATGTTTGAGGCAGAACTACCAAGGAGTGCGGACTGACAAGCTGAGGAGCTTGCAGGAGTTCCAATGGAAGGCTAGAGAGAGCCTATGCGAGGCATACACTCGCATGAGATGGCTGATCAGTTTCACTTAGGGAGTTACTGAGGCCCAGACAGTCCAGTTTTGGTATGGGATACTGGACAAGGAGTTATGACATAGAGTTCATGATGCTACATTGTTGCAGGCTACTTTGCCCACTTTGGCAGTAGTCTTTGGTTTGGCTGAGCGTATTGAGCTCAATATGGTGGAGGAGAGAGTGGTGACATCTGGATTTGGTAGGAAGACCTCATCCACGGTTGTGACTTCTTCTAGAGTGCAACAGAGTGCACCACGCCCAGTTGGTTTTTGAGGATAGGGTGGACAGCCCAGATCCTATGGAGTGAGTGGACGGCCTAGTGGAGTTAGACCCTTACCCTCATTTTTGGGTCAGCACCAGCCAGTGAGTGGTGGTGTTGCTTGTTGGACTTGTGGTAGACCTCACCATAGTAGCAGACTTGATACTTCTGGTGCATCACAGCCATCACAGAGGCAGTGTGAGCATTGCCACAGATTTGGTCACACTAGTGATTGGTGTTTTGACCTACACCCGGAGTTACGGAGTGGTAGGGTTGTTATGGCAGGTAGTAGAGGAGCTCCAGTTCATGAAGGACAAGGTGGTAGAGGTGGTGGTAGAGGATCTACACCTAGTAGGGGTGCAGTACCTGCCCTTACTTCTGACACAACTATGGCTACTCGGATTGAGCAGTTGGAGCAGAGATTGGCTAGTATGGCTATTGCTTAGAAGAGATCAGATTCGGGTGCTGAGGATTCCACCTCATATGCTGGTGATAGAGATGCTTTGGACTTCATGTGCGGAGCAGCATAGGTGGATGCATCTGCAGCAGTGACTATGAGTGCAGTACGTGCTCCAAAGCCTAGCGGAGCATTAATGGAGTTGGACCTACAGAGAGGAGAGGTTGGGAGACAAGTCAGACTTCCCTAGTCTTTCATGTTATCTGAGGCATTGCAGATGACATCCATGGCTCCTAGACGTCCCAGTGTAGGTGTGGTAGGTGGTGATGGAGTACATGATGGACTATCTGCTAGTCAACCACCTACTACTACCGAGACTGAGTCTAGCATGATGTTGGGGGCGGCTCAGCTGATTATGCGGCGTCTTTTGTTTTCGGCCAGTGATATGTTTACATTGGGAGTTGACCCAGCCCCAGTATTCCGGTTGGCTGCCATGTTGTGTGAGAGTAGGGATTGTGTAGTTCCTACTACTAGAGCAGAGGTGGTAGTGGAGCTGACTTGGTTGAGGAGCATGGGATCCGTTCAGCGACTAGTGGTTTATGGCAGGCAGCAGCGGCTAGACTGGAGGAGTTGCCAGCTAGACCGGCCTTTGAGAGAGCGCGGTTCACACCTGGTGTTGTCCTATTGGATAACCAGAGGGGGATTTTTCATTTGGTGGGACCTTCAAGGAAGGTCTATACACCATATAGAGGCTTGTTAGACTCTGGTGCACAGCTCCTTATGTTGGGGAAGGCTGCAGTTGTCGGTCTGGAGTTACGGAAGACCGATGTGGAGAGGTGTCTATTTCAGATCCAAACATCTCTAGGTGGTGGTTCAACACAATACATCACACGTGGGGAGCTTGTTGTCCAGGTTCAGCCTAGTCATCCGACTGATAGCTCGGTGGTGAGAGCTCAGGTTATTGCGACGATAGCTGAGTCATATGATGTGCTAGTTGGGGGAGCAGTGTTATACCCCATGGGTTTCAACATTGACTATTGGGAGGAGACAACCTCTTATAGACCTGGTTGGCAGTTTGGTGAGGGACGGGTATGTTGCCTACCAGTACACTTCAGTAGTGGCAGTCTTGGCTCACTACAGTCCGGGACCATGGCAACATCAGTTTTAGCTTTTAGTGGTGCAATTACTTGGCCTGGTGGTTGTTGGAGAGGAACGGCCATGCAGAGGATACTCCAATACTAGAGGAGATCACTTGGAGTACGCGTGGGATTGTTCCATCCACCTTGGATGTTCCGTTGTGGAGTTTAGAGGAGGCATTGCAGCAGCATGCAGATCAATTGGTGCAGCAGGCTTGGAGTGGAGCCTTCGTACCATCAGGAGATGAGTGTGAGGATGAGCCTCCAGAGGCGATTGCTTTGACACCTCTGGATACCACACTCATTGCTTGGCAGTATCCAGTAGAGGGGATATGCCTATTGGAGTTGTTTGGTGGGATCATCACCGGACTAGCTGCGGTGTTACAAGCAAGTATACGAGTATAGAGGTACTTGTATGTAGAGAGAGATGAGACTGCTAGGTGAGTCTCTCTACATCATGTGGCACACTTGGCCTATCGGTATCCGGAGTTATTACCGATGTCAGTAGTTAGAGGTTACCAGAAGGCCCTACCAAGAGATATTTCCTTACTGGGGGCACATGACCTAGAGAGACATGGGCCTATTCACTTGGTGATTTTTGGATGGCCATGTCAAGGACATACACATGCTGGTAGAGGATTGGGTCTTCAAGATCCTTGTTCTGGTGTGTTTTGGGAGATGTTACGGATACTACGACATCTCTAGGTTCATCAGTCTGTTTCTCCAGCTTACCTTCTGGAGAATGTTCCTTTGTTGGGTGATTCTCGCACCAAAGTGGTGGCGAGTACACATTAGGTCCATTCTTGGATGGGACTTGCTGTATTGTTAGATGCAGCCATAGTGGGATCACGGGCTCATCATCTTTGTCTTTGGTGGACGAACCTCTTACCCAAAGAGGTTCTACAACGCGCTTATGATGGGATTCAACAACTTGACCACATCCTTGTTGATGATATCTTGGATGTTGGGCGTCAGTCTCAAATAGTGGTAGTGGCTGATAGGTCACCTATGGCAATGGTGAACCTAGTTGGAACAGCCTAGAGCTGCATTTCCCACACTCATGAGTTTCCCAGGCTCTCATGCTTTTCAAGAGGGAGGATCTGGACTTGTTTGGGACTCATAGTTACAGTAGTTGGTGGAGCTCAACGCTGATGAGAGAGAGAGTAGGTGATGGGTTTTTGCATTGATATTACCGTTGTTCCAGTAGTGTTAGAGGCATCTAGGCGTCAGGTGTTAGGTCAGGCTATGGAACTAAACTGTTTGACCTAGATTGTGAGCCTTGGCTTGGCAGAGCAGCATAGGATGCGCTTGATAGGCATCACCACTCGGACACTTGTGAGCCCTGTGCCTATCGAGACGATTCAAGCACATGCTGGGGGCGATGGACCGAGTGGACATGGTATTCTTGGGACACATCCAGTAGCTACTAGGGAAAGTGGTCTACTTGGAGTCCATCCAGGTGAGCGTGGGCTACTTGGATTACACCCTTGGTCCACATGGGATGCAGCCAGAGGACGTGTGGAGCTTGCAGCCAGAGTGGAGGGAGTTTTTCACATAGAGGTTGGGACCTCTAGTGGTCGGGAGCATGACACTATTGCTCCCAAGGGCCCAGTGTAGCAGTCAGTCAGTACGTCTTCCACTCCTACTATAGTTACAAAGGATACTTGGGAGCCAGATGTTGGACTCAAGCTTACTGGAGAGGAAAGACGGAGGGTTTGGAGGTTCTTGAGGAGTCACATGAGTTGTTTTGCCTTCAGTATGAAGGATTTGGGTGCTCTAAAGGGACCTGGTATACAGACTGAGCTGACTAGCAACACACCAGTTTTCCTATGTCCTTATTGATATAGTGATATGGAGAGGACATTGATTCAGAGGCGGAGTAGTGACCTTTTTGAGGCTGGTTTGGTGGAGATTTCACATAGAGAGTATGCATCAGTGACATTGATGCCAACCAAGAAGGATATGCATGGAAACTATACAGATAGGCGGATGTGTGGAGATTACCGTCCTATCAATCAACAGACCAAGGCTGATTGGTATGCCATGCCTACACCAGAGGAGATTTTTGATGCGATTGGGCATGCAAAGGTCTTTAGTACTTTGGATCTTTGAGCGGGATATCATCAGTTGCCGATCAAGGAGGAGGATAAGTCCAAGACAACATTTTGGGCTATTGATCCTCACGGCAAGGATGTGTTATATCAGTGGAGGTTTTTACCATTTGGGTTAAAGAAAGCTCTTGCTAAGTTCCAAAGGGTCATGGATAGGATCCTAGCTGGATTGGATTTTGCTCGGTGCTATATTGATGACATTTTGGTTTATCGCACTACTGTGGAGGAGCATGAGCGACAGTTGTTGGAGGTGTTTGAGAGGTTGAGTTCTCATGGACTCAAATTACATCCTATGAAGTGTAGGTTCTTCCACGAGCAGGTTGAGTATTTGGGTCACACTATCTACCCCGGAGGACTTGGTGTTCAACAGACCAAGGTGGAGGCTATTGCATGTATTCCTTGGCCTATGGATGTGAGTAGAGTGCAAGCATTCCTTGGGTTGGCGAACTTCTATCGCCGCTATGTTAGAGGATTTAGTGCCATTGCCAAGGCCTTGACGAAGCTGGCCAAGCTTACACAAGAGTGTTGTTGGGGAGATGAGCAAGAGAGAGCTTTTTTAGAGCTCAAGGAGAGGTTGACATCTGCTCCTATTTTGAGGAGACCGATCAGGGGACAACCATTTCAAGTTCACACTGATTGGAGTATGTTGGAGCTTGGAGTAGTGCTCACCCAACATGATGATGAGGAGAAGGGGTTTGTGGAGGCCTATGCTAGTCGCTCCAACAATTCAATGGAGGCAAAGTATAGTTCATATGAGGGAGAGTGCTTGGCAGCAATTTGGGCAGTAGCACATTTCCGATGTTATCTATTTGGTAACCCCTTCACTCTCATCACTGATCATCAGCCACTAAAGTGGTTGATAGAGTCCGACAAGCTTTCAAGGAAGCTTGCACAATGGGCTCTGATTTTATGGGAGTATGATTTCACGGTTGTTCACAGACCTGGAGTGGTTAACCGTGATGCAGATGGGTTGAGTAGAAACCCATGTCCCAGCCAGCAGGATCAGACCGGAGTACGTTGGCATGGTGATAGATGAGAAGATGGTGCCAGGTTGGCATGCATCGGCCTTTTTGTGTATATTTGCAGAGGCTTTGGTGGTATCTCTCTCAGCGTATACAAGAGGAGTTATTGAGGTCACAGATCCAAAGAGTGAAGATATTGGTACAGTTCAGCGAGACATTCATGATGATGTCTTAGTGATGGACTATCTTTGCACTGGTGTTGTGGGTGGCACAATTGGGGCCAAGGAGAGAGACCTTGTTCTTTAGCGAGCCAAACGGTTCAGATTGGAGGGTAGACATCTTTTGCGTGTATGGGAGGATGGTAGAGTGCAAGTAGTACCACTTCCATCACAGAGACCACAGTTGGTCCGTCATGCTCATGAGGAGCTAGGACATTTTGGAGTAAAGCGTATGTATAGCTTACTCTAGAGTCATTATTGGTGGTGCGGTATGCAGATCAAGGTACAACAGTTTGTTGCCAAATGTATGGTTTGTGATTGAGTTAGAGCATCATTAAATGCTCCTACGCCATAGTTACATCCATTACCTATCATGGGATTGGGTTACCGTTGGAGTTTGGACTTCACCGGACCTTTACCGCTGACTGTGAGACATCATCGATATGTTTTGGTGATGGTGGAGCACTTCTCTAAGTGGATTGAGTTGGTGGCACTTCTTGACAAGTCTAGTGAAGGGACAGCTTACTCATTCTTGGATCAAGTTCTTAGTCATTTTGGTGCACCAGCTGAGGTTTTGACTGATCAAGGTACAGAGTTCTTGGGGGAGTTTCAGGTCTTGTGTGACAAGGTTTTGATTGATCATTGTACTACATCCCGAGATCACCCTGAGGCAGATGGCTTAGCAGAGAGAGCGGTTCAGACGGTGAAGAGAGGATTGCGAAAGTATGGTTTGCAGAGAGGCCACTTGGGAGATTGGGATCTCTAGTTACCTTGGTTGGCCATGGGCTATTGGTTCAGCCAGCAAGCCTTCTTAGCATCCTTCTCTCCATACTTTCTACTCTATGGACGAGATCGAGATTTACCTACAGCCATTCGTTGAGATGCTACTGTAGTTTTGGACTTGGATGACCCCGATGTATGGATGACCGCATGTTCTCAACGGGCAGAGATCTTTCGGAGAGTGATGCCGATGGCCTTTGAGAACTTGGCAATTGCTCAGCATAGAGATACTTTACGCTACGCTACCATTCAAGGAGGAGTTTATAGACCCTTGATCCGTCGATTTCATCCAAGCAACTATGTATATCTATAGCAAATAGCACCGACAACACTTGATGTTTCTACATGCCGCACTATCTTGAGAGTGCGTGAGGTTTTGCCATCTAGAGTCCTTGTGTTAGAAGGACGTGATGGTGTTGTTTGGAAGGATCATGTGCGCAATTGTGCGCCATGCCACCTTCCAAACATTGATGGTACTATGGACCCAAGCTTGGCACTTGTACGTGTAGGCTTGAGGTGTATGTTATGTGGCTCTGCTGGTGGAGCTACTACTATGTTAGTGTGTGATAGCTTTTTGAGAGGATGGCATATGGCATGTATGACTCCTCCCCTCATGGTGGTTTCTCAAGGATAGTGGTTATGTCCTAGATGTACTTGACCTATAGCTAGTTCATTCTTTATATGGTATAGATTGCAGACATGCAACTAACGATGAGGCTCCATAGCACCCGGCCTCCTGATCTTTGCCCATTAGAGGGTATACCATATACTTAGAGTAGATGGCTATCTGGAGTTAGAGGGACCTAACCGCCAGCTAGGAGGGCAATTGTGGCACTTTAGAGTCTATGTATGACTTATGTGTGAGTTGTGCTTTTATAATGTATGATGTTGACAGCGATGTATGTTGTGTAGCGATGTATATACGCACGATAGTTGTCACACCATTTGTAGTGCCGCATCTAGATTCTCGGACACTGGAGTTCCAATGATAGTAGTTAGAGTTATTTTAGCCGTTTCTCAGAGACTACTTTCTGACGGTTAGATTTTGTGTTCGGGGTACTGACTTCATGGTAGGGCCCATTGTCACTTTGCACCGTTTGCACCGTCGAGTGTGCCGTCAGCAAGACCGTTAGGGTTTTAGAGCTAGCTCGAGTCCAGGGGTTATAGTTTTGAAGTGAGCTCTAGAGAGCTCACTTCTCTGATGTTGAGCCTTCGAGTTCCTGGCCATGGTGGACAGAGGCCGGCGAGCGTCACTTGGATTCTCTATGCTTGAGTGGGTGTGGCTTCACTGTAATTAGTGCCCAATTGTTGGTAGTTTATAGAGTGACAGATCATGTACTGATCTGAGTTGAGTTGAGTTGAGAGTGTTAAGCAATTTGATTATTGTGGCACTTTAGAGTCTATGTATGACTTATGTGTGAGTTGTGCTTCTATAGTGTATGATGTTGACAGCGATGTATGTTGTGTAGCGATGTATATTGTGTAGCGATGTATATACGCATGACATTGTACTCCTCCTATTGAAAATTATCAATTCAAATAATCATATATATATAATAAATTTATTAAAATTAGAATATATTCTACGTATCTCTTACAAGTAGATTTATTTGGTTTTATTTTGAAATTTGAAATTTGATTTTGAAAATTTTCCTGCTCTTTCAAGAAAATCCTTCAAATGGTAACATCTATAGTCATACATAATTTTTCAAAGTGACTACCATGCCTCTACTGGAAAGATGTTTATCATGAGCAAGTAGTCCCATAATCAATTATATGATATATTATACAAGTAATTATACAACTGGCCAAGTAATGTAACCAATTAAATTTATAATTAAGTTAAAAAATTAAATTAAATTGGTTAATTTAATTTAAAAAATTAAATTAACCAATTTCTCATATAAATTAACCAAGAAGTTGATTATACAAACAACTTGGTAATTGCGAAAGACTGAGTTAATTATACCTTACTTCAATGCTTTTTCAACCATTTGAGTCGGCTGGATATATTATGTATCAACAACATAGCATAGTTATTGTGGCTTTTGAATAAGATGCGGATCATGATTTGACCTAATTTGGCCATAATTAGACCGCTTGGTCAATCTAATGTGCATTCATAATTTGACCAATTTTTTCATCCAAGAATCCATGAGACCAATTTTACCTACATAGAACCTAGAAATGGTCGGCATGATAAGCTTCACAATATTACATGATCAGTGCCAATAATAGATGAGAGCACAGATTGTTAGGATGTAGAGTCTGATCTGTTTGATTTGTCTCATTTGTGATGCTAAGATCTATAGCTCAGATCATCCATGTGATATATTGTCCAAGATCAAGACATATGTTTGACAATATAGGAAATCAAGGTGACACAATGAATGTGTTTGTTCTTCTTTGGTGCTATAGAAGAAGGTAAGCCTTGGACCTATCAAGAGAATCTTGCAATGAGTTGAATAAATGTGCGTATGTGAGAAAAGAATCAGTGTGGACTCTAGGTAACTTTGAATCCTATGAAACTGGCCAAGAGAGATCTGATCTGATCATATCAAAAAGGAGATAATCAGGAGAAGGGGGGATCAAGATAGACTCAGGAACAGATTGGATAGAGAAAGAGTTGGTTGGGGAAGAGCTTCTCATTAATCTCTATAACTTGTATTGAGAGGGAGTAAAATTCCTTTTATCTGTGTTGCCATGGATTGATCTCTATAACTTGTATTGAGAGGGAGTAAATTCCTTTATGTGTGTTGCCATGGATTGATCTCTATAACTTGTATTTGAGAGGGAGTAAAATTCAATTATCTGTGTTGCCATGGACATAGAAGCAAGTGACTTTGAACGTTAATTCTTGTGCATCTAGTGATATGTGTGAGTATACTTTTCTACCTTTCTCTTTTCTTCCAATATGTTAAGTTGATCCAAATAGTTGAAGACTATCATTAGAGGAATAGATAAATCAAAATGGATCTCCAACTATTGGTATCATAGAATAGGTTTGAAGGAAGGAGTGAGAGCAATGGCAAGAGAGGAAGGAAAGGTCAAAATAGATAGTTTCAATAGTAAAGACTTTGGTTTCTAGAAAATACAAATTGAGGACTACTTGTGTCAATAAAAGCTTCATATACCTCTTGGAGGTGTGAAACCAAAGCTCATGTTACAAGAAGACTGGGATTTGATGGATAAACAACCTTTGGGAGTTTTCTGCTTGACATTAGCTAGAAATGTGGCATTCAATATTCTAGAGGAGAAGACCAGTTTAGGTCTATTGAAACCTTTGTCTAACATGTATGAAAAACTATTAGCTTCCAACAAGGTGTACTTGACGTATTGTCATTTCAACCTAAAGATGAATGAAGGCCACCTTGTCACAAATCATACTAATGAGTTCAACCTGATCACAAGCCAATTAATTTCAATGGACATCAGTCTTGAGGATGAAGTGCATGCTTTAATTCTCCTATACTCTTTACTTGAAAGTTAGAGTGCAACTATGACAACAATTAGCAGTTCTTGTGGCTTGAACAGATTGAGGTTTGAGGAGGTCCAAAATTGGATACTCAATTAAGATATTAGAAGGAGAGAGTCAAGCATAAAATCTGGATTGACCTTGAATACTTTTGAAAATAGAGGAAGAATTATGCAACATAGTGACAATCAAAGTAGATCCAAGTCCAAGAGGAGAAGCCAGTCTAGATTAAAAGGTGATGGATGTTGGCATTATGGTAAGAAGGTGCATACAAGAAAGAACTATTGGCTCATAAAGAAGAATCCAAGCAAGTGGTAGAATGAGGATTCAAGGAATGCAACTATAGAGGAAGTCAATGATTTTTTGATCCTTAATGCAAACCATCCTATAGAGTCATGAATTCTTGATTGAGGAGCTTCCTTTCACTCTACCTCATAAAAGGAGCTTATGTTGAATTACATTGTTGGTGATTTTGGAAATTGTATCTTGTGGATGATGAGCTTTTGGACATTGTGGAGAGATGTGATATTTATATTAAAATGCCAAATCAATTTGAGTGGAAACTAAAGAATGTTAGGCATGTTCTAGGCTTGAGGAGGAATCTAATCTCAATTGGGAAACTTGACAGTGAAGGGTATGTCACAACTTTTGTAGGTGGTTCATGGAAAATAAACAAAGAAGTTATGGTGGTTGCAAGGGGAACAAGTGGGGGACTCTCTACATGACCAACACCAAGGGCATGATGGCACTTGCAAATATATTATCAAACGGTAATCTTTGGCATTGTAAACTTTGCCATATGAGTGAAAAAGGCATGAAAGTGATGTTGAAGAAGGACAAACCACCAAATTTGAAAACCTTTGATGTGAATTTTTGTGAAGAGTGCACATTTTGGAAGTAAAAAAAGGGTAGTTTCTTGAAAGATGGAAGAGCACCTAGGATAGGGAAGCTAGAGCTTGTACACATAGATATGTAGGATCCTTCTCTAGTTGCATCTCTTGGAGGTTTACAGTCTTATGTCACTTTTATAGATTAATCAACCAGGAAGGTTTGGATATATTTCTTGAAGTGCAAATTAGAGGTATTTGCTACTTTCAAGAAGTGGAAAAGCTTGGTTGAAAATGAGTATGATGCAAAGCTAAAGTGACTAAGATTTGACAATGGTGGTGAGTATGACAATAGGGAGTTCAAGGAATTTTGTGCAGTACATGGAATCAGAATGGAGAAGACCTTGCCAAGCACACCGTAGCATAATGGAGTGGTTGAGCATATGAATCAAACTTTGAATGAAAGAGCTAATATCATGAGGATCCATGCTTGTCTGCCCAAGGTGTTTTAGCCTAAAGAAATCAACATTCATCATACTTGATAAACATGGGTCCAACAATTCTCTTAGACCATAAGTTGCCTAAAGAGGAGTGATAGAAAAACTGGTGAGTTTGTCACACTTGAGAGTCTTTGGGTGTGTGTCTCTTATGTGCATGTCAATACATAGACAAGGGACAAGTTAGGTGCAAAGTCTAGGAATTTTTTATTTGTTGGATATGGTGCATATGACTTTGGGTACAAGTTTCAAGATGTAGAGAACAATGAAATCATTAGAAGCAAGATGTGATATTCAATGAGTGTCTTCTTTACAAGGATAGAAACACTCTGAATTTTGATATTGTAGATGAGCAGAGCAAAGAAAAGAATCAAGTTGAGTAGCAAGAGATAACAAAAGAAGACGTTGTTATAAGGGTTCAAGAAAACCTAAAAGCTCAAAAATTGCTCTACTCCAACCTCAACCATGTGCACCGCAGTTGAAGAAATCAACAAGAATCATAAGACCACCAATGAGGTATTCTCTCTCTACATTAATTGCTATTGATAGATGGATGTGAACCATAGATGAATGTTATGAAGAAGCCATGTAAAGTGAAGACTTGATGAAATGGGAGCTTGCCATGAAAGACAAGATGAGGTCCTTGGATAAAAATCAAACTTGGGAGCTCAACTTACTACCAAAAGGCAAGAAGGCATTACATAACAATTAGGTTTACAAGGTAAAAGAGGAACACAATGGTAGCAAATGGTACAAGGCAAGGTTAGTTGTGAAAGGCTTCCAATAAAAGTAGGGAATTGATTACATTGAGATTTTTTCACAAGTAGTCAAGCACTCAACAATTAGAGTGGTTCTAAGTATAGTGGCGATAGAAGACCTGTATATGGAGCAAATGGATGTCACTATTGCACTTCTACATGGTAAGATTGATAAAGACATCTATATGCAATAGCTTGTTGGATCTGTAGTCCTTGGTAAGGAGAGCTTGGTAAGCCAGTTGTAGAAAACCCTATGTGGTCTAAAATAGGCACCAAGATTACAATACAAGAAATTTGACAAGTTCATGATCAATAATATATTCACAAGATGTCAAGAGGATAATTGTTGTTATCTCAAGACTGTTGATAATAGTTTTATCATTTTACTTCTATACGTTGATAACATGTTGATAGCTGGACAAAATATGCTAGAGGTTGAGAGATGGAAGAAAGAATTATCACGAGAGTTTGCAATGAGAGACATGGGTGCAACAAAGGAAATACTTGGGCTGAAGGTTGAAGGGGATAGGGTGGTTGAAGCTCTCTCAAGGTAGCTACATTGGAAAGGTTCAACATGACAAATGCAAGTTTTGTGAAGACACCTTTGGCAAGTCATCTTAAACTATCAAAGAAACAGTCGCTCAAAGATGATCAAGAGCTAAAGAATATGTCAAAGGTACCATATGCTTCAATTGTAGGCAACCTAATGTATGCAATGATATGTACTAGACCAAATATTGCACATGCAATGGGGGTTGTGAGCAGGTACATGGCCAATCCGGGAAGACAACGTAGGGAGGTTGTCAAATGGATTGTTAGATATCTGAAAGGTACCAAAGATATAGGTTTGTGTTACAATAGAGGCAACCATACACTACAAGGTTTGTGTAGATTTGGGAGGTGATATGGACAACATAAGAAGTACCACAAGGTATGTTTATACCAAAGGTGGGACAACATTGAGTTTGTTCTCAACCTTACACTACAAGGTTTTGTGTAGACTTGGGAGGTGATATGGATAAGAAGCACCACAAGGTAGCATAAGAAGCACCACAAGGTATGTTTATACCATAGATGGGGGCAACAATGAGTTGGTTCTCACAGGTGCAAAATTTATTGCTATGTTTACATCCAAAGGAGAATATGTTACAATTACAAAACCTAGTAAGGAGATGATTTGCTTACAAAACCTTCTAAAGGAGCTAGACATATAGCAAAATTGTATTGTTTTATTCTTGTACAATCAAAGTGCCATTCACTTGGGCAAAGAATCCAATGTTCCATGCTAGAACTAAACACATACCGTCAAGATATCATTTTATCTGGAAGTTATTTGAAGATGACAATTGTCCCTTGAAAAGATAAAGTTATTTGAAGATGACAATTGTCCTTGAATCTTTTCAAGGTGACAGTTGGTATATTGACAAAGATTATCACTTCCTAGAAATTAAGGCTATGCATAGCATCAATTGAGCTCCAAAGATAACTAGATTATTGCACAGTCTACATGCAATGTGCAACATTACTCAATTGTCAAAGTTTATTCGATTGTTTTGCCCAGCACTAGAGCCGAATTTGTCTTTTGATTCCATTTTGACATCTGCAGACTCTATTATGCGGATTTTCACATAGTGGGGACGAAGGCTAATGCATGTGGAAATCCTTCAACAGTGTATCAATTCAAAGTCTACGGTCGATCTGTCACAGATCCAACGTACTTGACACATGTATGGTAGCTAAAGACTGTGACAACCGAATGACAGTAAACGCAATACTCAACATCGTACGCACAACCGCAGCAAGGCATCGAAACGATGGTATATATCTAGCTATTATGATTCAGGAGAGCGAGTTCTGTTTCAATGCCACGAGAATAATTCCATTTGCGTTTACCTTGGTTTATGCGAGATGGAGATTGTGGTATAATTCTCTTTTACAGTAGGAAAAGGGTGGACAAACTTAAATCGTACCACGAACATAATTCGATGGCACAGAATAGTATTTGGATAGATACTGCAGCCATACACTAGTGACGAAAGTAAGATGCTCATCTGCTGAATTCATTATCGTCAGGGAGAACTCATGATCACGTTCATCATTGGAGGACATCAAATAACAGGACAGCCGCCAACAATGCATTAAAAGTATTCTGTTTAGCAAAATGGTCTTGGTCAGCTACGTAAGCGTATTTATAACCTAATCGTACATCTAATCTGCCAACTTATTAATCACCTTGAGACCAAAGCTGAATCCGTCCTGCCAGTAAATTTTCAGTGAATGAATCCTTTTCAACTTAAGGATCAATTGACTAAGTAAAATTGGAAAGTTGAATCAAGGATAGAAGACTCTAAAATTCGCCTTCTGTCAAAGAATGTGCTGAATCTAGTTATATGTGTGTTTTATGGGAAAATGGCCCAAATTCGAGTTGAGTGTCTGAAAGTTGTAGCTTAGACCGAATTGTAGGTGCACTCCTGAGGTGGCGTTGGATTTCTTGTCGCATCCTTGCAGTAGTCATACACCATGTAGTTTTGATGAACTTCTCTTAATTGATTTGTGCTGTTGGTGTCCAGAGATTGATACTGAGATGCCTCCCACCATTTCGCTGCGTTCTGCGTGATACAGGGGTTAATGTCGTTGTTGCTCACTTTGCAGGCGTCAAAGGAGAAGTCCTTGTAGGTCACCACAAATGGAGCGTGTTCCCACTTGGTCGGGACAGCACCACCACGAGTTGCCCAGCTGCTGGCATCGAAAATACTAGCAGCAACTACCATTGGCTGAAAATGAGGGTAAGAGTTGGGCAACACATCCTCAATGTTCTTGTGTACTCGGATGGGTATATTGTCCACCAGCCACCTGCAATTTCGAACGAATCCTTGTATTAACTTTCACATTTTGCTCGAATAAAATTCCATCAAAGACAACCTGCACTTCTACACGAATCTTGGGACGAGTATATATATTCGGTCAATGTGTACAGGAGTAATTAGCAGATCTTCGAAGTCAAACTAAAGGCAAGTTATATCTTACGTTATCTGCTGTTGATTCCAGATGACGGAATAGTTGTGAAAGTCGGCGGTGGGATCGAACCACAGAAAGATACGTTGCTCCCTGTTGCCAGCCCCGTTAGCAAAGACGTTGGTGTGAAGTAGGTAAGGTTGGCCAGTTTCGTTTCCCAGAAACTCGAAGTCGATTTCGTCGTGATTTCCTCCATAGGAAGTGAGCTGATCATGATACAGACAACTTCAATTAGAACATATATTAGTGTTGGAAGATACGTCTTCGAGGGTTCTAATCGACCGAAAATAAGAGATCTACAGGATGCGTCACTTACATAGAAAGAACAGGCAGTTCCAGCCGATTCACCAGCAACCAGCTTCACCTTCGCTGTGAACGAGCCGAAGAGAAACGAACTGCTGCTAGAGAATTGAGCGCCTGCAACTTCATTCAGGCTAAGCTTGACTTCGCTTCTGGCGTCGTCAGCAACAACGTTTTCTCGTGCCCAATTCACTGTGAAATCTTCCTCAAATACGGCGAAGGATGAATTCAGAAGAACGAGAGCGATTACCCAGCCGAGAAAAGCTTTCGACTCCATTTTCATCATGAGAGTCTGAACAGACGAAGCCAATATCCGCGATTTCCGAAACTCCTGCACTGGGCCCTATATCCAATCTTCTGGGTTAGGAATTTGTTCAAATAATCCAGAACAGTGATATCTAAAATTTAGGCACACTTGAGACTTCAAGTGTCTGCTGCAGGACTTCCCCTCAGTAAGCAAAACCTGCCTGCAGATCACTAATCGGTACTTCGGCGACCCGATGGTTGGATTTCTCATTAAGGAGTCCCGATCCTTATATGGTGAGGGTTAGATGCCGAAACGACTTGAGTTTCTATGCAAACTGCCAAATACTCTAAACCGGCCGACAGTCACCTCATTATTGAAAAGTTCCAGCAAAGACCAAAGACCAAAGACCGGCAACTCCAAAGAAGCAACGCGGCGACCGACATGGAAGTGCTGAGGAACACGTAATGCGAGCCGGACAGGCGACTTTGCATCTAGACTCGGCTTCAAGTTAGGCCTTTGCTTAGCGGAGTGGGCACTTACATTTGGACTTCTGGAGCAGGTAGATATCTGACTAATTGACTGGGCTGGATTCACTTGCCAGAATACATCGTTAAACTAACCTGCTCGTGTGGTTGGATTCCCAAGGCGCTTGTCCTACGTCACTCGAATCCCAACTTCTGTCGAAGCTTCATATCGACTTCGGACGCGTAAGACAACTGGCAAGCAAGTGGTTTCCACGAACAACTGGCAACTAATGGATGATTCAACGCCTTACGCGCACACGCGTTTCATACATCACCTTGAGGAAGTCGATGAGTGGTACTGTATACATAGGAAGAATTTTGTACGGAACACATGATCTTCAACCCGTAATGATGGATATTTCGTGCAGCTTTGAGAGTATTCTCCAGTCGTTTTTGATAAATTTGAACAGCGGAAAGGCTCCTGTTATCACACTGCCTTGTTCCTGCTAAACTTCAAGTAATAACGTACTAGTTTAGTCCCGTGCATGATGCACAGGGCCAAAAGGACCCGTGAAAACATACATAGTCCCTCACCTTTTGCCCCCCTCTTCAACAACAATTCCGTCCGTTGTCCCATCCCCTTAAGTAGTCTTCGTTTCCAAACATAGTTTCGTCCATGGTCTCCATCCGTTATCCCATCCCCAGGAACACTTCCGTCCCCCATCCCCTAGTACCTACCCTAGTAGTAGGTAAGTAAGATGTATATACAGATTGTAATATGGAAAGAGCTATTCTGATCTGATTAGAGGAAGATGCTCCTTGGTGTGGTCCTTGGTGTTTTGGAAGGGAACTTCAATCTCACGTCCCACCGTAGAACTCCCTTTCAAGCCAAGATGGACTAAAGTTGAACGCTAAATCTTTTTAAAATAAAATAAATAATAAATAATAAATAAATATTCAAGACTATTTTCCTTTTGGATGGTTCCTCGTAGCAGTATTCGTGGGTCCCAAAAGTCAAGACAAGGTAAGGAAAAGAGATCCTAAGTTAGTATTCAGTTAGTATTTGGGCTTAACCCCATGTTACCTTTTTTGTCTCTCCCTTGTACGGTTTGATGGGGTCTTCCCATCCTTCCTTTTTCCTACGCGGTCGCCTTTTTTCTTTCAGTTAGTATTCCAGTACTGTTACAGTGGCGTTTCGCTTTACGCGCAGCTTCAGAGAAACCGATTCTGTTCTTTTGACAGTAACTATCTTACCAACTAAACAGGTCGCCGTCCAGCCTTGACTGAGTAAATAGAGGATCGTTGGAGCAACTAAGCGAAAAATACATTCGTATGTGTATATTTGCTTCCTGCTTCCTAGTTCATTCTCTGTCTCCACTGAATTAGCGATGATTCTTTTCTTGACCTTTGCTTTGGGCACTTGCCTTGCGATTTGTCTCCGGGATTAGGATGATAGGAGTAAGGCTATCAATGACCTTTTTGTAGTAGACTTTGTCGTGTAACAAACCCTGTTCTCAGCTTATCCAACCCTGATAACAAGAATGAGATAATAAGAATATTCATGGCATGAAAAAGATCTCGTCACAGGCATTCCTTTTTCAATTGATAAATGGTAATGAAATAGTTCCACAAGCGTTGTAATCATAGCAAGAGAAATGATTAAAGTCCACTAAACGAAGGCAAAAAAATCACCTGAAAGCATTCTCCCATTGAATATTTGCTGATGTCCATTAAGGCTTCCTCATAAGGTACACATGGGGTCAATTCAAACCAATCAAGATCCTGATATGCAAATTATAGGACAATTTAAGATTAAATTGAACAATGTCACACATCGTAATATGGTCAAGTGCGAAACAAATTGAATTCCTTGAGAGTACGTGTGATACGAATATGCAAACCGGTAGTTTGCTTCATCGTGCTGTTAAAGTCGGAGAGTTTTACAGTATATCGATGCGTCAAATACAGTATCCTGATCGCTAAACGTTAGGGTTGCTGCTGCAAGACTGCTTCGACAAACATGCTACGTGTGTCTCACTTTAAGATGAAAACATCGGCAATGGGCCGTCATACAGTTGAGAGAATATACATGTTTCCTGATGAGGAACCTCAGTATCATGCAGTAGTGTAGTTGTTGAGGTATAAACATGCGTCGGCTGAAGTGGATACTTTTGTAACTGCAGGCTGTTCTGTGTTGCTTATATATTTGGGAGTTCATTGTTCAAACTGCAAAAGTGGATGCGGATTTTACATGAGCGAAAGAAGATCTTCCAGAATCCCCCATTGGGAAGTGGTGAATGAGGGAGGGATCGTACCCATACCCGTGCAAATCGGAAGCGGGTGTAATGATCCTCAAGTTGCTGTCTTCGATTCCATCCGACTACTTTACAGAAATTAAGTACTTGTTCATGACATGCAGTAGGTTTTACTTCCAGTGTTTCAGTGATAAGAACGCTAGCAAAATTTTACACTGATGCCGATGAATGATCCAAACTCTTTCCACCGAACTTGAAGTTTGAGTTTGTAAATTTCTGCATGTTCCTAAGAACATAATCTACACAATCATCGCGCCTAAGTAATCTAATTAGTGATACCTACATTAATGTATTACAGTGAATGATCCTCCTTAAAGTAAAGTGATAAGGATTTTGATATCTCTACGGTCCCCTGTGGAAACCTTCAATCGAAGAATTGAAGCCCTTCTGTGGTAAAAATTGAGAAATAATTTTGTGAACTAACTAGATGAATCCCAGCAGATCGCAGCTTCTAATACCCGGTTTCGCCATCCTAAAAATTGTTGTAGCTGCATTCCGTGGGAGGTGATGAGTATCTTGTCTGGTCGGTACAGTAATTGTACACCATGTAGTTTTTGTGCACTTGCTTGAGCTGATTCATTCGGCTGGAGCTTAGAGATTGGTGTTCAGCTGATTCCCACCAGTTCCCTTCATAATTCTTTGTGCAAGAGCTGATATCATTGTTGAGAGCGTTGCAAGCCTCGAAAGAAAAATCTTTGTAGTTCACCACGAAAGGGGCATATTCCCACTTGGTTGGCACCGCCCCGCCACGGGTTGCCCAGGTGCTCGCATCGAACGTGCTTGCGGCCACAACCATTGCTTGAGAGTTGGGGTAAGAGTTGGGCAGAACGTCCTCAATGTTCTTGTGGATTCGGATTGGAGTATCGTCCACTAACCACCTGTTCGTTCCAGTTTAATCAGATTAGTTCTCAACATCACCTTGGAAGCTAGCAGATCCTGCAGAATGACGCCTCGTTACTAGCAATCGGCTGAAACAAATGGGTGGGAAGATAAACTACTTACGTAATCTGTTTGTGATTCCAGATCACCGAGTAAGTATGGAAATCAGCTGTGGGGTCGAACCAAAGAAAGATTCGTTGCTCCCTGTTACCAACACCATTTGCAAAAACGTTGGTATGCAGCACGTACGGTTGACCAGTTTCGTTTCCCAGGAACTCGAAGTCGATTTCGTCGTGATTGGTTCCATAAGAAGTGAGCTGAACAGTTATAATTCAGTTCAAACAGATTCAGCAAAAGGTTCATTTTATCAAAACCTTTCAGTAAATTAAACAGTGAATGTCATGTGACGAATGGCAATGTACGTAGAAAATTACAATGTCGTGACATGAACTTACATATAAGGAGCAGACAGTCCCAGCAGATTCACCCGGGATCAGCTTTATCTTTGCGCTGAATGAGCCGAAGAGAAAAGAGTCAATGCTGGCGAATTGGGCACCGGCTACTTCATTCAATGTCAGCTTGATAGAACTTGTGGCATCATCGGCGATGATATTCTCCCGAGACCAGACAGCTGTGAACTGATCATTGAAACCGGCGAAGCAGGACGCAATGAGCCAAACCGAAACCGAGCAGGCAAACAAAGATCGAGAACCGGTTGTCCTCATCTTGGCTGCTCTCCTCAGGCTGTCGAATGTAAGTTGAATCAATCTCTTTCAGAGGATCAAAGAAATGAAGGCGAAGGCTCAATGTAGAATCTCTCTTTGCAGTCAGAATGTGTTAGCACATACAGTTTCGCACGTGGATTCACCTTGGCTGGTTGAGTTTGTTCTGGAGTGGACCAGACAATTGCAGTCTTTATATACATAACAGAGATGCTGCAGAAGAATCTATCACTAGCGCAGAGGACTGAGACCTGCGAAGCTGACTGGAACAAGGCGCTTCGAGGTGGGTATTCTAGCCAACACGCTCTCGTAGCTGGATCCAGAGAGTTTAATCCCACATTTATGTACTTTGTAAGTCCACTATCTAGGTAAACGTAGGTACCGTACAACAGAACGGTCATTCTACCTACAGCGGTGGACATTGATGAAGTAGAGTGCTTTAGACTTGTGGTTAAGATGATCTGGAATCCATGTCTTATTCTACTGACTCTGAAACTCACACCGATCCATGATATCTACAGGCTCATGCTGATAACCATATACAGCACATGGATCGGTTACTTACAGCGCCAAGGATGTACTGTATCCTGCCTATCACCATTTGACCATGGATGGGCTCGCGTGACCCAAATCCCAAGACAACTTTAATAAACTTTCCACCGAATCAAGGAAGTTCAAATCATGGGACGCCTGACCATCTGGAATCAGATTTCTCGAGTGAAAAGATTTCCAGGGGCTAAAGTAGCTAATCCGAAGTAACGAGTCAAACACTACTTGCGTTCACTTCAACTTTTACTAGTATTACAAACACCAAAGGAATGCTTTTGTAGCATTTATAATCTTCACGATCATGCATGTGACATTCGGGCTGTAAAGGGAATAGCCGCTTGAAATTTTTTGCATATCTTTTCGTTGTCTTTTCAAAGTGATCAATGACTAAAGACATATTCATTTTAGTGAACGAGCAAACTTTTGGATATCTTGTGAGGTACATCAGATTCTATGTTTCAGCACCAGCACCTTGTCCAGATAGTGAGATAATAATATCATGTTATACATACCATTCATGTCATGAACTTTGAACCGTATGCAAAATATTTGATGTTCAAGTTTCAACTAAGGATAAAATGGAAACAAATAACTCTTAGAAAAGCAATAGGCTCTTTCGGGTACACTACAGCTTTTGGCAGCAAGTGACGTAGGCCTACTAATAACTCAGCGATGCAGAGGATTGTGGTAAGCATGAAGTGAATGTTAACACACAATTTGAGGATCTACATACTATGCTGACATAGCACCATAAAGAAAGATATATACATTGTAAGAAGGCAAAATAATTCAGTTAAGCGTGTAGTGGCAACATGATAAATGAGAATAAAAGCATGTCCGAAAGAGGAAGGGAAGGCCCATTAGTTCTTACGGGGAAAAGAAGGTGGAGTTACAAATGAGGTTGAACCCAGTCATCACTTGTTCTAATCTCTTTTATTGAGCTTAAAATATCAAAATATCTGAATGATGTATGGCCGACACTTTCAGGCTTTCCCTGAATATTCGGGTTGACTTCTTAGTTCGGTACAGGTTGAATCAAATAAGTGGATAATATTGCGTAGATTGTGTTGGTCAAGCAAAAACCAGATACAACTTAATCCATTTCAACATCAACAAAATGATGAAAAAGGCTACCACATAGTACACATGAAGGATGGGAAGACCCTTCAAGCCATACAAAAGAGAGACAGAAGAGGTAGAATGGGGCTAAACCCCAATAGTATCGTTATGAGAAATCAACAATCAACAAAACAAGAAAAATAGGACCGCGTAGAGAACACGAAGGATGGGATCAATCGACAAAACTAACATATGAGAATTCAATGAATGTACCTTTTTGGGCATTATACTAACCATTTCTGGTGTAAAGGTGGTCAACGCTCTTCTTCAATTGGAGCGTATTCTTAGCATTATGATATGGATTAGAAGCTTACTCTACATTTTCATTTTTTCTATGGTGTGTTCTTGTCTTCACTATGAGATTCTTAAAAAAGGTCATGGACCATATTGACACAGGTTCAAAGACTCTGTCTACCCTCTAGAATAAATAATGAGCTGGATGAGCTTAAAGTCAATTTTTGTTAAAGACACGTTGCTTGTATAGAGGCTTGTATCTTCGACTACCTTACATTTATTTCCACAAACATCATATGGTTCCCGCTTTGACCGAATGGTTATTACATTTTTTATATATAAGGGATTACGGCGTCTTCAAGTGTGACAGCTCCCTAGTCTAAGAATGGTCACACATATGCTGCATTCTGATTTATTGGGCTCCACGTGCTTTGAAGCCGGATTGTCTGAGACTAAGTGGTTATCCAATTTGAGAAATTCCTTGCACGGAAGCGGTTAAAGTTATCTTATGCTTACCAGGTGAAGTCAATATACCGCAAAAGTAATTCATCTATAAATTTCCATATAATTCAATGCATGTCATCAAGAGGTGACTAATAGATGTCGCAGTCCAGACCAGACTGTATTCGCTCTGTTTAGGAAGTGAATAGCATGAGAAGTAACGATAATCGTAAAAGAGACTATGAGAAAATAGCCAGTAATTTGCTGTATGTAGTTGTACTCAACTTTGTGGTACCATCTTTTGCGTGTAATTCTTGTCACAGTCAATACCCTGTCTTTACATATATATAAAGGCAACAAGAAATGCGAAAAGGAAAACTCCTAGGGTTCGTATGCCCATGGCGAGATTGATATGGAGTATGCAGCTTGAGTATATCAACATGTCAATCGGTACAGCTATGTCCAGATTTAATATCTGCCATGTACTTATGCCTCCATTATGTAATGTAAAATCCCCTACGCGAAATGCTTACTCCCTCAAGCGAATTGTACGCGTTATGCATTGCCTATGGCAGCTGGAATTCAATCAGTCCGTTGTAATGCGCTGTTCGCATAGTGAGGTCCTTACTTCTCAAGACTAGGAAGGCGACTTAATCCTTCGATCCAGCTAACAGTGCGTGTTAGCCACTATACCTGCCCCTATATGCCGGCTTCTGGGTACCTTCGTTGCAATGCAATCATGAGCAAAACTAGGTTTACTCTGTCTCCGTTCCAGCATCACATAACCTCTCTATAAACCCGAGATTGTCGTCACTTCCTTAAGCAACTAACTCCACGTAACCAAAGTGCATGCAGATACATTTCACACTGGTGGATTTAGAAACCTGTCTGCAGACACTTTCCTGGACGAATTCAGGAGCGATTGTTTAGCATTCTTCTCCATACCGATTGAAGTGCACAGGACGATGAGGCCCGTTGGATTCGAAGCTTTGGTTTGTTGCTCGCTTGTTCTTTCGCTTCTTGGGTCCGGCTTTGCTGGTTTCAACGATGACTTCACAGTGGTGTCGTCTCCTGAGAACATATTCCTGATGACGTCACGAATTCTGTCAAGCTCACAATTACTGACGTCGTTCAGTTCACTAGCGCCAATTCGTTTCTTTCTGGTTCATTCAGTGTAAAAATGAAATTGATTTGCGGGAGAATCTGCCGGAACGGCTGCTCCTTCTATGTAAGTATCACCTAAGAAAACCTATCAAAACTGGATATGTGTCACACGTACAGCAATGTTTGCGTATATCTTATGCTTTCATAAATATCAAATGCTCTGAGTTTGAATTGCATTCTACAGAGTATTTCCTACAGCAACAATCACGGCAAAATCGACTTCTAGTTTCTTGGAAACGAAACTGGCCAACTATACGTGTTGCACCACAAACGTCTTTGCCAACGGCGTTGGTAACAGAGAGCAACGCATCTCTGTTACCAACGCCATGGTTTGACCCCACACCTCACTTCCGTACATACTCAGTGATCTGGAATCACCATCAAATTAAGTAAGTGCTCTCCCTGAATTTGGTTTGACGGGTTTCGATTGCTAATAATAGAGGTCGAAAGATTTTTATATTACAAATCAGTTGAAATTTCATTACTAATTATTGAACCTATGGACTGACCTTAACTTTGCAGGTGAATGGTTGACGATATTCCAAACCGTGTTTATAAGAACATCGAAACTATCTTGCCCAATTCCTATCCAAATCTCAAGCGATGGTGGTTGCTGCAAGTATTTTCTGCAAGGAATGGGCAACACGCAGAGGAGCGATGCCAGTCAAGTACGATTTTGCTCCCTTTGTGGTTGACTACAAAAACTTTGCTTTCGAGGCTTGCAAAACTTCACACAACGACGTTAGCAGTTGTACTATAAATTATGGAACAAACTGGTGGGAAGCAACTGAACATCAACCCCTGAGTCCAATCCATATGAAACAGCTCAGAGATGTGCACCAAACGTATATGATTTACGACTTCTGAACCGACCAGAGAAGATACCCGTCGCCTCCAAATGAATATAGTTATAACACTCTCTGAGCTTGTGTACTTGTCCTCCCTTCGCATTCTTTGGCCGCTGACAGTCAGTCTCTGTCCCTGTAGTATTTAGATCTTTATAGCTGAGCTTATTTTAATGGGTTACAATACTTTACACAAAAAACCTCAACCAGATTTATTGGATGTAATATAGTAAAAGGGCGATGGCCTAGAAAACACGAAAGAATGGAAAACCCATCAAGCCTAAACCCTAAACCCATCAAGCCCGTACAAAGGCGAGGGAAAAAAAGAAGGTAAAATGAGGCTAAGTCCCAATAGAGTCTATAGGAGATGTATATAATTGGAGGATGAATAACGTACTGCGAGGTTTACAGCGATAGACTACTCATGTTCATTATCAATTGTGATGTCGAATTATGACGGAAATACAGTTCTTTAATTCTGGATTAAAGAACGATATTTCGAAGATCAAGACATCTGTTCCCAATTAGGTTCAGAGAGGAAGAAGGCGACCGCGTAGAAAAAACGGAGGATGGGAAGACCCCATCAAGTCGCACAAGGGAGAGAAAAAAAGGTAACATGTGGCTAAGGCCCAAAATCAATTAGATTCAGACATGGACACAGCGATACTCCACACTTGGCACCAGAATTGAACGTTATTAATGGAAGCAAGCGCAACACAAATAGATTGTAGGAAGGAGGTATGAAGATCACTTGGGGAGGATGAGTTAAGCACCGTCAGAGGGCAAAACCAGTTGTATCAGTCAAACTGCCCTCAATGAGCGTTTTATATTTTGCTGTACTATGTATTGTACAAACCAAAGCTCTTACGGTGCTGTTTAAACGTTGCTCTACTCTGTATAGTACAAACAAATGCTCGTACAGCGTGACACTGCATAAAGTAACCCATTTGAGTGGCATTTTCTAAAGCAACCGACTCATGAGCTTTTGAAAAGAACTATGCCGCACGAGAGGGACTGTAGTAACCAATGCTCATTTCTTTGACCATTGGTTAGTGAACTACATGTACAAAAGTAGGAGTGATATTGGATAATCTAATATAATAAATGTAATTTTAGATAAATGTATTGAAATTTGTAATTTCATCTAATTCCAAAATGAAAAGCATAAATAGATGGCTTCATTGCATACATTTTAAAATAAATATTTATTTTTCAATATTTTTTAAATATTAATTTATTAAGTTTACAATTTCATATGATTCCAAAACTAAAAGAATAAACTTGATTACATATTTTGTATATAATATAATATAATTATATATGTTAACCTTTGTATTTAACTCAAAAAAAGGAACAAAGATGAACTCATTACATACACTTAACTTAGAGATCCCGGTTCCACTTTAAAGTAGTTTTCCATTGAAGTAGTATTGTAGTTTTATTTTTTTGTGAGTTTTCTAGTTATTTTTTGATAGTTTAGTTTGCAGATTAGAAATAGAGAACAAATTATAAACATATGGGCAAGAGCCACGGTTAGTCTACTGTTGGAGAATTCCATAGCTTATGTTATTGGTTTCTTAACATAAGGTTAGTATGAATTCCGGCTTGCTATCCATTCAAGGTATCATTGCTCAAAAACTATACTACCTTATTATTGCAATATGTACTATAGATAGTACTATAATTTAATCTTTTTGGACCATAAGTGTATATCTTAATCCATGTCTAATCTCTCCATGTAAAGTATTTTTTTATCATTACAAAACCACATCACTAATTGCACACTATGTAACTATATATGCAGTATGTAACTCCTCTTTCCTCAAAAAGAGTAACTAGCCATATAGATCTTTGCTCAATATATGCTCAATATCTTGATAAAAGAAATGAGTAACAAAGATAAAAGTTGGTGGACCAAAACTAGAAATATAGAATATAGTCAAAATCTAATCACAATATACTATTGCATGGTCAAGCTAGGATGCAAGATCCTAACCCTTGCTAGAGCAAGATCAAAGATACCACAAAGATTCCTTATGTGTTAACTAGATGAGAAAGTAGAGCTTGTTAAAACTATCAATCCATCAAAACATGGTAAATATGTAGGCCAATCTACGTGTTAAATTGCAAAGATAAAATATCATCTTGTGCCTGAAAGGATCAATATTTTTCTTTTTTAATAGTACTTGGAGAGGAAGATACTTCTCTCCTATCTTGATCAAAAGAAAATAATAATCAAAATCAAGGAATTTTTATCAATAACAACAGAAAGAGGAGAAAAAAAAAGGTGTGGAAATTGCATTTTTGCTCAAAAATGCCATGAGTGTCATCTCTTCTATAGAAAGAAGACCTACCTCTCCGTGCAATAGTGGTAAAGATGTTTGTCTAAGCACCAAGCACCATTGTCACACACTTAAGATTCCTTAATACAATGATTTTCAAGTATAACAATAGTCATTCAATAAAAATATGTTTTATTCTCAATAATAATCCTAACTTGACTTTCACTTCATGGAGTCAAAGACACACAAATAGTCTTTATAAAATTATATCCTTCTCCATACTTTCTTTGACATGCTTCTTATTGGAATCTTGCCTTCTTGCTTAATATGATATGGTTGATTAAAACAATTGTACTCTATTGAGTCAATTATTGAGATTTACAGGTATTTTAATTCTAAACAAATTATGTGCATGAAAAAAGAGCTTTTGAACAAGAATAAGAACAAGAATTCCTCCACTTTTGCATCTAAAAGTTATATGTGAAATATTACTTTGACCAAAGATCACCTTGATAGAATTTCAAAGTAAGCATAGCACACCATTATATCTTTTAATTTTCAAGCTTATATATCTCCTTCAAGTACTTGAACAAAAATTAATTCTCTCACACACATCTTTGCTTTTTGCTCTAAGTAAGATTCTATCCGTCAAAAATTTTCTAGCATATAAAAACAACAAAGGATCAAGGAACAAATCACAAGCTTGCACCTATGACAACAAAGTGTCAACTTACTTATAGTATAATCAGTAAGAACATGTCATTCCCACAAGGATACAAGTTGAAAATGGCTAAGAATGAAGGAAAGTGACACAATATCATAGTTTATTTATTATTTCCTTTTTAAATCTGTGGGGCAAGAACCACTCCTAGAAGAGTGTTGTGTCACTCTCTATGGCACACTACAGAAAAAGAAAGTAAGACCAATCACTTTCACTATGAATATTATCCGGGATTGCTCTTGAAGATGATGGCTCACTTCACTCTAAGTGCCACTCCATTCTGAAGTCATTACTCTTGCAAGTGCATTCCACCTTTCCTAGATGGTGCAACTTACAAGGCACACTTCATATTAGTTGAATGTCTTGGTTTTTTGATCTTGTGGTATTGCCCATGTGGTGAGCTTCCCAATCCACTCATTTGGATCCTTCAATGCACACCTTGATCAAAGGCAAGCAACAACTCTATACCATACACTTGGGATCTTACTATGAAATTCCTCACCTCAACTCTTATCTAGAAATTTGGCAACACATAAAATGAAGAGACATCACTTTCAACAAATTGAAAGTACTCTTTATTGGTTCTCAAAGTATAAAACAATGATCATGAGTGCCTTTGGTCCTTGACCTTATGTACTTTTTTGGCTTTAAGCCAAAGGGATCAAAAGCCTCAATCTTTTTAGCTCTATAACTATAAGTCTATATATTTAGTTGTAGTTATGGAGCCAAAAAGACTTGGGCTCTTAACTATAACTATAACAAGTATCTAAGCTTTGGTCCTTGGCCTTAAGTACTATTTTGGCTTTGAGCCAAAAATTCATCAGAGATATAGTCAAGAGTCAAGAGCCAAATATACAAATTATAATATAAAATACTATAAATTTACTATAAATTTTTGGCTCTATAACTCTTTTTGTCATGAGTCAAGAGTCTTATCTTATCCTAATCCCCTCTAGAATGTTAGATGCCTAACATGTATCAAGAAAGTTGTAAGGTCTTCCTTGAATAATCTTATTTTAAACTACAAGCTTTGGACATACAACTCCAAAGTCTTGAACAATTCTGTTTTCACTTGCTGTAATATGTACAATTCCAAGTGCCAATATAAATATACAACTCCAAGTATCTCACTAGTGTACAACTTTGAGTGTTTTGGTCTTCAAAGGAATTCCTTTCAAAGAAGTTCCTTTGGCTAAAAAATTTTGGGGGTGATGGACAACGTTTGCCTCTAAGGTATCTAGCTAATTGGTCAGTTTGCGCTTGATATTTAGATATTTCTAACATGTAAGTATTGAAATTTTTTTGAACTGGCATACTTCCTTAATTGCAAGGATAGAAGGTTCATTGTCTCCTCCTTGTAAGATTTGCTCTCTAGCCTTTGAATTTGGAACTTCAGCTGATGCCATTTTGTTTGCAATGCTTGAAGTTGCACTCCTTCCCCCTCTGAAGAAATTCTTGGCCTCCTCCAATTGGTAAATTATTTAGTGCTTTTCTTCCTCCATATGTTGGGTCCAAGTATCCCACTATAATTGCAATGTTGCTTGGTTGGCCCACTTTTTCTCCAATTCCTTGGTCATGTGATCCAATTGCAATGCCACCTCCTTTTGTTAATCTCGCATTTGGACTTCTAAGGTGACAATCATGTCATGCACTCTTTCAGTTTAGGAGTGCTCTCTAACTTATTGCACTTGCCACATAATCACTCTTCAACTTCTTTTTGGCATTGGTTGTGCCAAGTTAGAGTGTTGTGGTGCCCACCTTTTTTGGTAAATTGTCTTTTTTATCAATTTCAACCTTGTTTGTGAGGAAGTGCTAGCCTATTTTACAATTTTGGTAGGAAAAAATATAGATATAGAATTCTTTGGAGTGGTGTCTCTTGAGCAAACAACCCAACAAATGAGTCTGGGTTGAAAGAACATCTAAAGGAAGAATGCAAAAATTGACTCAAGATTAAAGGGTGCTCAAAGGCAAATGGTTCAAGAGAGAAGGACTTTGGCTCCAAGATCTACATACATAATGACATTTGGTTTGGAATCACTTTGCCTAATGCCACTCAACCAAATGAGTTCACACTAAGTGCACTTCTTTTTGGACCGGACACAACATTGCAAGCATCATACACTAATTTCAATGCAACACCAACCAATGCAAGGATGACCATTCCAATTCAAGAAGGATGGTTTGCATTCAAAGGAGAACTGTTGGCATTTGGCCCAATGCTTGCATTAGAACCAAGACCATTGGAGAAAGGGATGGTTTGCATGTGCAAGAAATACTTGGCATTGAATGAGAGACAAGGGAGAAGGACAACCCAACCACTTTCTAGCTAAAGAATGACAAAAGACTTTGCCTATGAAATGAAGTAGGGAATGACCATTTCCAATTTTTACATTTCAGGTGATCATTTAAGCACCACTCAATACCAATATCAATCATTTGTTGTTGTAGTTGTCTAGTTTTCAAAGCCAAACCAACCTTTGCTTTTGTTCCTTAGCACTAACAAAATGGTTTTTGTTCAAAAACATGAGAAAGGCCCCCGTAGCCATCTTCCAAAGCCTAGAAGTGAATTCTTGGGTAGTGTACTAAAGGAGAAAGTTGATTTTGAGCAAGCATATGGGTTTCTTGCTTTGGGATCGGATGTGATAGATTTTGAAATCATCCATGAGATGATGAATAGAAAGGAGAAGAACAATAAGGATATGAGAAGGAATCCCATGGGTTGGACAAAGGAGCATTAGAAGAATAACCTTGGTCCAAATGCATACCTATCGGGAGGAATGATGATTGATACCAATTTTATGATTGGGAGCTAACCAAGAAATTGGGAACCCTTTACCCACAACAATGGTTGATGATTGTGAACTATAAGGACCCAACTCAAGTGCAATTGTAGAAGCAATTATGAAGTTGTTCCTTCATAAATAGACAACTTACCTAACCAATGCCCAAGCTATGTTTCTTCCACAAGATGTACTTGAAAAGACTTGTGAATTGGGCTTGCATGTTTTACTTATAGGCCCAAACCCTTCAGCAAGACTTCTTAGAGGAAAGAAGAGCCACCTACCTAGTCCTATTTGCAATCCATTTCTACATGGGTCTCAATTTGCTAAATGAGGAGTAGCACATGTTTTCACATCACTACCCTACTGTAGATAAATTTGCTTTCCAACCAAAAGGGAAGTTGATGATCAAGAAATATTGGGAATGCAAAATGAATGCAAAATTTGCCAAGATAAGTAAGTTTGTGCCTTTAAACAAAGATGTGGTGATTAACAAGACAAAGAAGAAATGAGCACCATCAAGCTAGGACGCCATACCAACCAAGATGTTGGCAAAGAATAACCTTTCGGTCATCAAAGTGACCTCTAACACCAAAGAAGCTAGTTTGGAGGAAGAGATTGAGGAAGAGGAAGAGGGTTGCTTAACTATGTAGTCTGGAGAGGAGGACCATGAAGAGAAAGAATAGTTTGAGGATGCCCAGTTTGCCCCAAAACCCTAACGACAAAAGAGGCAAAAGAAGCAACAGGTGGAGGAGAGGAGGTAAATGGAGTACAAGATGGGACAACTAGTCCCAAACCCAAACTCCTCAGTCCTACTCCTCAATCCCCATATTTGGAGAAAAATATGTTAGGCATTTTGAGGAAGTGGAGGAGCTTTGGCTTAAAGTTCAAGATGTCATTTGGCCCAAAGACAAGGATGAGGTTGAACAAGAAGAAGAGGTAGAGACCAAGGAAAAGGAAACTCATTGTAGAAGAAGCAAAAGTCCTTGTTCCACAAGAGAACGAGGAAAGATCAAGCCAAACCACCACCAACCGAGTTTTGGAGGGGTTTCCACTTTGTTATCTATTTGGTGGTGGGAGAAGAAGGGGGGGGGGGGTTGCAACTAATGGAACTCCTGCTATTGCAATACCAACATGAATGTCCAAAGATTGTAGGTTATACTATCTTGGTGCAAAGGATGCACAAGGAAGGCCCAAGATAGCAAGCTCCAAGAGGAAGTTACATGGAGCCAAGATCACTTCAAGGAAGAAGCAAAGAAGGTGAACTCCTTGGTTCAAGAGTTATTTGAAGAAGAAGAAAAATGCCTCTCTTGCTTTGCTCACAAACGTCAAGAGAAGAAATTGTGCAAAGTTTAGCTAGAGTTGGGGAAGTTGAGGATGGAGAAGAAGGAGAAGGAGCTCAGCTATTAAGATTAGCTCCAAGCTCAAGATAAGGAGTTGTAGAGCCTACACCAAGAGTTGAATGATACCAAGGTCAGAAATGCAACTTTGGATCTCCATTATGCTCAAGTATTGGAAGGAGGTAGTAGTGCAATTGGAAACCCAAGCAAAGGATCTGGCTTTTGCCATGGAGAAAGAGGCTAAACAAGAGTGCATGCACACGAAATTGGATGAATACTTTTAGGAAAAGTGCATGCATATTGAAACAAAAAAGGAGGAGGAACTACAACAAGCGGAAAAAGTCTATGCTCAATTTATGGAGATACTCCAAGAAAAATCCAAAGAGAGAGCTATGATTGTGAGATCAATGAACCAATGTTTCAAGTATAAAAGCTAAAAGGAAGGACCTACAAGGAATAGAAATGGACCAACTTGCTCTTTGGCTTTGAAGTCATGCCAATCAAAAGTTCAGTGAAGTGCAAAATTCTTACTTATTGAAGATTACTGACTATCAAGAGTGCACCCAAGAAGTCCTTTGACAATTGAAAGGCAAAGTATGTTCTTCTAAAAAAGCATGGAGCCAAAGATAGCCACAATACCAAAAATTACCATCATACTAGATTAATATACTTTCTTTCATCTTTCCAACAATTGTACATCCGCTCTATGAGTTACTTGCAAGAACCTCCAACCCATCTTCTTGGAATTGGAAGTTCTTTGTAAGTTTGTAATTTAAGAACAAGACCAAAGGCTTTGGCTTGGTAGAATTTTTAAGGCAAATGTCACTCAGCTAAGCTTCTAGCCAAAGAACCCTTTCGTGCGGTAGCTTAGGTTAACACTCATTACTTGTAGTGCATGCATTGAGGAAGGACAACACCTTCACTCATACATTTGTCAGAAGCTTAATTAGGTATTTAGATTAGAATATGAGAGAAATTAAGACCATAATTGGTAGCAATAAAGTGGTTAGTTTTAGCAAGGAATCCACTTAGCCATCTAATGGCTTTGGCACAAAGTGGAATAATAGTAGGAAATTATCCATAAGGCTTTGGCCTAATAATGAACAGGTCCACTTTTTCATATAACTTATATCACACCAAAGTTCAATCGGATCAATATTTATTCACCTAGTGTCTAGCTTTCAATCCCCTTGCCAATGTAGAGGTGTGAATCTTGTTGAAGGATTGCAATTGTTGAATTTAGGAGGAAAGGTTTGCACTTGGAGTCTGAATATGTAGAGTGGCACAATGATAGATTTGATCAGTCCTAAGTGCAATCAATAACATGGAATCAAAACTCAAGGATATTTGCTTGCCAATCAAGTTCCTTAGGGTGGCATGCCTTTAGAGAAAGGAAGAACATGTTATTGAGATTGATGGCGTTGGAGCAAAGTAAACCCTCACCTTTAGGGTTACTTTGGTTCAACTTTGGCTACAAGTAGTTTTGAGAGTGATTAAGGATATTTCAAGTTTTTGTAGAGCACTATAGTAGGTTTCTCTACACTCATATTGGGATCGGTTCTTGCCCAAGATGTTAAACAACAAATGATAAATGAATTGCAACTTGTTGCACTTTTCCTTTACTTCTAGCCATTTTCAACCCGTATCCTCATGAAATACAATTTTCTTACTATTTTACAATTAGTATGTTGATGTTGGGTTGTTATAAGTGTCATCAAATCACCTTGCACCTTCTTGGTCTCTTTGGCCTATTGAGTGCTTTTGGTCTCTAGAGTAGCATTGCCCTTCTTGATTGTGAGGTTTTCCTACACCAATATATTTACCTTGCTTGTCTCTTCCTTGCAATAAAGTCTTTGGCATTGGCTTCTTCTTCTTTCACTAGGACCTCTTTGGACTTCCAAGTGTAGACTTGCTTGTGCAAGTATGGTGTAATCCTCAATGTTAGAGCATTTTGCCTAATATTGGGGTAGGAAGGTCTTTGTCAATTGCAGTATAGCTCTGACTGAATGCATGACAAAGTTTGCACCCTCTTGAATTGGCACTACACTGAATGTATCAATCCATCTCCAGTCTTGGTCTGCATCCTTTGTGCAAGATTTGCAATCTAGGCTTCAATGTTGACATCCTCTTCCTTAGTAACTTTGTGATTTGGTCATCTTCTTGTTGTAGAACTTTGGCATCAATGGGAACTTTGGGCCAAAGTTCTTGGGCAGTCAAGCACTTGGTGTGATCTTTGTGCTTGATTGGGGCTTCTTTTTCTTTGAAAAGGGATCAATGGTGCTTGTTATGGTGTAATTCTCTCCTTGGTCATGTCTTCTTTAGGTCATGCAGTCTTCTACTTCTTGTTCTTGAAAATTAGGGATAGACTATGCATCTTCCTAGTGTTCCTCTACTTCCTTGTCTCTTGAGGCCAAGGGAGATGCTTGCAAGGTGAAAGACCTTTCAGCATCTTCTTCCTTGTCTTCATCATCTTTTGGGTACTCTGCCTCTCTTTTGGATGAGGATATATCAATTATTTGAGTGCTTGTGCTGCAACTTCTTTACAGATGGAAGTGGCTTCTTTGGGATACTCATCTTGCTTTTTATGTAGTCTTGGGTGCATTGAGGTCTTCATCCACCAGCAAAAAGATGCTAGCCATATTGTATTGGGCATCAACATCTCTACACTTGGCTAGTAAGACTGATCATTTAGGTTGTTCGTCATAATAACATGAAAGATGGAAATGGGTAGTAAATCTCTTCCTCTACTCTTTGGTTAGAAGATTGGTTCCCATGTAAAAGTCTATGGCAAACATGGCAAGGTATGTAGCCCCTCCTTCCTCATCAAAATTTTGGTGCAAGGTCTTGGCCTATCAATTGAGCATGTCAGCGCAATCAATTAGCTTGCCTGAGTACATATGATCTAAAAAAAAATTTACCTTCCTATTGGTCAGGTAGGTAGTTTGTGTGGGTTTGAAGATCTTTATAATTACCTCTATTTTGGCTCTTCTTGTAGGATTTTGTAATTGGCTACTCTTTGCCCATTTTTCTTTAAATTGTTGTGGTGCTCCCATTTGAACAAATGAGAGCACCATAGCACTTCTCACCAAAATGGTATGACCAAATAGAAGAATAAAATCCTACTAGAAATGACTTATAATTTTTTACTGGACTTTTGCATTCTTAGCTTTCTTTGTAGCAAAATACTTCACCCCATTGACTATCTTCTTTAGAAGTGAAGAACCAAGGCCTTAACTCTTTTGAGTTTAGGCTCTAAAGTTTAACTCTAAATTTCACTCTTTTGAGTTATCTTCATGGTGTCAAAACAAAATCTATAGCATCTTTCTCTCACCAATTTCACTGCCTATGTGATATTATCCCTAAATCACAATACAAACTTGCAATCAAAATCAACACAAAAACTTTAGTAACACACAAAAACTAGACCAATGGTTTTAATCCCAATACCATATACATCATTATAATTAGGACCATTTTTTTCCATTCATCTAAACCCAAAGAGTTTCTTAGCACTAAAGTGCTTTCCATGGATGATTCCTTTGTCCAAGACCTCCTAGCCATCACTATCTCTCAATAACCTAGAATCACTTGAATAAACTCTCAAAGATATAATTTTATTTCCTCAACTTAGATCCAACATACTATGTATAATATCCTAGTAATCATCCTCAACATTATATGAGCCAGCTTGTATTAAAAGTGTTTAACATACTTGCTTGATTATGAGGTTCATAATTATTAAATTTAGGACTTGATTATGCTTTAAGAAAATATTAATGGACAATTTTGTATATATATAATTATTTATATTATAAATATGTCTTATATTATGAATATTATGTACTATATTATATTTATTTATATATTATTTGTAATTATTTTCTTCAAGAATGAACAAGCTAATGTTTAGTGTACAAGCTATGGATTGCTAATCTATTATTTAAGCATTTTGTACCAAAGGTTGGAATTCCTCTTTTCATTTCAAAATTTTCTCCTCATCAAAACCCTTATTCCACTTTTGCTACTTGTTGAATTTATGTACAATATCTCATTTCACATAGCAATAAACTCTATAACAAAATGGTTAACAAAATATCATGCTTAACAAATTGATAATAATCAAACAATGAAATTTTGGAATGAGTTCTTTTGTATTTTGAAAAGCATGCAACCTTTGCACCTTAACTTGTAAAAACTAAGGCAATTTTCTTAAATAACTTTCCATAACTCAATGCTTGACTAGTAGAAAAAGTATACAAACAACTGATAGATTTCAAGTAAAACTAGACCTTTGCTCTTGAAGTCAAATGGTCAACTATCTACATCATCATGGTACTAGTTGTATATCTGGCTAGGAAATTAGTCAAATAGATCTGGTTCATGGATTCTCAAATAAAAATTACAAGAATTCATCATCCTTATGTAGCATCTACCAACATTCTTGTTAACAAGAAAAGAACATCTCTTTTAGAAATTAAATTGATCTCTCTATTTTCTTTATTGAAGCAAATAAAATCCAAACTTATTAATGTAGAATAGATCATTTCTGATCTATAGAGGTTGTATTGCATCGGCTTCAACTTGAACCTTTATTTTGAGTCTAAGGAATATAAAATAACCATCATTCCACAATCTATCAATGAATCTACACATGTTTTCTAAAGACTAAACATTACCATCATTCAAGTAATTTTTAATGATCTACTTATCATTGGTAGCTTTTCATCAAACTTGAGCTCAATGATAAATATGAGATGAAGGACTTGTTGGATAAAAAATAATATCTTGGATTATAATTTCACTACTCAACCAATGTAATACTTCTACATCAAATTAAGTACATTAAAATTTGTTACAAGAATTCTACATGAATGACTCTTGAAAAAAAACTCTAATACCACTTCCAAAAGTTCTCAAACTTGCTACTAATTCAACCATTGCAATAGTTAAAGCAAAGGACATAGAGTTTCACTTAATAGAGGTGTCATTGGGAGAGGTCAATTCTCACAAAGATATCACGTAACACAAGGCACCTCCACAATAGATAAGTTTTGCAACTATTATAAATCAAGACTTATTATGAGAAGACTTGATATAAGATGCTGCCTACCTTAATCTTGTTATAGGTCTTCTAACATTTCTAGTCCTTTGTCTATAAGTATTTTTGAGGCTTGTCAATTTGGTAAGCAAACTAAAGCCTTTCAAGCATCATGATACTAGGGCCTCCAAGGTGTTAGAATTAGTACACACTATTGTACAAACTACTTCACAAAAGAGTTTCACATGTTCTGAGAAATTAATTTATTTGTTGATGACATTTCAGATTGTACATGGGTCTACTTTCCAAAAGCAAAATCAGATTTCATGTTGGTCTTCAAAATTTTGAAGGTATTACAGAGAAGCAATATGGTCATAATATCTTATTTTACATTTTCATGGAAGAAGAGAGTTATTTTAAAATCCTTATGATTTTTTCTACACAAGCAAGGTATCAATAGAGAAATTACTTGCAATTATAAACCTCAAAATAATGGAGTTGTTGAGCCAAAGAATCAAAATATTGCAGAATTTGCAAGAGCCATGCTCACCAACAAAGCAATGTCCAAGTGCTATTGAGGAAAAGCTATAGATTATGCAGTTTAGTTAATGAATCAATCTCTTACATGTAGGTGTATAAGATGACACTTTTTTCAAGCTCTTCTCCATAAGAAACCTGATTTAACATCTAAAGGTATTTTTTTGTATTTTCTTTCTTCATGTTACTATTTAAAAGATGCAAAAGCTAGATCCTAAAGCACAAAAATGTATCTTTCTTGGACATGCTTCAAATAAAAAATGATATAAGTATTACACTGCTAATTTTAGAAGTTTAACTATCAATAGAAAAGACATATTCAATTAGTTAAAATCTTGGTATTAGGCTTCTAAGAGTTCCATATCTTATTTGTCATTTACAAAACTATATTTTTCATTGTTTCAACAAGTATTTATACTCCTTAGGCTAGTTCTTCAAGTTCCATCAATGTTCCTAATGAACTTTTTTTATAATTATCCATTTATAAATCCATGTTGAGAATAGGTTCTGGAAAGCCTTTAGTCTCTCCCTTTTTTGTTCTTTAATAATTCTAATTTTTTGATGGAAAAACATTCAATCAACCAAGTAATTCAAAATCCAAAATCCTTTAGGTAATACTACAAAGAGTGCTTCTCAACCTAAAACTATGCCTCAACAAAAGATAAGTACACTGATCAAATATCCCATTAAAAGCTTTCAACTTGAAGTGTTTTAGCCAAATACCATGCTTACATAGTGAAGGTTACCCAAGAACAAAAACCAAATTCTCTTGATGAATTGATACATCATGAAAATTGAGAGCAAGCTGGAGCTTGAACTTGTCGTACTATGCCACCAACAAACATAAGAAATTAGTGGATCCACCTCTTGGTAAGAAGGAATTTCCATATGTGTATTATTATTATCAAGAGATATTTTGATGATTCATTGAGTATATGCAAAGTAAGACTTGTGGAAAATGGTTGTTCACAAAAATATGGAATTGAATTTGATGCCATATTTAGCACCATTGCCAAGATTTGTAGATTTTTTCTCTCACTAGATTTCAAATTTGCAATTTAGATTCTTTGCTGTATTGGCTATAAGTTGGTGAAAATTAGTGTTATTGGTATCATCTACGTTGATAACCTAATGATCAATGGTAGCTATTAAGATCTGATTTGGCAAGTGTAAGATCTATTAAATGGAGAGTTCAACATGAAGGAATTATTAGACCTCCAATAATTCTAAGATATTGAATTTATCCAGGACAACTATTACTTCAAGGAAAAATGGTAGACTTATGGCACTTTAAGGCACACTTACAAGCCTGAAATGAGTTTTTCCCTTCATCTAGGGTATAGGACATTGTCTATTCATGACAAAGATATGGTTCAAATCTTGTAAGGATACTCTCCTTAGCTTCACTAAGGTTGCTCTAAAGCAAAGTTGAAAAGCTTTATGGTGCACTAATGAGGTTTAAAAAACTTTAACTTCAATGCACTTAGTTATTATGGTTTTTTAACTACACCATCAATATTCTCTCTACATGTTGCACAAGTTTGGTATGATTGCATATAAGCATATTTCTACTCCTACTCTATTAAGTGCCAAGGATTGTGAGTGGTTTGTTGTTCTAGATATTATAAATAGATCTTTAGAAATCTAAGTTATTATGATCTTAATGGAATAGATCTAAGCTATGTTGCTAGACTAGTGAGTTAATTGTTCAAGCGTCAAGGAGCTACATCTTGATAGGGTTTGGAGGATTTTAGATTATAATTTTACTGCTCAAATTCTTTGTACCTCTTAATTCTTTTTCAGTGTTCAACCAATAAGTTACCCATTTTTTAAGGTATTATTCATGTGGATAGGAAAAAATGCTTAAGATAGAAGATCTACATTAGCTTATGTTTTTCACCTTCTAAGGTCTACAATTAATTGGTCATCAAAGAAGCAACATATTTTTATCATATGATTGTCATCAGCAAAATAGTGGGGTACTACTAAAGTTACTTGTGAATAAATTGGTTTCATGTGATAACAATGTTCAATAAATGGTGATATAATGGTAAGAAATTTTTTTTCCCTTGAGGACTGAGATTGGAATTTGCTACATTTGAAGAGAAATATTACAATTGGTAGTTTTTCTATTGTTACCTATTTATCTACTTGGGCAGGAACCACTCTTGAATGAGGCAAATGGAATACTAAAAATCACTTTCACTACAATCAAGTGCCAATTATTTCTTGAAGCTGATGATTTAGTAAACTTGTTAGAGGATGCTTCACTAAAAAGACATTCAACTGCAAAATTTGTGTACTACATTTCCCAAAGGCACAACTCTGAAGGTACTTTGGATTTACCATAAGACTTTGCTTTTTGATTCCATGTTACTTCAAGCTATGGTTCATTTCTGAGTAGCCAAATGTGACAACCCAGAAAATATCTTTTTTGGGGTAATCAGGTAAGTAAAGTAAGTTCCCGCAAAGATACAAGTTAGAAATGTCCAAATACAAAGCAAAGAATAACAATGTAGTTCTCCTTGAGTTCTTCTTTAGTCTCTCAAGTAGAAACCACACCCAAAAGAGAGTAACAAGCACTGACTCGCAGTCTTGTCACAAATTCACACTCCTTAATCACAACACCTTCAACTCTTTCCAAACAATCTTGATTGTGATGATTCAGGCTCTCCCAAAAATGACACTTCATTGCAAAACTACTTTGCCTCAAAATTTTGTTCTACCCTTCCACCGAAGGCAAAACTTCCTCAATCAAAATTGCTTCACATCAACTTTGTGCTGCACTCACAAGTGCAGATACTACCAACACTACAATTCCTCTCAGATCTGTCAAGGCATTGCTTCAATTGCACTTCACTCAAGATCAAACACACAGAGTAAAGATCAAGGCTGTAGAATTCAACATCCAACAAGCACATTGACTTGCACTTTGAATTTCTCCACACACTCACAAACATAGACACAAAGTTGATACTAAGAATCAAGCTCAAGCAATAAGCACTGCTTCACAACACTTCGCTTTATCTATTCTCAGAAATTATGAGCACTGAAAAACATAATACTACGAATGCCACTCTTAAATAGTGAAGCAATTGACAATTCTAACAAAAATACCATTTCCTAACAACTCTACAAACTTGCAGATCCAAAATGACAATGCACCTCTTCATATCTGCCTCTTCCTATCTCAAAACTGTTACTAATCCAATCCGATGTCAACCTCGTCATCGGCTTTCAAACCCGATCCCCAAGTGACTTCACTCACTACTACTCTGTCCTTGGGTTTCACAACTCCTAATTCCTGTACCAAATTTAATAGTTTTCTTTCTTGATCTAAAATTCCACTAATGGGTAATCTATCTAACTCCTTATCTCCCGACCCTTTCCTTCTCTAATGTCTCCACTAGTAACTCGGAAGACATCTGCACTCCTACTTCATCTACTTTGGGTTTTGCTATTATCAATTCCTTTACTAATTCTACTATGTCATCATCAAGAATTGTAATTGAAAGCATGGGTACATTATCTACATCTTCAATTTGTAACCCACTTTCCCCTAATCACTCATGTAACTAACCCAAAGACACTTACAATCTAATCTTGCATTTTGGGTTTATTCACTACTATTACTTCTCCTTCAATTCATGTTCCATCTTCAATCAAAATTGAAATTGAAGTCATGGGTATTCTAACTATCTTCTTTCCCTACTCTAACTTCCTCTGATCCCTTTGGCAAAACTCCCCAAGTCACCTTGACTGCACTATGAGGTCCAACTTCCTCAGGTTGAATCATGTTTGTCTTGAGGCAAAGTCTTTAGACCCAAAGTCATGTAAACCCGAAGTTTGAAGTCCGAAGTCCGAAGTCACAGTGACCCGAAGACATCAAACTATTTTGTACATCTACTCCCAAAACTTCAAATGCTTGTAACTTCTTTTATAGACCTTCAAACTTTGCAATTTTGGTGGCAATGGAAAGTCCTAAACGAGACGCTTCCAACGAGATATAATATGTTTGATTTAGACTTGTGTTAATTGAAATATGGCCCCTTCAGTATTCCTGAGTTGTAACCTTCATTCCGATGCGAAGAAACCTTCCTTCGGCATCTGGTCCGAGTTTTTCCCTCCTCTGACACAAAGTAAGCTTCTTTATGTTTGATCCAATCCGAGTCCTTCTTCCTCCAATACAAAGTCAACTTCCTTAGGCCTGATCAAAACACAAGTTTACACTCATTTCTTCTCCATTTGGTTTCAATTTGGTTTCAGCAAGGCACTTCTTTTTTAAAACTTGTCCAAAATGAAAAATGTGGATACCACACCAAAGCATTGTTACACTCCTTCAAAACATTCAGAGATTCTAGACCTTAATCACAAATATGAATTTCACTCCCATTCAAGCACTCTTACAAAAAAGTTACTCATTACTACTCATCAAAGGTTTACAATCAACAATCAGAATTTAAGCAAAAGCAACAAAGGGATCTTGGCCCTTTGTAATACCAATAGCTAGACATATTATCTAGAGGTGGAAATTGGCTTGGTAATAATTGGAAGGATTGCTAGACATATTATCTAGAGGTGGAAATTGGCTTGATAATAATTGGAAGGATTTTATATATGATGGATTAAGTAGATCAGATAGAGGTGTCACCAAAAGAACATTATACCAATAGGGCAAGACCCAAAAACACTAAAAACTTTAGAGATAATTTTGGAGGCCCAAACGGATAAATAAGACCTCAAAAATACAGAGGTGGTTTATATTTTATTCCCCCCTCCTCCCCAAATTTTTTTGTCTCTTTGAGAGCTTTGTAATGGTAACTCACCCATATGATTTTGAGCTTCTTATATGAAGATTCCCTAAAGATTCTTATTAGTCAAACTTGTTTGACTAACCAAATAGGATAAGGACCAACATGTCACCCATCCATGCAACTAATCTAAGGGTGGAGCTTGCTTATATATCACCAATCCATGTATCTGATCTAAGGGTGGAGCTTCCTTTGAGTGGATCCTCATTGTTGTAGAACAAAGAGAAGGTCCTCCTTTGGGGCATTGGAGTATTGAGTATGAAGCTCTTTGTTTCTTCTTTGTGTTTCTTTCTCTTGGGGGTTCTCATGTCCTTGAAATATTACAATGGTATTAGATTAGTTCTTTTAATCCAAGAGAGTGGATCACCCCTCTTGGAGGAACACATGCTATTGAGATTGAGTAATTTTGAGGTAAGAAAGCATAGTGCAATTGATACACTAGGGTTGTTTTAGAGAGAGAGGATGAGATAGAAGCACCTAGAGGACAATTTATTCCATCTTTTTTTCTATCCTTGAGTCCATTCCACATCAAGATTATGTACATCTAGCATGAGCAAGTGAGAGTATATATTGTTTATCATTTTGGAGCAAATTTCATGGACATAGTGATGAATTCACCAAACTTGGTGATTCTATCTGTGGTGATATATGATAAAGAGTGGAATTTGACAATCAACAATTTTTTATGATACAATGGATATGAATCTACCAGATCTTCTCCCTTTTAACATGCAAGAAGATATCTATTATGTGGTTGGACCAAAAATTTCAGGATTTTGTAATCAGAAATTTTGGTGAGGAATACTATCAACAAGTGCTAGCCTCTAAAGTCCTAATGAGAGTCTCAATAGTCTAAGCCCTCTCTTTGTGATCATATTAACTCTCTATTGAAGTAGGATATAACAATTGAGTGTTTACAGTGTGTACAAATCATGGAGCCGTAGTTGCAAGATTTGATGCAAGGAATTCAAGGGATGTTGAATGAGTTTTGGGAGATCAAGATGATCATAGAGGCATTGAAAAGTCAAGTACTTACCTTCAGGAACAATTAGGCAATGTAAGAAGGAAAACCATCTCAAAACCCAATACTGGTGGTCAAAGTACTTGGAGAGTCACTCATGCCGATGACACCAACCCCCGTCAACAACAAAGCCATATTGTTACTACAAATGAAGAAGACATGCAATATCAAGCCTTACAAGAGACAATGTTCCATATGAGTAGTGGAAAATTGGATTTCAACAATGAATTGATACTTTCAATTATTCATAATTGAGGTCACCAACCATTTTGCATGCATGTTTGCATGTGGGTACTTGACCAATAAAGCCCTCACATGGTAGAATGCTTGGGAATGATCAATGTTTGTAGAAGAAAGAGAGATCACTTGGACAATAATGCAAGAAGGGTTGTTGAAGAATATCCAATCTATGGATTTAGTGCAAATGGCTAGAACTTGACTATGGGAGTTGAAGCAAAAGAATAGCATACAAGAATACATGGAGGAATTTCTTGATCTGTAGGTAACAATAATGAATATGAGTCCAATAGAAGCTTTTGACAATTTCAAACGGGGGCCAAAAAAAGAAAATTTACCAAGATGTAATGATATAAAATCCTTGCACTATTTTTGAAGCCATTGCTTGTGCTTAGAGAGTAGAGGGGGCACTTGGAGGAAGTGAAGGAGTAGTCCCAATTTAACAATATCTGAAACACTAAAACACACACTTTGGAGTACCATTTCTTATAGAATTGTTCAACATTTGGTTTCAAGACTAAGAAGCACAACCGCTCCAAGGAGAAATGGAGATGAGTCAACGATAGGAGAGATGGAGTCCCACACGAGTAAGGGGCTCAAGCAAAACAATAAATTTGTTACAATTGTGGCCAAGTTGGGCACATAGCCATTTATTGTTGTGCTTGTCTTCTAGGAGACCTCTGCCTCCATACATGCAACCTTTGAATAACATGGAGAGATGAATTGAGGATGAGGATGTTAAAATCACATCAGAAGATCACCAATAAATGTACCTTACTGGCTTATTGACTTGATGGAGAAGAGTGAAAGAGGGGGAATGAAGAAGATGAGTGTGCAAAGGTAGAAGAAGATAAAAACAAAATTGATTGTTGTAAATGTGGAGTCCTAAAAGGCAATCAAATGAGAGTATTGGTAGACTCTAGAGCAACAAATAGTTTCTTGTCTTGCTTTCTTGCAATAAGGTTGGAGATGGAACCAAAGAAGGAAGAGAATGAAGAAGTAGAGTTACCTAATGGTCAGATAGAGAAGATTCAATTGTTACCTAGAAAGATAATACTCCTTATATGAGAGTATCAAGAAGCAATTAAGTATCAAGTGATATGTTTAGCTTGTTATGATGTAATCTTAGGCATGCCATGGATGGAGCACTACAACCAATGGTCAATTGGAGAAAAAAAGTAGTTAAAACTAGCAAATGGAAGATCTTTAGAATTAAAGAAAGATCACAAAAGCAAGAAATGCCTCTCTACATCACAAGGACAACACCTATCTATAAGGCAGATAAATGTTTCATGGTCTAATAAGAGAAGTCTAGAGTGCACAATTTGATAGAAAATTTCTTGAGAAATTGAAAGATGTGATCAATGAGTTTCAAGATGTTTTCTTGGATGATCTACACTCAAGATTACCACCAAAAAGGAGAGTAGATAAAATTGAGATATTTTTGGGGAAGATATCTCCTTGTAAGGCCCCATATCATCTATCACCTCATGAGTTGGAGGAGTGAAAGTCTCAAATCAAGGATATGCTAGAGAAGAGGTTTATCAAACCCAATGTATCACCATATTGGGCTCTTTTCTTTTTTGTGAAGAAGAAGGATGGGAGAATGCATATTTGCATTGACCATTAGGGACTAAATCAACAAATGGTGAAGAATAAGTACCCATTACCTCACATGGATGACCTATTTGATCAGCTCAACGGGGCTAAGCACTTCAACAAACTTGATCTACACAATGGTTACAACCAAATCAAGATTTCAAACAAAGACATACACAAGAATGCTTTTTGAACAAGGTATGGTCACTTTGAGTACTTGGTGATACTATTTGGTTTCACAAATGCATCAAGCTCTTTAATGAGTTTGATAAATGTTATATGTTTTCCATACTTAGATAAATATTTTATCATTTTCTTAAATGACATCTTAGTCTACAACAAATATGATGATGGATATATATTATATATATTGTGAGAAGTGTTCCAAATTTTATGACAAAATTAGCTGTATGCCAAAATTTCAAAGTGCAAGTTTAGCAAGTTTGAAGTAGACTACTTGGGGCATAAAGTAAATGCAAAAGGTATCCAATTGTTAACAGATAAAATGAAGATCATTTAGAAATAGGATGCTCTAGAAGATCAAACTCAACTCAAGAGTTTCTTAGGATTGATGGGGTTCTAACATCAGTTTGTCAAGGACTCCTCTGAGGTTGCACTACTTAGCAATAGGAAGAAATGAATGTGGTGAACCGTACAAGAATTGGCCTTTCAAGAATTGAAAGATGTGTTACTACATGCACTAATATTGGAATGGTATGGCCCAAAACATCCCATCAAACTGGCTATAGATGCATCAAGCATTGCAATGAGAGCAGTCCTGCAACATGAATGGAATGATAGATGACACCCAATTGCATATTTCTCTTGAAAGTTATTACCAACAGAATGCAACTATCACATCACCAAATAGAAAGAGTTGGTCATTGTCCTTGCAACCAAGCATTGGAAGCACTATCTTGGTGAGAAGGCATTTGTAGTGGAGATAGACCACAAACCTCTAGTATACCTCAAGATATAGAAAGATCTATCTTCTTGATAGATCTGGTGGATAGAGTGGAGACAATGGTTCAACATGACAATCACATATGTGGAAGGAAAGAAGCAACTTACAAATACATTCACCTAAATGCCTATGGCAAACAATTTGGTTGTAGAGATCAAGATGAACCCAAAATACTAGCCAAGCATTCTTACTACTATGAAAATTGACCCACAGGTTGTAGGAGCTCAACCATCCAAAGGTGTAACCAGTACCCAAGGACTCACCTTTTATGATGGAAAGGTATGGATCTTGGATGCCATAGACATACAAACCACCATCCTAGCAGAATGTCATGATTCTACCATTGAAAGTCATGTTGGAGTGGACAAGACCTTAGATGCAATCAAATACCATTACTATTGGCCCAAGATGAGCAACAATATGACCAAGTATATTCAAAGCTACCTACTTTTTCAACAAAATAAAGTTTCTAATTAAGCTCCCATAGGATTCCTTCAACCTATAATGTTTTGAGGACAAGAGAACCTCTAAGAGGAATCTAGAAGAAGAAGAAACACAAAGCTTCACACTCAAAACTCTGATGCTCCCAAGGAGCATGTTGTCTTTATTATATATCAAAGAGGATTCTCTCAAAGAAAACTATACTCTTAGATCAGATACATGGATTGATGATATGCTAGCAAGCTCTACTCTTAGATTAGTTGCATGCATGGGTGACATGCAGTTTTGGTCCTATTTGGTTGATCAAACAAGCTTTTACCAGAGGGAATATTTTGGAAATCTTCTTATAGGAATCTCAAAATTACATGGGTGAGGTACAATGGAAAGTTGTTGATGAGACAAACAGAGTAGAGGGAAGGCCAACCTATTTTTCCATGGGAGGGAAACCGTTTAGGCCTTCAAAATTGGCTCTAATGTTTTCAAACTATTTTTGACTCTTGCTCTATTAGTAAAAGTACTCTTTTGGTGATACTTCTATCTAATCTAATTAGTCCACCATATATAACATCTTTCTAGATGCCAATTTTCACCTTTAGAAAATATATCTAGCTATTGGTATAACAAACCTCCACTCTTTTAAGATACAATGTCCTTTGTTGCAAAGCTATTGCTCAAAAGATTTCACTAACGCTGGTGCATGGATCAAGTTGGATGTTGGTTCCCATGTTGCCTCATACAATGAGTACCCTTTCCACTATACAAGATATTCCACATGCAGATGGCAAATATCACAGATGAATTTTTGGAGAATGTGATTGACTTCATATTCCTCCTTGCCATCAACAAGTGTTTGACAAGGTTGAATGTCTTGTTAGAAGGAAAGTAGAGTGATCAATAGGCATATGTCTACACAGTAAGGAAACATGGAATACCTTCATGTGTGGTGGTAGCTTGAGGTGATATGCCATTGTGTTGATTCAACAAAGAAAGGAATAAGGCCCAATCAAATGAGGTTTGAGCTTACCAAGGCCGACTAAGGTGAGGTTGGTTGCTGATAGCAGAGTTCATTGACACATGGAGTTCAATAATTGAACTTATGTGTAGATGCTGTGCATTTGCATACTAGTATCAATTTTGAGAGATCTGCAACTTGTGCTTGGCATTCTTCACACCTTGTTGGATTTTAGAAAAAAAAGTGTTGACAATGTCAACCTTGGTAGCCACTGGACGGATCTTCATCAAGCTCAAAGGTGTGAAAGGATGCTCTCCATACATGAGAAAGAATGGTGTACTTGTGTGGATGCATTCATTGAATGCATTTATTGAATACATCCACACTTGTAGGCGCTTGATTAGAAGCTTTATTTTGTTGACAAAGTAGGAAACTCCAAACATATTCCATCAAATTGTTGTTCATCTTGGGCTAATAGTAATGGTGTTTGATTGCATCCAAAGTCTTGTCCGCTCCAACATGACTTGCAATGGTGAATCCATGACATTCTGCTAGGATGGTGGTTCTTATGTGTGTGGCATCCGGAATCCATAACCTACCAGCATGAAAGGGGAGTCATGGGTGTTGGTGACACCTTTGGATAATTGAGCTCCTTTAATCCATGGATCCATTTTCATAGTAGGAAGAATCCTTGGCCAAAATTTAGGGTTCATCTTGACCTCTACCACCAGAGTGTTCACCATTGGCATTTGGGTGAATGCATCTGCAAGTTGCTTTTTGCTTTCCACATATATGATCATCATGTTGACCCATTGTCTCCACTCTTTCCACCAAATCTATCAACAAGATAGATATTTTTATGTCTTGAGGTAGAATAGAGGTTTGTGGTCTCTTGGATACCTTTTTCACTTACTCTATACACCATCTTTCTCCAAATTCTCTAATAGAATCAAATGTATCCTAAAATCTAAAATTGCAAGTTTTGCAAGTTTGAAGTAGACTTGGGGCATAGAGTATGTACAAAAGGTCTCCAAGAGACCAAAAACCTCCAGTCTACCTTGAGACACAAAAAGATCTATCTTGCTCAATCATCCAACACCACAAAAGATAAGCAACATCCAAGACACAAGCAAAATCTACGAGAAGTAAGTGCAAAATGCCTCGTAGATGTTGCTTGTTTTCTATCATTGTCCTATCATACACTAAGATGTCATCTAGGAAGATGATAATGGGTTTATGGTTTAGGGTTTAGGGTTTATCCAAATATGGACAAAATATATCATTCATCAAACTCATGAAAGTGGTTGGTGCATTGATGAGGCCAAACAACATCACCAAGTACTCAACATAGCCATTTCTTGTTTGAAAAGCAGTTTTGTGTATGTCTTCCTCCGCAATCCAGAGTTGGTTGTCACGGCTCTGCAAATCAAGTTTAGTGAAGTTTTTTGCCCTTAAGTTTTAAGTTTATCAAAAAAAGTCATCCATGTGGGATAAGGGGTATTTTTTCTTCACCGTTTGTTGCTTTAGGCCTTGATAGTCAATGCACATGCGCATTATATCGTCCTTCTTTGTCACAAACAAGTTAAGAGCTCCATATGGTGATACATTGCATTAGATAAACCCTTTTTGCAACATATCATTGATTTGGAGGATTGTCTCACAATCCTCCAACTCATGAGGTGATAGATGATATGGGGCCTTACAAGGAGATGTCTTTCCCAAAAATATCTCAATTTTATTATCTTCTTTCTTTTTTGGTGGTAATCTTGAGTGTAGATCATTAGAGAAGACTTCTTGAAACTCATTTCACATCTTTGAATTTCTCAAGAATTTTTCTACCAAATTGTGCACTCTGGACTTCTCTTATTAGACCCATGAAATATTTATCTGTCTTATTGTAAAAGACCAAGATCAAGGAGAGAAATAAGAGAATGGAAACTCACATTGGGACACTTGAATGTGATAAAACTCCAAATGCCTAGCATGAGATTTGGCTTTGGTATTTATAGGTAACATACAAGGCCCTTGAGAAGCTTCCCAAGAAGCTTCCTTGAGCCGCCTTCTTAGAGTGGAAGCCAAGTTAAGTAGGAAGCTTCTCAAGAAGTTTCCTTCTAGAAGCCATCTACTTAGCGTGCAAGCTAAGCTAGTTGGAAGCTTCCTTCTAGAAGTTATCTGCATGGAGTGCAAGTTAAGCTAGTTAGGATGCTTTCCAAAGAGCTTCCTAGATGCTTCTAGAATATTTTGGGCTAATTTGGTTTATTTTCTATTTTGTTAGCCTTATTAACTACGTTGCTAAACTCTATATAAATACATATTCCTCCATTGCTAGTTGGTGATGTTCTCATCGCCATTGAAGCTTCAAACTCCTAGATGGCCATTTGTGCATTATGGAGGTGAGAAAGAGGTTCCCATGTGGTATCATGAAGGGGATACCCTTTCCAAAGGACCTTGTACTCCGTATGTTGAATGTGATGACATGCAAGGATACAATCAACTTTGTACTCCTTCTGATCATAGATAGGGATGGGAGGAAGATGAGCTTGGACACAAGAGGAAAAGAAAGATGGGTTAGGAACAAAGAGTTTTAACTTGGAAATGTGAAAGATAGTGTGAATGCGCAAATTACAAGGTAAGGCAAGTCGACAAGCAACATGAGAGATGATTTGGGTGACATCAAATGGTCCTATCCAATTAGGGGCAAGTTTACAAACATGTGTATCAAGTGGGAGGGGTAGGTTACTAGAGGATAGCATGACTTTCTCACCAACTTCAAAGGTGAGATCACGACAATGGTGGTCCGCATATTATTTTTGACAATTTTGAGCAACAAGAAGATGAGATTTGGCTTGTTGGAGAGATTGGGATATGGTGGTCAAGAAGGTTGAATTATGAGGGACCTAAGATGGAGGATGAGCAAGAAGAGAATTTGGAACAAGCAGATCTTGGCCAAAATTGAGAAAGAAAGGAGAAAATCCAATGCTTGCCTATTTGGAATTATTGTAGGCAAATCTTGCAATTGCATGACATTCATCTCAATTGGTATGATGGACATTGACAAAGCCATGCAACATATCCTCTAAGGTAAAATTTGTATGTTTGGTTTGTCCATTAGTTTGAGGATGATAGGCCGTGGACAAAGCAAGCCTGGTGCTAAGTATCTAGAAGAGTGCTTGCCAAAACTTCTCGGTGAATTAAGGATAATGATAAGAGATGAGTACATGTGGTATCCCATGATGTTTGAAGACATTTTCAAAGCAGATTTGCTCTAAGTTGGAGCATCCACGTTATCAAAGGTTGGTGCCGAGTGGATTTGCTTACTAAGCTTATCCACAAACACAACAATTGTTGTGTGTCCTTGCTTTGTCTTGGGCAAGAATGAGGTGATATCTAAGCTCACGTGTTCCCATTGAGCAGATGGAATGAGGAATGGTTGAAGGAGTCCACTTGGATTTTGGTTGTTGGCTTTGTTACATTGGTAGCTCTCACACAATTGGAAAAACTCTCAAACATCTCATGTCATGTTGGGCTACCACCATTGACATTGGAGGGTACCCAAGGTCTTGTCCACACCCATATGACCAGCTATTGGTAAATCATGGGCTTCTTCAAGGCGTACAAGTCGAAGATCACCTTTGGTTGGAATATAGATCCAATCCTCATGGAATAGAAGGCCTTCCTTTAAGAAGAAGGTGTTATACTCCTTGTCGCATGTTGTAAGATGACCATGTACCATTTGGAAGAAGGGATCTTGTAGAGTTGATCAAAAATTGTGTTGGACCTTGAGATCAATTGACACCATCATGATTGCTACCGTGATGAGAGGAAGAGACTTCAAATTAGGTTGTCATGATAGAGCATCAAGGATAACATGGAGCCGACCTGGTTTGTACTCAAGTTTGATGTCAAACAATTGGAGTTGTTCCTCCCATCGATGATATTGACTCTTCATATGTTCCAAGTGTAAGGTCTGCAACAATGGTTTGTGATCAGTTTGCATGATCACTTGTTTCTCCAAGTGATAATGTCTCCATACCTTGGTGGCATATACCATTGCAAGTTGTTCTTGATCCCAAGCAAAGTAATTCTTTTAGTTATATTGAGTCAATGAGACACAAAGGAAATGAGATGTAGTCCATCTGGGAATTCTTGTTGCAACACAGCTCTAATTGCAAAGTTAGAAGTATCAAAATCAACCACACAGGGTAGCTGAGGATCATATGGTTGAAGAATGGGCCTTGAAGACACCATATGTTTCAACTTTTGGAATGCTTTGTTGTGCTTGGTGGTCCACTGGAAGCTCAAGTTCTTCCCCAAGAGGTCAGTCAATGGTGCAGCCACATGAGCATAATAATGGATGAACCATTGGTAAAAACTGGCCAATCCATTAAATGCCCATACTTTTGTAGCATCCTTTGGAGTAGGCCAATCAGTAATGGCCTTGATTTTCTCTTCTTCTATCTTGATCCTCTTGATGAGATCTTGTGACCCAAGAAGGTAACTTCCTTTTGCCAAAAGGCACACTTTGACTTCTTACAATAAAATTTCCATTGTCATAGTCATCTTAGGACTTCTAGTACATGATTCACGTGGTCTACCTCTATCTTGCTATAGATTAAGATATCATCCAAGAACACTGCCACATATCAATCCAACACCCAATGCATCTATTCCATGAAGACTGCTAGAGCATTAATGAGCCCAAAAGAGAGAAAGACGACTATGTAGGAAAAATGAAGGATGGGAAGACCCCATCAAGCCGTACAAGGGAGAGACAAAAAAGGTAGAAAGGTAGAACTCTCCACTCAAAATGCCCATACCTTGTGCAAAAGGCAATCTTTTCCATATCCTCCCTGTCAATGAGGATTTGCGAATAGATGCTACAAAGATCCTACATGGAAAAATATTATGCTCCACTCAATTGATCAAGCAAGTCATCAATCCAAGGCAAGGGATATGCATTCTTCACTATTTGCTTATTGAGCACATGGTAATCAATACAAAAACAAAGTCCTTCATTTGTCTTTGGAACGAATAATACCGGTGCTCCCAAAGCAAAGGTGCTATGTTGTATGAAGTCTTTCTCCAACAACTCCATAAGTGTTGTCCGCAACTCCTCCAACTCCTTTGGTGAGAGTTGATAGATTGGTCGACTCACTAGAGTACTCTCTAGAAATAATTCAATCTTGAAGGGTATATCACGATCAAAGGGTTATCCTTTCAGTAGATCATTTGGAAACACATCCACAAACTATTTGATCAACCATTGCTTGATCAGGCTCTTGGCCCCAGATTGTCCTTGTGCAATCGGCTTGATCCACACCACAAAAATGTACTATCTTCCTCCAAAGCTTGTTATATGGTTGCTTCATTAACAAACTTCCTATCTATGGACTCATGTTTCTTCAAAGCTTACTCCATGGCTGCTTCCCTGGTAAACTTCCTATCTTAGGACTCCTCTTTCTTCAAGGATTGCTCTATGGCTACCTTCTAGACATACTTTCCATCATAAGATTGACTATTTTTAGGTGTCTTACTCAAAGGTGTTAGACAACCTAGTTGGAAATTCCTACCTTGGTGTTGTACTTGAATTTATCATTGGGTCCAATCAAATTGAACCTTATGACGTTCAAGCCAAGGTAGTCCTAGAATGATATCATAGTGTAGAGGTGAAACTACAAACCTCATACACTTCAAATACTCCTTCCCAATCTTTAAGGAAACAATATACGAGGTACGAAATGAAAAACCCTTTCTACCATCTGCCATCATCAATCCACTTCCAATTATAGGCTTGATAGGAATACCCAATTCCTTTGCTACTTGCATAGACATGCAATTCTTTGAGCTTCCAGAATCAACAAAAATCTTACAACCCCAATTAGATATTGTACCTTCCAAGTGAAGCAAACTTGCATAGGTTGAACCTTCAATCCCATTGGAACTAATCAAGCTTCCAATAAGTGGCTCAAAATCTCATACTTGGATTCATCATTTCCTTGATCATTCTGCTCCACAAACTCCATTTGGGCAACTTGTTGAGGTCACCCATTCTTGAGTGGACATTCAATGATGCGATGTCCCAATTGGTGATAATAAAAACAACCACCATTTTGTCGCAATTTCTCTCTATCTATAGTGCCAAGTGGTCTCCGTTGAATGGTATCAATCTCCATTGGTGCCCGCTCTCCCACCTCTGTGTAGTGTATTAGTAGCTTCCGTGGAGGTCAAGGTCAAGATCAAGTTGTTGCAAACAAGGAATCAAAATGTTTGGTCAACGGCATAGGCTTACTCCAAGTGTTATGGCTCTTGCATGGTTACCCCTAATTTGGTTCTTGACTTCAAGCTCCTCACAAATTGATCCAAAGCTTCACCTTCTAGTATATCCAAAATTTTCATGATGTTGTTCTAGATTTGAGTGATGTAACTTCTTATAGAGCCAATATGTTTCAACTCTGCCAACCTATCCCATGTAGCTCGTGTGGCATTTATAGCTTAGAACTGACTAATTATTGCACTCTTGAATTCTTTACAGGTCAAGATTAGTGCAACAATTTTTTGTTCAGCTTGCTCTACTTGAAATCTAAACCATAGCTTTGCTACTCCATCCAATTGGCTAGAAGCCAAGAGAATCTATTTTCACTTGTCTTGCAGATTGGTAGCTTCAAAATAACATCCGCAGTCAAACACAAAATTCTCCACTGCACTTGGGAGATTCTTGTCTTCAAATACCTTAGGTTTAGGGAATTGGATTTGATCTTCTCCTTCTTGAACTGGTACTCTCTCTCCGTGCTTTTGTCGTCAAAGATCTTGTTCATCCAACGATCAAATAAGGTGCTCAATTTGAACTGCATAACAAGGATAACATCAAGCATTTTTGCCATGGTTGCTATTTTATCATGCCACCTCTAATCTATCTAATTTATTAACACATAAAAGCAACACGTCCACCGTTCTCCATAAGTTACAATCAGAAGCACCAAGGGTTCCTCAGATATGGTGATCATATGTAGAAAATCTTGTCCAAAGTGCGAGGTGATGAATTGTGTGAAACGATGCTTGGGTAGTACCTGAAAAAAAATTCCCAATGGTTTGGTGGAAATGGATTTGGTGGTCCATAAATTCCATCCATCCGATTCTTACTCTGATACCAATGTAAAAGACCAAGACCAAGGAGATGAAAGGAGAATGGAAACTCATATTGGGACACTTAAAAATGGGAAAACTCTAAATGCCTAGCCTGAGCTTTGGCTTTGGTATTTATAGGTAACATACAAGGCCCTTGAGAAACTTCTCAAGAAGCTTCCTTGAGCCACCTACTTGGCATGCAAGCTAAACTAGTTATAAGCTTCTAGAAGCTACTTGCTTGGGATGCAAGTTAAGCTAGTTAGGAAGCTTCCCAAGAAGCTTCATAGATGCTTCTAGAATATTCTGGGTTAATTTGGTTTATTTTCTACTTTGTTAGGCTTACTAAGTACGTCGCTAAACTCCATATTCTTACACTTATAGATAGATGTTGTTCTTATGACATAAAGAGATAATTCTTACTTATGTGATATTTCTTTGACCCCAATGATCTTCCATTGGCAAGTTCTCATTACTTTCTTCCTCCAATCAATCATAGGGTTGTAATGCTCTATCTACAACATGCCTAAGATTGCATCATAATGAGCTAACCATATCACTTGCCACTAAATTGCTTCTTGATACTCATATAAAGAGTGTTACTTTTTTAGATAGTGACTCAATCCACTCTATCTACCTATTAGGTAACTCTTATTCTTCATTCTCATCCTTCTCTAGATCCATCCCCTATCTTATTGCAACAAAGCAAGACAAGAAATTCTCTTTTACTCCAAAGTCTATCAATAGTTTCATTAATATTGCCTTCTAGGACTCCATTCATGACAATCAATTATGATTTTGTCTTCCTTGATATTTCGTCCTCTTCCTCTCCTCAATTTTTTGTTTCTCTATTGAGCCAATAAGGTTGTAAGGTACATTTACTAGCAATCTTTGTCTTCTGATGTGATTTCCACATCCTCCTCTTCAATTTGTCTCTCCATGTTGTTCAAAGTTTGCCTATATGGAGGCCTCGGGCCTCTAAGGAGACAACCCTAATAGTTAATGGCTATGTGCCCAACTTGGCCACAATTACAACAACAATGTTATTTTTCTCAAGTCACTTCTCCTCATGGGACTTCATGTGACAACCCGGCAAATATCACTTTTGTGGTAATCAAGTAAGTAAAGTTTGCTCCCGCATAGATACAATTCAAAGTTGGTCAAATATGAAGTCAAATGTCACAATGTAGTCCTTCTTGATTTTGTCTTTAATCTCTCATGTAGCAACTACACCCAAAAGAGAGTAATAAGCACTGACTCATAATCTTGTCACAACAATTTGTCACACTTAATCACAACTCCATCAAATCTTTCCTAACAATCTTGATTGTGATGATTCAGTTCTCTTGAAAATAGCACCTCACTGAAAAATAACTTCACCTCAAAATTGTGTTCCACGCCTCCGCTGAAGGCACAACTTCCTCGATTGAAATTGCTTTACATCAACACTGCGCTGCACTCACAAATGTAGAATACTACCAACACTACAATTCCTCTAAGATCTATCAAGGCTCCAATTGCACTTCACTCAAGATCAAACACACAAAATGAAGATCAGGGCTATGGAATCCAACATCCAACAAACACACTGACTTGCACTTTGAAATTCTCCACACACTCACAAACACAATCAGAATGTTGATACTCAAAATTAAGCTCAAGCGACGAGCACTGCTTCACAACATATTGTTTTAAAGTTACTCCCTTAATCATTCTTCTTCTCTATATCTCACTATCAATTCTCTTTGCCAGAGTTGCTTCTTCTCTTCTACATTCTCTATCACTCTATCAAGCTCTTGCTCCTTCTATGCTACTTGTGCCATAACATAAATGATTTCTAATCGTGAATCAGCAAATTGTTGTTTCGTGATTTCATACTCCGCTATCTGTCTTTCCCTCTCTATGACATTCTACTCTATTGCTCTCTCTTTATTCCCCACTTCCTTCTTTTGTTTTCAATCACTTGGTTCTGTACTACTGCATCTACTTTTAGTACTTCACTCTCCTACTCACTTGGATTATACTCTCCTTCAACTTTGAGTTCTCTTCCTCTAATCTTGCTAACACTTGCAACACAGTCTTCACCTTTGGACACTTTGACTGCATCTCTTTCTTCTTCTCCTCTAACTTCACTAATAATAGGCATACAACCTCCCACAAATACTCTACTCCTTCATTGTGTTTTACCTCGACTTGCATGCTTTTCTCCTTCTTTGCTTCTTCTTTGCTTGATACCCTTCTTCTCAGCCGCAATTGCCATATTGGAATAGATTCTTCACTCCCCAAACTTCCACTCTCCACTTCTCTTCTTCTACTTGGTCCCGACTTATATATCGCTTTTCTTTTGGAGCAAACACCTTGCTGAATGATCACCCTTTCCTCCTTTTTCTTTGTAACTTCATCTTCTTGTCTCAAGTTACATTCTTTTGTGATCTCCATCTTTTCTTCTTCCTCCTTGGGTACCGGCTTTGCTTCACTCTTGCTGCTCGCTTCACCACTCTACAATGTGAATTCCGGTTTTTCCTCCTTCTTTGAGTCTTTTGACTTGTGCTCGGATTTGCCTTTTGATTCTTCACCTGACAACGCGATTACCACCAAGTCCTTCCTCGGGTTCATCTTCCTGGTCTTCCAAGGTCTTGTTTCCACCACTTCTTCTTCTTCTTCTCCTCGTCAACTCCTTGTCGGAGTATTCACCTTCAATTGCACATTCTGCCCTATCTGCGCATAGTACTCGTCCCTGCTTCTAATTTGCCTAATGTATTGCTGCTCCTCCGCATCAACATCTCTTCTCAAATTGGGATGGAAGTGCAACACCATCTTGTGTCTCTCCGGCGCATTGAGCAATTTCAATCCTAAATAAGAGTGGGCTGCAAATGGCACAATGTAGTGTAGAGGCAACTTGTCCCGCAAGTTCCACACCATTTGTCTCATATGTTGATGAAAGCACTTTGCCTAATTGATTGGCTCCCTTGCAAACATCTTATGGAAGAACACCGCTTAATGTTTCATCACATAAGTAGTTCACTCCAGCTTCAAAATAGCCATCATTGCCCCTACGATGCCTCTCCTCACAAGGTCCTTGTAGCTCTCAACTTTGAACCCATTCTTCATGCGCTTTGAAGAAAAGGCATCTCTCACCTCTTGGGGTTTCTTTAGCTACTTCTCCTTTCCCCAAGAATGTGGCTCCTTGCTCTTCACCCGCCTCTCTTTTGAGTACTAACCTCCAATCCGACTCTATCCAGCGAGTTGGATTTTCTCTCTTATCTTCTTCCTCGGCTCCATCGAGACATTTACTCTTGATGATCTCAATCATGAAACTTGGAAAACTAAAGTTCCAGTTCTATGCTAGGAATGTGATCCAAAGCCTGCTCAAAACTTCTATTCTTGCAATCACATCTAATCTCTAAATTGCATGATTCTTCACTACAAATTTTGAGTTCTTCTTCCTACATCCATCTTACTCTCTTCCATTCGGGTTGGTGGCTACCCTTTTGACTGATTCTCGGACTAACTCTCCTGACTTCCTCTAGACACACTAGCAAGTCTCTTACAACACTTCCTTTCCCATGATATCCCTCAAAATGACTCCTTAATGGCAATGGAAAATTACTTGTCATCTCTTTGTCTGTATCCCAATTCTTATTGTGGCATGCTTCATCCGTCTTTCTTCACTTCAAGTTTCTACCAAGAAATCACACCTTCCCCCGCTCATAGGCCAGCCATTTTTTTGTGCGGTACCTTCTTGAATGTCCAACCCCGAAGGAAAGTTGTTACACTATCCTTGCCTTGGGATGAGCACCCCCAAGCCAAAGTCTCCTTACTTTAGGTTGAATGTTAACAAGGCAAATCCGAGTACTTTTTCTTCTAACACAAAGACACTTTACCTTTGGTTACAACCCAAAGACACCATTCTATGCCTTCTAATGCCATACATGCACAATACGACTTCTTTTGTATACTTCTTCTTCAAAAATAAGAAAAAACAAAAATGTGGTTACCACACTTCATCTCTCCTTTCTTCCTTCCATCCTTGTTCTCCTTGGAACAATTGAGCTCCTCAATCTCAAAACTAAATGTTGCCCAATTCTTAGGGAATTGGTATACAAAAGTGTTGTGTTTCAGCCCAATAACGTTGAGTTAGTACTATCTCTTCACCTCCTTTAAGTGCCGTGCTATTCTCTAAGTGCAAGCAATGGCTTCAAAAATTGTGCAAGGATTTTGTACCATTACTTCTTGGCAAATTCACTCTTGTAATCTTTGTTTGAAATTGTCTAGAGCTTCTACTAGACTCATGTTGGTTATTTCAACTTGTAGATGGAGAAATGCCTCCATGTACTGTTGTAGGTTGTTCTTCTACTTCAACCTCCATAGTCGGGTTTAGGCCATCAGCATAAAATCCACAAATTGGAAATTCTTCAATAGCCTTTCTTGCATTACCATCCAAGCGATCTCTCTTGCTTCTGCCAACATTGATTGTTCCCAAGCATCATACCATGTGAGTGCTTTATTGATCAAGTACCCATAATATGCAAACATACCTACGGAATGATTGGCAATGTCAATTGTAAATAATAAGAAGTATTGATTCATTCTTGAAATCCATATATAACATCATTCTAGATGTCACCAAGCCAATTTTCACCTTTAGATGATATGTCTAACTATTTGTAATACACAACTCCTCCCTACTCCTACACAATATCAAGAATAGGTATGCATGGATTTGGTTTGTGAATTGCCCAAGACTACCTCAAGTTTGACTCCATTGTAGTCTTTGTCAATAGACTCAACAAATGATTTGTGTGCGTTCTACCACCAAGGACATGATTGCTTTGCAATTTGCTCAATTGTACTTAGCTACAATCTTTTCTCACCATGGCCTGTCTTGAGTACACCAATAGAAGTACTTGATTCATTATTAGTTTTGGAAAACACTCTTAGGCATCTTCAAAACCAAATTGGCCATGTCCATGGCTTACCATCTACAAACCAAGGGAAAAATTGAGCAAGCTAATTGCACTATTGAGGACATGCTCTCGGGCTTCACCTTAGACAAGCAATAGAGGTGGGACACCTTACTTCCACTAGTGGAATTTGCCTACAAACATTGAATGAATGCATCCATATAGGTCACACCATTCTTCCTCATGTATGGAGAGGATCCTTTCACTCCTTTGATCTTGTTGAAGATTTGCCCGATGGCTACCAAGGTTGATGTTCTCAACACTTTTGTTTCTAGAATCCAATATGATTTGGAGAATGCCAAGAATAGATTGTAGATTGCCCAAAATTGCCAAAAATAGTATGCAAATGCACATTGTCAACACATGGAGTTCAATGTTGGAGATCAACTCTGGCTATCCACAACCAACCTCTTGTTAGTTGGCCCTTGAAAGCTCATACCTCATTTTATTTGGCCTTTTCCCATCCTTTATCAAATTGGCACAATGGCCGATCCTCTCAAGCTACCGCCACACATGAAGATCCATCCAATGTTCTATGTTTCCTTACTATGAAAATATGCACCTTGACCACCCCATTTTCTTTCCAGACAAGAAGTTTGACCTTGTCCAACCGTCATTGATGGCACAGAGGAAAATGAAATCAAACCTATTCTCCAAAAACAAATCCGTGGTACTCACCATCCGTGCATGCACTCATTGATGGCATGGAGGAAAATGAAATCAAACTCATTCTCCAAAAACACATCCATGGTACTCACCATCCGTGCATGGACTATCTAGTACATTGGAGATGGTACCCATTGTATGAGGCAACTTGGGAGCTAGCAGCCAACTTGACTCATGCATTGGTGTTAGTGCAATCTTTTGAGCAACAATTTTGCAACAAGGATGTTGTATCTTAAAAAGGGGAGGGGGGAGGTTTGTAATACCAATAGCTAGATATATTATCTAGAGGTGGAAATTGACTTGGTAATATCTAGAAGGATGTCATATATGATGGAATAAGTAGATCATATAGAAGGTTGCCAAGAGAGTACTTCTACTAATAAGCAAGACACAAAATGCCCTAAAAACTTTAGAGCCAATTTCAAAGGCCTAAATGGATGAATTAGGCCTTGAAAATGGAAATTAACTATCCATGGGAAATAAGGATGACCTTCTCTTCCCCCCCCAAAAAGAACTATTCTTCTTGTCGAGAGCTTTCCAAGGGTATCTTACGCGTGCAAATTTGAGCTTCCTATAGGAAGATTCTCTAAATATTCCTTCCAATTAAACCTATTTGACCAACCAGATAGGATAAGGACAAACATGTCACCCATCCATGCAATTAATCTAAGGGTGGAGCTCATTGATATATCACCAATCCAAGTATATGATCCAAGGGTGGAGCTTCCTTGAGGGGATCCTCTATGCTTTATAACAAAGAGAAGGTGCTCCTTTGGGACATTGGAGTATTGAGTGTGAAGCTTTGTGTTGCCTCTCTTATGTTTCTCTTGGGAGTTCTCCTATCCTTAGAATATTACTCCCTTTCTCTTTATTTTTAATCAGAGGATTGAATGACTATTTACTATACTGAAATCTTAATTTGTTTCTTCATACTCTAAGCCCAAAAAATCTAATGGTTTGAGAAAACCCAAATATCTTCTTGGCTCATCCTGAACATACGTTGAGAATCCTATCTTTTTCTTATCCTATCTTCTTACATGTAGCGTAATTATGCACATTACGTGTGTCAAGGAATGTTTCAATTCTTCTTTTAAAAACAACTTCCATTTTTTCTTCTTTGGACTTACTACTCCAAAGGGTACATTTATGCAAGTCTATACTACAAAGGTTTTTAGACAGATTCATCCTCCAAAGATCCTACAACTACACAGAACTTCTTTCAATAAAGTGCCTTTGGCCTAAAGTACTACTACAATGAACTACCTTTACTTTTACAATTCCTAATAAGGAGCTTTGTCTAATCCTTATAACCCACTATTTCTAATAGATAGGTATCATATGTGTTAGTGAATTTCTTATCTATGTGTTCTCTAAGTCTTAGTGCTAGCTAGTCCATCTTGTGTTCTTTGTAGGTCTTTCACTCCAACTTCAGCTCATGCAAGTTTGCCTTTATGGTCCTTCCTTGAGTTGCTTCCTCCAACATTGCCACCACTTGATCTTGTGCCTCCTCCAATTGCTTGAGGATCTTTTTCTTCTTCTTGTCCTCCAAATGGTTCAGCAATACTTTTATTTCTTTCTTCACCTCCTCCATCATTTGGGTTATACTTAGCCCTAAGCTGCCTCTTCCTTCTCCTTTCTCAGCTCTTCTATCATCCTTTCAAGTTGTGCAACAACTTCGTTCTAACACTTGGACATCTATACAAGTGCATTCACCTTCTTGGCCTCCTCTTTATACAAGTTTTGAGTCTTTGGATCTCCTTCTTCCATTTGCACTCCTTCACCTTCCAAATGTAAATTACCTTGTATAGTCTACAGATAAGCATGGTGTAATTAACTACATCTAGGTAGACTTCTTGATACTAGGGAAAAATGAGCTCTATCATATGCGAAGCCAAACCTACCAACTTTATTATGAAGTTTACTCCTTCCTTGACTTATACCCTTTGTTCTTGGGTTACTTCTACCCTCAATTGGGTAGGAAGACCCTCACTTTGCTTGGAAGATCTTCACCTTTGGACTCAATGTCCACCTTCCCTTCTGCTTCTTTTTCTTGTCCTTAGGTTTCTTGATGCACTTCACTTGGGAGGTCCTCTTTTGATCTTCCTTTGGGGGTGTCTTCTCTTTGGGTGGAGCTAGTGGGTTCTTCAAGATTGAGAATGCTTGCAAAAAATGAAGTTGCTCCAAGTGCACTTGAGTTTATAGCCAGGGTGTTTCAGTCTGTAGGTGTGGAGTCACTCTCTACACACGCAAGTCCCTTGATGAATACAAATGGTCTTTTGGTGGGAGTTTTTTATCCAAGTGCTGATGCATTCAAATTGATGTACTGTCTTCTACTCTGAAGATCTTTAGGTCCAAAGGTCCTTTGTTCAGGCCACCCTTTGGACTTGACTTCTTGGACATTCTTCTTTCAAAGTATCTTTGGCTTAGTACTTTTTCTCTTTGTACCATTACATGCACAGACACAACTATGAAGGAAACTCAACTAAGAGGTTTCCTTCCCTTGACAAGCAATTATCCTACCGTATCCTTACCAAAAAGAAGAAAAAAATTAAGCTTAAAAGAATTTGTAAGAAATGTATGTGCCACATTTCACACTCTATTATGAGATATATGATATCAGTTTCATGATCCTATAATACTATATAAATATAATCTTAGGAGTATTAAACTTGTTAGAAACAAGTATTCCATGCACGGACCAAACATATTGAGGTTCATCAAAAAGAAGTTTGAAGTCTGGTTTATTAAAGAGAAATTACTTCATTTTATTGAACAGAAGGTACTTTATTAAAGAGAAGGTACTTCATTTTACTAACCAGAAGGTACTGGCTCAAGAAATAGATCTATAATTTATTCCTAAGTTGCTGATATTTTCACTAAAGCTTTATTTGGAGATAGATTTAAATATTCCATACACAGACGAAAGATGTTGAGGTCCATTACCATTTTTATTAAAGAGAACGTACTGGGCTAAAGAAATAAATAGATCTATAATATATTCCTAAGTTGCTGATATTTTCACTAAAGCTTTATTTAGAGATTAATTTTGAATATTTCATATCAAGGAGAGTGTAAGTAAAGTATCACAAGGTTGGTTGGAAGGTCAGGCATGCTGAGGTCTCCTCGCTCATTCTAGAGTATGAGAACTCTCAAGCTTCAAACCATTCTTAGTACTGTCATAGAGTGTGCAATTAGTGATTGGACCTTATGACGCAAGTCGCATGTCGAGACAAACTAAAATGCAATGCAGGAAACGAAATGTTGTGAGGATCCTTTCATAAACCACTGGTAATATACTTGTCATCCAATGTCATGATACATTGACCACAGTTCAGCTGTAACGATGTGGTCAAAGTATGATATGGACTACCGATCTCGTTACTAGAGTGGGCCTATGTCAACTCACTCCAGCAATTCGAGTGAATTTCTGTCATATTAAATATTAGATACTCACTAGGTACTCTAACTTGACCTTTTGATTTCTTCAAAATCAAAGTGAATACTGGTTTTATGGCATGATTAGGAGGATCCCTCACAGGTGAGGAGCATATATTGTTTACACTGAATTGTAAGCACATTCTACAGGAGGTGTGGAATATCGATATAGATCGGTACAGTAGTCATAGATCATGTAGTCCTGCTGGATTTGCTTAAGCTTTGTCGTTTGAGTTGCACTTAGCGACTGGTAAGAGGTGCCCTCCCACCAGTTTTCCTCGTAGCTCGCAGTACATGTAGACGAGTTTTCATCATCCACTTTGCAAGCGTCGGGTTTGAAATCTTTGTAAGTCACCACAAACGGAGAGTAATTCCAGTTGGCAGGGACAGCCCCACCTCGAGTCGCCCAGGTACTGGCGTCGTATATACTACCAGCAACGACCATTGGATTGGAGTAAGGGAAGGAATCTGGGTACACTTCCAGGATGTTCTTGTACACTCTGATGGGAGTGTCGTCAACTAGCCATCTGCCAACATAAAGCTTCGTCAGTAACTGGAAACCATATATGACCCATCACTGGGGAACTGTGGATTATTCGCTGCCATGTTCACAAGTCATGTCAGAGAAATGATGTCCATGTTTCTTTCGTATTTGAAATGCTGATCCGGTATGGGGAAGTCCCACAATCGTCCCAAATGTTATTAGAACAAGCGACTTACGTAATCTGTTCATGATTCCAGATGATGGAGTATGTATGGAAGTCTGCTCCAGGGTCGAACCACAGGAAGAATCGTTGTTCTCTGCTACCTACGCCGTTCGAGTAAATGTTGGTGTGAACCACATATGGTTGGCCAGATACATTGCCCAGGAATTCAAAATCAACCTCATCGTGATCAGTGTTGTAGGATGTCAGCTGTTCATAAACCATTTCAAGTTATTTGATCAGTGTACAGGGAAGAAATCAAATCATTTGAACCGTAAAAAGACAATTGGGATTTCCACTGCAGGAGAACTATCAAAGAGAAAAGAGAATTCAACGCACGTAGAATGCGGACACAGTCCCAGCAGATTCGCCGGGGATCAACTTTAGTTTCACGCTGAAGGCACCAAACAAGTACTTCTGCTTGCTTGCAAATGAAGCGCCTCCGGATTCATATAGTGAGAGCCGGACATCATTCGTGCTGTCACTTGCTACAATGTTCTCTTGAGACCAAACAACTGTAAACTCATCCTCGAAAGCAGTAGATAAACACAAACCAAAACACATGAATGTGATGGATAATCCTAGGGTTTGATTAGGAGTCATTCTGATCATGGATTCTTCCTCTGTGTTATATTCTGCCTCTCAGTACAAGATCTTGACAGGAATATATATATGCTGAAAGAAGCTTCAACTCTGGGTCATGCTCGCGAGAAGATTGGGCGGCTATGCTCTACTCTGCTCCAGCCTATAGGACCCATGTGCTCTGTACACATCTATATTTGTCTATATACTGGTCATTTTCAGTTCTTCCAGGCATTCTGTGAATTTTCAACGTCAGTCACAAACATGTGTGTGTGTGCTTGGTGAGCTTTCTATCCAAGCCACAAAGATTGTGGGACGGAGTTGGTTTCACGATTGCTAAGCTTGGGCCCAATTGTAAGTCCCGGTGGTTGCAAGTCCACGCATGAAAGTGACACAGAAATGCCAGTGATTCTGATAGCTATCGCCCTACGTTTCCTTGAGTTGGTGACTGACGATCGAATTAATCTTCACTCATTGTAGTCCACTGTGTGTGCTGACTAATCGAAGAACAAAGAGACTGACAGTTACGTGCATCCCTCACAAGTTATTGAGGCTACGGTAGTACCGTATGTAAAGCTATTGCTAACACATGAAAGAGGCAATCGGCCCACATTGTGGCTCCTGCTGGAGTCCCTTTGAACTCCCGTGCGTTTCTCATGTTTGTTTGGATCTCAGTTTCACGTTTGGTTCTCAGACGTTTGGTTCTCAAACTGAACCAAACGTGAAACACCATTTGCAGATAGTTCCACATTTGTCATGTTCCAGTAGTATTCATCAGATCCCATCAATACTTTTGTAAGGATTGCCCCTATTCATATCTCAATTTTCGAACACCTCACTCAATCAGTTTACTTTCTTAGACGTCAATCTGGTTATTCCACAGGTGGCATGATTCAAACATCATGAGCTCCTACAGCTCTTGCAAAACACTGTAAGCTGTTTAACAAGCTCTTTTGTGTGTTAACCTGCTTGTTGTCTAAACCCTAGTACAAATCGATGATAATATGAACTCATGTGACAGCGATCTACAGATGGCAAGCTGTCGCTGAAAGAATCAGAAAATATAATGGACTCTCGGATATGACAAATGTGGAACTATCTGCGAGTTTACGCAACGCTTGGTGGACACGGACAGCTCCCCGTAGCTTAATCTGATGCATTTCCGCTCCCTCAGTCTCTGTCAAATAGAATCCGCCCTCCAATACGAAAGAGTTTGGTCTATACATTGAGAGAAGGCACATGTATCGTGATTTTGTGCTCGCTCGCTCTAGATCTGTCCGTGTCAAATTTTCTTTGACCTACATGTTATGAGGATGCTCACTCAAACGTCAGGTTGCGATGAAGATGACGCGATGGGTAACAGAAGATCGGATATTTGGCTCAGCTGGCAGTCGTTAAAAAGTTATGTTTCTGATTGTAATGAACTGAAGCGAGTTCCAATTTCCAGAAAATGCAGATGCATTTTTAGGACTTTATAGTGACCGTTCACTTTCCGATAGCAGCCCGATTCTCGATCTCCATGAGGACTCAATGACGTGACAACCGGGTCATAAAAGAAACATGTTTTGACCGTCTCTCGTCTACACCTTCTTATGCATTTAACGAAAAGTAATCGCCTATGTCTCTCGTCAACACTTTTTAATTTGCGCAATCACGCAAGCACAATACAAATAGTAAGATCTCACCTTACCGCATTTCTTTCTACGCTCCAAAACGATACGTTGAGAAATCAGTAGCTCGAGCATTCCCTTTCAGCTAAAGAGGATCTTGCTGTTTGAACAATCTTGATTATCTTCACTCCGCGAAAATCTCGAACCTAAACCCTGAATGGGATTTGAACCAGTAATCAACACTGTCTGGCCATGGCCAACGTTCGGATTGAGAAAAGTCCTGCTGTCGAAAATAGATTCTTGACTTCTTGCTTCCAACTGTTGGTCTGTCTGTGTTCATGAGTGCCTCTTGAACGATTAACTGGTATGTAAACCAACTGCCGACACACTATGACTCAACGAGTAAGGTCCTGGTCTCCAGCGGGTACATTGTACCTTAACGTACTACTACTCTTCTGCTTGAATGGAGCTATCAGACATTGATTACCCAGGTTTCGATCTCCGGAAACACTAAAGTAGCTGATTTTTGGCCTGAAAAACCGCCAAATGAGATCCTATCCACTTGACAGACAAGTTTACTTCAGCGAGATCTTGGTGGTATTTCTGTTCGCAGAGCCGGTTTATGGCGGTTGACAATGTGGAAAGGAGTATGGTCGTGAGCTTATGGATGACATTCGGTAAGGAGATCTGAAAGGTCCGTACCTGAGAACTGAATTACCTACAAGCTCCCATAGCTAGTTAGTGTTCATCACTGCTAGCATACGAGCCAGTCATGTGTAGACAGCCCGCCGAAGAGATGGTTATCAGTGATGAGTTCGAACGCTCATTTTTCTGAGCGTTCGAACCCATCAGCCATGTACGTGAAGCTCCAGCTCAGACACGCTCGTATGATCATATCAAGAACATCTGCTGCATGGGAGGTGCCGCCTTGACCCTAGGTCTTTTCTGTCAGTTGGTGGTGGCTAGATGGTTCCCTCCGATGGATCTTTATAACGTCGAGGTCTTTATAACGTCGAGGTTTATCGTTAGGCCATCAGTCTCTCGTCCCCCTCACTTGCCAACCTCACTCCACCAGTGAAGTCTTTCTCAGACTTCTGATTTGAGCAAGACTGCTCGTGGCAATTCTCCTGATCGAGTAACGACCCAAGGAGAAGAGGGATTTGCTTTGGGGGGGAGTTACCTGTAGTTGACAAGTCAATCAGTCGTCTAGTGGGATGCTCGTACGGCGGCTTACGAGTCCGATGGATATTGTAGCTCTACTCAGATCGTTTATCTATCTGATACTTGTGGGCGGAAGTTTTGCAGGCAGTTTTCACGAGGAGTTCACCATAGTTTGGTCGCAAGAAAACGTGTTGGCTGACGACGTGTCTGGAACAGTCCAGCTCTCGTTGAATGAAGTTGCAGGCGCTTCACTAGCAAGCAGCAGTAAATTTTTATTCGGATCTTTTAGCGTTCGGCTGAAATTGATCGAAGGAGACTCGGCAGGCACTGTGTGCTCTTTCTATGTAAGATAAGTTATCTAGACCCTCTGGATAAGCTCCATAATTAGTTTGGATTTTGTTTGATGTTCTCTTCCCTCTGCTATATTGTGTCTATAGCCGGTTGTACGATGGTATCATCTACAGTTTTTGATTGCATCTCGGTCTACGGATGTTCGGATTTGCAGCTCACTTCTTACAGCGATAAACACGATGAGATCGACTTTGAGTTTTTGGGGAATGAAACAGGCCAACCCTACGTGGTACACACTAACATTTTCGCCAATGGTAACGGAGGAAGGGAGCAACGCATATATCTCTGGTTCGATCCCGCGAAGGACTTCCATACCTACTCCGTTATCTGGAACCATCACCAAATCTTGTAAGCAGTTTGAAGCCCTTGAGTTTCTTTCTGGTACTATCACATTTCCATAAGGAAGTAACCACATGCTTTGCTAGAAGTGCAGGGGTTATGATGAGACTACAATCTGGACTAGTCATGCTCATAGTGACAATGTCAGAACAAAGTGACTGAAAATTCTGAACCCAGGCAACTCGAACATTCTTCACACTTCTTTCTGTTTCTCAAGATGTAAAATCGCAACTGCACAAGCTTAGGTTTGAAAGAAACGCATGATCATAAGTCTTCTGTTTCTTCCACAGGTGGTTAGTCGACGATATCCCCATTAGGATTCACAGAAACAAGGAACACATCAACCCCAATTCTTTTCCCCAGCATCAACCGATGATTGTTGCTGCGAGTATATTCGACGCCAGCACTTGGGCAACTCGTAGTGGTGCTGTTCCTGCCAACTGGAAAAACAGTCCATTCTCAGTCAACTACAAAGATTTCACGTTCCAGGCTTGCAATACGTTGGATAAGAACTTCTCCATGTGTACGAAGAACTCTCACAAACACTGGTGGGAGACCACTCATTATCAGTTCTTGGATACTAATAGCACCAACCAGCTTCGCGAGGTCCATCAAAATTACATGATCTATGATTACTGCGTCGATATGAAAAGATACCCTACTCCTCCGAGAGAATGTGCCTACAATAAGATCTGATGAAATATCGTCAGTGAACGCACTCAAAACTCAATCCCTTAGCCTGACGTACAGAATGTGTACAGCTTTCATCTCCTAACTTATGTGTGAATCGGTCAATCGTACATTTCCCAGAGTTTACTTCTAGCACAACAGATCGATACACATTAGGTGGTAGGAAATTAGACAGTTTCATAGTGACCGTAGCTAACTCTGCTTGACTTTTACACGCAGCAGCAGTTTCGAGGAATTCTGCTTAGCTTATTAGGTTGCAACTTGCGGGCACGTGAGAGATAATTTTCAACTGTACGTCCTAAACACTTCCATATACTGAACATTGATTTCTTCTATTTCTTGGGAGACTTTTGCCCAACACTAGTGAAGTGATTGTCTCTAAAGCCAGATAGAGCATTGGATACTTCAAGTGAGCTCCAAATCGCCTCTGTTTATTCTGTATCTGAGCTAGCAAGAGGCCGTGTCATTTTTTCTAATGATCTAAGCGATTGTATATGTTTACAACTAGCAATTCTCGGCTGTTCAGATATTGTATATTTGACTGTTCAGGATGAGCGAATTACTGAAAGTCGAATTGCCAGTATGTTAAAACAACTTGGACTTTCAGTGATTCGCTAACTCTTGCCACATTGACCCATACACGATTCGCTTTATTGCCATTGGCCTTATCTTCTACCGGACCCCTTGTCTCCTTGTCTAATCATCACTTGCATCCTTCTTTGGGTCAGAATTGCAACCCTGGGATTGTAGTGACACAAACTAATCCTTTGCACACGCTAGTCCAAAGTCGCCTTTTTCACCCTTTATCTGGATTTCGGCCTCTAAAAAATAGAACCTCTATGGCTAACAAAGGAGTAGGTTCATTTGTGGTGAATTAACATGCGCTTGCAGAAATTCCCATGAATCCGAAAAACAGTGATAACCTCAGACACGAACAACCTCAGTCAATGCGCGAGAAGAATCTCCTTGATTGCGTGAAAGAAAATCTCGACTCCATGATTAATGTGTGAAACTTGTCAATGTACGCTCCGCTCCTTCATTAAATTGGTCTTCAAAGCTGTCAACACGTCCTGAACTTATCACATGCGCGTCGGTGCTCTCGCTTGTGCGCAGATCAAAGACGCCGTTTAAGAGCTTAAGGAAGAAGAAACAAACATCGATATTGTTTTCCTCCATGGATTTGTAAAGACATCTACATATCAAGACGCCTACTACACGACTTGAATCTCGTCAAAGGAAAGAGTGTTGGGCCGCAGAAATAGCTTCCGTTACCAAATGCCAGGACTTTATCAGTTTCGTACGAATCCTTTCCTCATGAAAACGTGGATCGAAATTTGATGGCCGAGAGACTGGCTCACTGCTTGATTGTCGTGTGTGGTGTGGGGCGAAATGGTCCCGTGTTGTGGATCACTCATAACTTTGGAGAACTGATAATAAAGGAGATGATTATGTCGGTGGTTAGCGTTCAACGCCAGAGTCTCGTTGAGACTCCAGGGGCTGTGTTTCCGAAGGATTTACAGAGATAATCTATCTTTCCACGCCCGATCGAAGTTTGATAGATGTTGCGTTGAGGCTCCAGGGCTGCGTTTCTGACGAATTTACAAGCGTAATCTATCTTTCCTTTCACGTCCAATCGAAGATTTATGGATGCTGTGTCAAAAACTGGCATGAAATTGGGGTAAAATTTGCATACTAATTACATAACACGAGGAGTACTAAAAGATACTCAAAGTTACGTATTAACTTCTGTAGCATATAGTAGTAACGATACCAACCTCAGCTAACACATGCTACATGTAGTACCATCTTGAAATGCAATTTCAACATGTTGTTGGATCCGGTGTTGGTCCGGGTCAAACACTTTCTGACAAGAGAAGGAGAGGAGATATGATGTCGAATTACATGGAAGCGCACACAGAAACAAAGCAATGAAAGCTGAGGTCCAGTGTACGGCCTTGGCGGAAACTGCTTCCAAAGACGTCAATTCTGAGTAAATGATCGTATCCAGAAGTTTCTTGATCTTCAACCGAGTAGAGAGAAACGGTCTCACAATCTAAATCCTGGAAGACACAAACCTACAATCTAGAATGTAGCCCGAGTTTATTTATACTCAAGGCGTTTCAGCTGGAAACACATTGTGGAGGCCGCACATTTGGAGCTGTCGCTTTTCATTGTAGCATCAGAGGAACAAGCTTACATACTGCGAATCTCCAGTCGTGTAATCTACCGAAGATACCTGCCTAAACCCTAAATTAGCCGCGTTGTCGTTGTCGTCAAGGAATTTTGGTCGTCAGAAGTGTGAGAGATTTTAGTTCATGTGTATTGAGTAATTCTACATCTATAACATGGAGGACCGTGTGACTGTAGTATTGGTGAAGCGGATGATTGTTATTATATGTCCGAATCCTGATCTATAGAGTCGAGAAAAGAGGAAAACACAGCGAAGCGCTCGGCTTATGTTGCTTGTCAGTCTATCAACCATCTCTAGAGACTAGTCCATATCTGAAATAATGGTCGATATTGCTAAGTGTTAATTCAGCACTTCTAGCTTTGACAAGCGATATTCTCAAGTCTCTGAGTTTTACGGAAATCTCGATCTACGCCAACATTTCAAACACGAAGACGATGCATTGTGACTGACCGAGAGCAATCCTGGAGTGGACGTGGATCACTGAAGAATTGCTTCATCCTACCTTCAGCACGGATTGACTTAACAACCGCAGGTGCAAATTGATCGCCGGCTATCAGATTACCGATCAACTCTGGCAGCCTTCTCCTCGACCAGCCATGTTGCAAATTCTCTCAGCGCCTGCTTGTTAGTTCCGACATACTTCTTCTCCTCCAGTAATCCATCGTGCACGTTTCGGTGTTTGGCTGGTTCGTCCAGAAGCGATCCAGCTATATCAACGAGTGCTAGAAAGTTCTTCTCAGATGCATTATCCACACTGGCAGTGTCGCTCTCAAGCTTCTGCGTCTGTATTCTCAGGTAGTTGTTCTCAGAAGCTTGACATTGAAAATGAGTAGACACATCGAGGTCCACCAAGTAGGCATTGCTGTTGAATAGCATGGAAACAATTGGTTGATGCCCATCTCTTGAGATCCATGAGGCCTCTCCCCAATCAGCCATCTCCACCGCACTGTAAGGCAAGTTTTGTTCTCCTGTTCCTAAAGAGAGCACCAGTAGGTCGCCGTAAGTATTTAGTTCCATCCGCTGTCTGTGGGCCGAGTTGCTAAAGTGAAGCTCCTTTGCAGCGTGCAGTATTGCAACTTTTGTTGGATTGTTTGCAGCAATTCCACCGTCGGTCAGATTGTAATGGTGTGAACTTCCTCGTGGATCAGATACCTCAAAGTGACAGGGCGGAAAGTAAGTGGGAGTTGCGGTAGATCCAAGACACACATCTCGGAGATAAGCATTCAGTGTTTCACCATGTTGCGCACTGCTCTTTGAGAAGAGAACAGGCTTTTGAGCCTTGACATCAAAAGCTAAGATAACCAAATCCGAAAGAGCATCCGCCATTCTCAAATCCTTGAAGTAATTGTGCAGAATTCTCTGAAGAGGCTGAGAGCTATACTTTGGCCCGATCAAACCTCTAACTGGGGATGCAATTCCTCCGAGAATGCCTCCTTCAGGATATATGCTGAGACCGTGCTGGAAATAGAATTCCTTCAACTCCGTGGCAGCACACGGACGTCTATTTTCATCAGGGGCAGTTAGCATTGCAGACATGAGGCCACCCGTGCTGGTTCCAGCGACTACATCGAAATAATCAGCAATTCTTGCATCTGCGCCGTCCAGAATCCGAAGTTGCTGCTCAAGATACTCCAGGCATACTGCTTGAATGACTCCTCGCACACCCCCTCCATCTAAGGTCAAGATAGTTAACCTCTTTCCAGGTTCGCCTTTGAGACGAGGATGCTTAAACGGCAAGGTTCTAGACACTAAAGAATTCGAAGACGTACTGAAGCATAGGTCTCCTCCATCTGAACACAATCTTCTGCAACTACTTCGCGATTTGCTCCATGTCCTCCACCGTTTTGTGAAACAGCGCCATGACACTACTTGTGATCTTTGGGATTTTGAATTGCCGGAATTTGACTGGTCAATCTTCGTAGTCGATACCAGCCCATCTGTTTTGGTGCTGCTGCCCATTATTGTGGAAATCGGAAGGAGCTTGAGAACCCAGTCTCATTGCTAGATCTGTCCACAGACGCCTAACTGGAGCAAAACCTGACTCCGTGGTCTTTTACAGTTATGATTATCTGAAGAGCGTGAAGTGCTATTGTAGCAATCCAAACTGGATACTCAATTGCAACTCTACATGAGTCAAGTGAGATCAGAATCTTATGAGCTGAAGCTTCCAAAGGCACTCATGATCACTACAGACAATCAGCTTGAGCAAATCTGAGTTTCAAGTAGACCACGTATACAGATTCGGAGGAATGAACTCCAAACATACACTATGACTTTCTGTTAGATGAATCTGAGTCGTCACCTCTGAAGATAGTCTTCCAACAGTATGCTAGGAGCAATTGAGTGTTTTCTACCCATGTGCCTTCTTCCTTGTGAAAGAAATGACTTCAAATGTGGGAACTTCATACAGCAAAAGCAAACCTCCGGAGTCACAATGAAGGTGTTGTCACATTCTTAACTAGAAAAATCTATCCGTTCACCAAATGGCAGACACCAGAAAAATCACGACTCTCAGCTCATCTAGCGCCAGCCGATGAAAACCTTGCTCCTGAGTTTACAATGATCTGTCCAAATCCTTCCTTGCATCATACTGGGCAATCTAAGTTCGAAAGAATTATCTCCATGAGACTTTTCTGCACATATCAAACCGAACTCTCATTGAAGTTATTGCTGTAGTACATTAACAGCCTTGTAATTCTACTTGAAGCTTTCAGGCAAGTTACCCGTGAGTCGTACCAACGCTACAATCTTGAACATATTCAAATGTGTTCAAAGAGCGGTAGGTACAGTTGCAAACAGATGCATTGCTCCTAACCCGTTTGATTGGTGCTTAAATACAGTAGTGGAATACACCTGCTTTCAAGGTGGTCAAATCAAGCAAATGAGAAGTTTCTCATCGGTATAGAGACTCGAGCAAACCTGTGACTTTCCGGTGTATACTAAACGCACGGAAATATTCGAAGTGGTTCTTAGCCTCCCGCACACCTGAAGCGTGACAAACTTGCAAAGAGCTAAGTTCTCACGGTCTTTCTCTCTAAGTGAGAGACGACTTTCAAATGGTGAACTTCACTCGTCTCATATTTTCTATCAATCATTTGATGATATCGTGGTCTATTTAGTGATGGCATAGTACAAAATACCGGGAGCAAGTGGTATGGATTGCCATACCGTGCAGTAGCAGGTAACGTTCTTTTGCTTGATTGTAGTCACTGCTTTATTGGGGCCTAGCCTCATTTTATCTCTTTTGTCTCTCCTTTGTACGGCTTGATGGGGGTCTTCCCATCCTTCATGTGTTCTATATGGTCGCCTTTTTCTTCTTTATGCCCGTCTTTCTATGACTTTGACTGCTGAGCGTCTACAGCGGCTCCATCTCGAATGCAGCAGCTCATGGCTGAGGTTGATGAACTTGTCGTCTATTAGTAAATTCATTCTTATGCGACTAGCTCGTATGTTTCAGACACATTGTCTGCATTCTGTCTATCACTTGTGAAAGGTGTCTTTGGTATCGCTCCATCTAGGTGAGAAGTCGTGCGAAAGACCACATAATGTCAAAGATCACACTGACAAGGTCAAACAAGCAAGTAGCATAGGCTCGAAGATTGTGTTGCATCAAGGATATGTAAAATCCCCAAATGTACGCTTCTGCATATACTTGTCTTTTGCAAAGGCACATTATATGAAGATCATGTTCCACATTGTTCAGATTTGCAGCTCAAACTATCAGTCAAAACTATCAGTCAAAAGACCATAGGCAAACAGGAATCCCTACCACTTCAGCGGTTCTGCCTCCGTTAATATAAACACCAATTGATAACCTGTGGAACTGAGTTTACAAATCTATTATTTTATAATAGATTTGTGGATTTGCTTTATGAAGAACTTGGTAATTTTGCTGGACCAACCAAGTTCTTCATAAAGCAATTCTTTTTGTAGAAGAAATATTCTTCACCTAACTCTGACTAGGATAAGAGCCAGATAATCTACACTATATACAGCTCCATATGGCACCTGATAAAGTAGGTACCATCTGACTAGGTACCATACACAGGATCTGTAGTTTTAAATCGAGACGACGCAAGGAAGGATAGAGACTCTAGTGGCTGAACATGGAGTGGATATGCCTCTTGGACAGCAACGTTGTCATTTCGCTGCATAGCCGCGGCATTCTTGCGAAGGAGATGTTCGATTCGGCAGATAACCATTGGGTTAAGAAACAAACCATGGTGATGCCGTTCAACAAACCTCTGTACCATGCCTCATCCACCGGTTGCTTCATCGCCTGTACTCCGCACTTTGAGTGACACATTCGTAGCAACACCTCGTTTGTCAATTCGGATCTCCGGCCTTATTAAATGAGAATTGAGATGAACTCAAGTACAGTACTTCGCAATAAACATTTATGTTATTACGTTGATGCCTTGCAAATTAACCCAAATTGCAATGACATAGCAGACTTAGAAAATGGTGGTTTGCTAGCATAGACAGATCTTTGTTATTATTAGATGTCAGATTTCTTCATTATTGCATAACTCTTGCAGTCTTGTGACGAGTCACCTTTTTGCATAGTTCATCGTTTTTTCTTTTATCTTTTATCTTTTTGTTCGTTTTCATAGAAAGGTAGGAGTTAGCCGTTTGCCAAGGATGGAAGAAGGTTTTATACTAATTATCTTTGGTCCGGAAAGAAATAGCACCAAGAGATAAGAGGAATAAGATAAAAGGCGACCGTGTAGGAAAAATGAAGGATGGGAAGACCCCATCAAGCCGTACAAGGGAGAGACAAAAAAGGTAACATGGGGCTAAGCCCCAATAGAGTCTGTATGAGAAATCTGCACTACTGCACCTAAGATATCCGAACTATGCAAGTACAACTGGAGCATCCAAAGAAACATCACCTAATGTGATTGCTCTCCTATGCATTGCACCAGCCACTGCCCTCAGTAGAGCAATGGACACATGCACCTAAGAGGAATAAGGAGAAGTGCAGCATAAGAGGTCAGGAACGGTCGTACAAGGAAGAGAGTCGTTACTGATGAATGTTGAAGACAAAGACCTTTGGCTAACATTCCGTGAGTGGACCTTCTGTCTGAAAGAAATTTGGCGTCATAATACTTCAGCGTCATCAACCATTGGCCTAAGAACCATTCAGAGTGGGACACATTCAGCCTGAAATTTAGCTTATTCAAATCGATCCTAATGATATGAATGTGGCGCTGTCGGAACAAGAACTAGAGTTATAATCATTTGAGGTACTGAAACACTTTCATGTGTGAGTTGCGACAACTCACACTGTGCACACCTACCAAAAATTTGTGATGGTTGAGCCAATGCTATAAGACTTGGATCAGACGAGCCACTTCTCACTTTTCCAAGTTAGCCAAGTGAGACCTCTCCCCACCTTTGCCAAGTAGTGACATTTAGACTTATAGAGAGAGTGCCTTCTTATGGATAAATTCTCTCACTTGAGATGAAGCGGAATGATATGGCCTTAGCGCCCAAGTACCTAAGCGTCTTAGGAAGATACTAGAGATTATTCTAAAGTCTCTTGGATTAGAGAAAACTTTCTCCACATTAAGAAACTCAAATTCTTCCAATGGAATGGAAAATTAGGGACCACAACTTGTTGTAGGTGATCAACAAAAATCAAGATCTAGGAATGGAAAGTTTGAGAGGAAACGTCTTTACTTGGACAGAGGAGCATTGCGAAGAGTGTTGGGGCTAGAGAACTCACCTCCAAGAACCATAACTCTTGATACTTAGTGGAGTAAGCCCGATCAAGATATAGAAACTAGAGTCAAGGCTTCTTTTGAGAGACCTAAGACAACTGATGGAGGGTTGGTTCAATCTATATGATCTTGCTCAAAGACCCCTTGCCAAAGCAATCATGAAAATTTTCAAGTCTTAGAAGACCACTATGTCAACACCATTTAGGCATCCTTCTTTAAATATATGTATAAAGGAAGGCCTATTGATTTGGTGGAGATGTTTTGGAGATGAATGCTGGAGATATATAGGGACATGAACAAGGAAGGAGGAGTAACTCATCTCTCCTCTTTGCTACTCACTTTTACTTAGGGATGGAGTTGTTAATGCCAAAGGAGAAAGAGAAATACCCAAATCATTACTTCCATGCATGTTACCTTGAATGGCATAAGGATTTCAAGATGATATAGAAGAAATACCAACTTATAGATGTAGCATTCACCAAAAAAGGGGAAATTTATCCCGGTGGAAGAAGCCCACAATACTTTGGAATTTTGAGGAAAATTACTTGCCAAGTCAAAGGGGAAGGCCAAGAAGAAGGCATGAAAGTCTGAAGTGGTCTAGGATTTGACCAAAGATGAAGATGAAGACAAAGACAAAGGCAAATATGAGCCTCCCACCAAAAGAATGAAGGAAGAAGAACAAAAAGAAGATAATTCTAGACGTCAAGCAGCTATCATGCTACAGCCAATGAGGAGCTATTCACAAGAAGAGTCATTTCTTTCAAAGTGGACAAGGAGGATAAAGGAGGAGAAGAAGTTCAATCTACTCTAGCCAGAAACCCTAGAGGCTAGTTAGAGGGAGTGTACCATAGAGGAGGAGGAATGACAAAGAAGTTGTGCCCTTTGGGAATGAAGGTAGAAGAAGGAGTGACCATAGCAAATCAGAGCATGTTGAGTCCTAGCCCAAAGATGAAGCAGTTCTTCATGATGAAAAAATGCCAACGGTCAAAGAATTTGGCTTGAAAAAAGAAGGAGACCAAGACAAGGGATGTCCAAGGCCAAAGACCCCCAAGATTTCATAAAAGGAAAAGTGGTAAGGGAAGAGGACAAAGAACCCACCTTCATTGTCTACATAAGCAATGACAAATGGAAGTCATCGGTACTCACCAAGGAAGGAGGAGCAAAATCAATGAGACTAGACCCACCCACAATTATGGTGTTACCCCTTTCTAGGCTAGTCATCCATACAATGGGACTTGTGTTGGAAATGATGGAAAACTCCTTCCATCATACAAGGAACTAATTGCATTGGGAGATCATCTACAACTCCATGTTAATAGAGCATCTCCATCAAATTGCACAAGGAGTACATCAAGAAAAGGCAAAGGTGCGGGAGGAGTTGGCCAAGGTACATGTGTTATATGTAGGCAAAGAGTAGCACAATAATGGCTTGGCCCAAGACGAATTCAAGTTAAGGGAGAAAGGAGAAACCCTAGCAACAATGTATGCCAAAACATTGAAGAAATGGCAGGACAAAGAGAAGACACTTTGTCAATACAAAGACAAGCACTAGAGGCATTTTGACAAGCAATTAAGGCTCAAGAAGAAGAAATCAACACTATATGAGGAGCAATCAAGAAGATGAAGGTAATGGTGCTATCCATGCTTGTGCAACATCAATAAGACCACCCAATTGTTATAATATAGATTGCAAAGCACATTGCAAGATTGAATGAGATGGAAGAAGAATGGGAGAAAGATCAAGAAACAATTTTGGATTAAGTATTGCCCAAGCTGCATGGAGTAGAAGGCAGTTAGAGGAAAAGAAGACCAAGCTTATGAACATAGATGGAGATGATGCAAGATCAAGTAGTGAGGATCTTTGAGGAGGTGATGGAAATGCAAGTGCTAAAGCTACACAACTTGCAGTCTCAAGTATATGCTTTGGAAGAAAAGGTGTACTCCGACACACAATTGAAGTAGCTAGTAAAGATATTGCAAGACCACACCACAAATTTTTTTGAGGACTTAAGAAAGATGTTGATGTAATCAATTGTATAGTTCAAAAGGATAAATCTTTTGATTAGAATTTGTAGAGGCAAATGTAGTTATTTATCCCAAGCTTTAGGAAAAAAGAAATCCCAAGCCAAGGGAAAATTATAGCCAAGTTAAAAAAGTTAAATTATACCAAGTTAAAAAACCACCTTTGGCGTAAACTCCCTTTGGCCTAGAAGAACATGTTTGACTAGAAAAACCTTTGGTGTAGAATACTTTTAGTAGCAAAATTTGGTAGGCCAAATATCTTTAGCATTGTAACTTGAGTATAAATTCAAATAAAAAAGCAACAAAGAACCATTTTGAGCCGGCCATGGATGCAAAGGCAATTCTTAAATTAGTCTGTAAATATACAATAGAACTAGTAGATAAGATTAGTGATAATTGATGTAGATGTAATTAAAAGATTTCAAGCATTGCCTAGTTGGTGAATCTCTTCATCAAGAAGTGGGAATTGTATAAAGGGGTTGCAATCCAACGTAATTTTTTCACTCTTTCATAATCAAAGTCTTAGCACAATGACAAACATGGCCTTAGAGCTAAGTTTACACACTTTGCATCTTTGGTTGTTTGATAGGTCGAGTAGAGGTGAGGAAACTTGAAGTAGGAATGTGTGCTTAAGTATCTAAATGAAATTTGCACCATTCTGAGGTGTGTGATCCTTAGAGCTCGAAAGGAGGAAGAAATTGTAGAGCAAGGTTTTGAGAATGTTAGACCAGTGAAAGTACCATGGAATAGAAAAGCCAATTGGACAATTAATTGGGAAGGGAAACATCATCTAAAAAATCATCAAAGTGATAAGAACTTTGGGGTGAAATGAACTTTGGATAGAACTGAACTTTAGAGAGAAATGGCTCTTTGGGGAGAAGAGGACTTTGGCATGAAGTGAACCATCAACTTCAAGATTACCTAGGACCCATTCTTTTGTGAAAGTGATTTTAAAATCTCTTTTCTATAGAGCTCCATTATGGATGACTCTACCCTCTTCTAGGACTAGTTCTTGCCCAAGAGGTTAAATAGGCAACAATAAAAAAAACTATGATATTGTGACATTCTGCCTTCAATCTAGTCATTTCCAACCCCCATCCTCATGGGAACAAACTATTCTTATCATTTTACTACTAGTACATTGACATTGGATTGTCATAATCTTTATTAATTTTCTGTTTTGAGCAAACTGTTCCTTAAGAGTAAAAAAATATATGTTTTAATGATGTATGGATTTTTCGAAATACATTGTAAAGTCATATATGAACATAAATAACTATGTAATTCTATCACATGTTCCATATCTATAGTAAAAATTAAAAAAATTTGAAAAAATAGTATCAACTTGAAAGTAAATTTATGGTATCAAAAGGTAGTGTAAATACCTAGAGTATGGACACTACATATGAATAAGAAATTAATGGTTAACTTTGCAACCTCAAGTATTTATTACAATGTCTTGAGTACCCTCTTGCATTTTAAGTATATGCTTTCATTCTTGACTCATTTCTCTTTGATTACCTTTCTACTTCCAATTAGTATTATATTACATACGGCCAAGATCCTTTAGTTAATTAATATTTTATTTGATATTTTATTTCCTCCCTAATTTTCCATTATCTCTAGTGCTTCTCCTTCTTACCGTACCTTTCTATGTAAAACAAAGATTGTCATTATGCCAAAACACACCAATGTGTTTTGTCTTTTGTAGTTGATGAACAATTTATGATCTTCAATTGTAATTTTTCCTTGCCTCCTGATATTCATGTTTGTAAACAAGCTCCTTATTAGATTGGAAATTTTTTATTAATATTTCTGCTATTATAAATAGAGCATCAACTAAAAAAGCTAGACTTTATTGACTGCCCAAATTATAGTCGGTAAGTTTTATAATGTTAAAGTAAAACTTGATTGATAATAATTAAGTAGTAAGTGAAGTCTATGGCCTCATCAATGACCTCGCTTACCAGCTCAACAAATGTGTTGATATTGTTACATTAATAACAAAAGCTATTATCTCTTATTATATTAGCCTCCTTTGTGTCTTGAAGTGAAGAAGACCACCTTGTACCTTCTATTTTGAAGTTATGGAGTAATGCAACTGATGATACAATGATTTATAATCATACTATATTGTTGAATAAGTTTGTGTGTAGATAAAGAGAATTTATTTAAAGAGAGATTAATAAAGATAGTTATGGTTAGCTTTTGTTAGTTTTAACTAATCAAAGTTATTCAAGGTCAAATAAAGTAACTAACTAGACTAAAATTATATATAATATACTAAGGGGTGAAATTTTTATTTTATCTTATAGTAAAAGACCAGAATATCTCACCTACACACATAAAAATTCACTATTATACATTGAATTTGGAGATTTGGCTAAGTCTACCACTAAGATTTGATGTGAAGTTACAAGGATGAGATTTGATATCTCTAGGATAAAGCAAGGAATCTAAAATCACAAAGATCCTCTTAGGAGCTTCAAAAGTGAGTAAAGCAATCAAAATGTTTGAAAACCTACCAACTTTTTAACCATAGAAAGAAGTTTCAAGAACTTACCAAAATACAAAATTTTATATATGTTACTACAAAAAAACTCCTACTAGTAGAAATAGGGGTTTGGAGAGTCATTTCCCAAGCTCTCTTTTTTACAAGCAAGGCATGTAGCCTTGAGTGAAGAAGCTTAATTCCTATATTACATTGAGGATTTATGACTAAGTTTTAATATTCAATTTGGCATTCTTGGGGAAAGTGAGAGTATTATGACGACGAATCAAGTGACATCTGAGGGTATTATGAATTTGGTTAAGAGTTGATGTTAAGAATTTGATTAATACTTTTAGTCTAAGATTTGAAATAAATTTGTTTGATTTAGTATAGAATTCTTACGTAAATCTATTCTTGTATATTCTTGACCATGTCATGTGGATCATGGTCAACCTTGGAGTGCTTCATGATTATAGTTTGTAAATGTCAATCTTTTTTTTTATTTTCCATATTTTTGCCACTTTTTCAAACATATATGGGAATAAATTAAGTTTTTTAACCAAATTAGATAGTTATTGAAACCACTTTCTCAATAATCACTCCACTTATATTTGCATCTTACCATACTTCTACTTTTGGCATTTTCCTTAACATCTTTATTTTTGTGTCTTCACAATCCATGAAAATTGATTCATTTATAATGTGATATACTTTATTTAGTTCATTATTGGTTATCCATTATTGGTTTGCTCTTAATCTACTAAGAATTTGAAATAATATTTTTGCATATTTTACTTAATCTCTTTATTTTGGTAAATTTTTCTTGGGAAACTATAGGTCTATTTGGTTTGTTATCTACTCTAAAGCTCACATTTCTTCTTGACTACAACATCAAGTTGAACTTCCTGCTTAGTATTCTTTAATTTCCTTAACCTTATTTCCTTTATTACTCTTTTTATAAACCTTTAATATTTATATCATATGCTTTAACCTTTTTTCTCTTCACACCCACCTTTCAAATCCTTTTTATACCTTACACGAATCTCTGACTTGTTGTTATGTTTGGTCATGACTTTGTAGTATATGAATGACATTACAATCACTCTAGCCTTTGAAGTAAATTTATTGATGGTCTTATGCTCTCCCTCTATCTCTTCTCTATACTGATGAAGGTGTTACATCTTAAGAATCAAGGACATACTCATCATGGTATTAGTTATATCTACATAACTTGTATTTCTCTAAGGTTTTTCCATCTACATCAAATTTGCAACCAACCAACCTTTCCTTTTTTATTTTCTATTGTATTTCTTCTTTTCTAAAGTCTTTTAAGAAACACTACCTCCTTTGTTGCACTTTATTATGTGGTACGCACTTTTTTTATTTCTTTTAGAAGTAATAGTCCTTTCTCTTAAAATCATTAAATAATCCTTCAACAACCTCCTTGTGGCCCATAATACTTCATTTTCATATCCTTAAATAAGTGTTTCATGACATTACAAAAGCTTATAGTAATTCATTCATGACTTCAAACCTATACTGCACCATAAATACACCTTGTTAGCAAATAGATACTTTGGGACCTAGATTGCACTTCAAGCACAAAATTTCTATCTTTGTTTTCTTATCTTCTTTCTTATCAAGTAAACCTTACGCTTAGGTTAATTTTTTTCTTATGAAGTCCAAAGATCCTTTACTGCAATAAGAGTATTTGGAATTTTATTTCTCATAGAATCCATATAGCTTTTTTCATAGGTCTTTTGTTAAATTTAAGCCAAGAAAAAACTCATGGGTTTGACACTATAATTTTTTTCCTTCAAGAATGATTCATCAAACATAACTCTCCAGTTTGACTTGTACTCTTGGTTAGTTCTATGGTCACAAAAGTCAAACTCAAGCACCAAAACCTTTTTGAAACCTACTCATATTTTCATCTTAGTAATTCAACTCCAAGAAAGTGTTTGGAAGCCTCTTACAAAGGCCTTTATTTTGATCTTGGTCTTGTCAACATAATCTCTTAAAATCCTTTTCCACAAAATAAAGAATTTTACAACAAAGGGTAGAAAAATTTATTACTTTAAATATCCTGATGAATCATTTATGGAGTAACTATAATTTTCCAGAACTACAAGTCCACACTTCACCAACCAAATTTGTACCTTTTTCATATCTTTCTAAAAAAAGATTGGAATTTTTTTTCATCTTTGATAATCCAGTTTGATAATACACAGATAAAGCATTCACCATGATCTTACAAGAAGATATGTGGTTCACCTCATTAAGGCTATGTCCATGCAAACATACCAGATTGGATTTCTGATTATCCAAGTAATGTGTCAACCAGAGCTCCTACTGGTTCTGCACATATACTAGTCCAGCCCTACACTTATTGACATAATTAGGCTAATATGGGTTACTCCAAACTTGAGTTAACTCTTAACAATCTCCCCCTTGACTCATGTCTTGGGGTCCTTAACCTGTATTGCCTATATGCTTACTCTGCTGGAAGTCCTAAAAGGAGGCCTAACATAGGTCTCTCCGTAAACTAGAGTTAACTAGAACTAAGTGTAGCCTAAACACGACAGAGTAAAAATTGTATATAGAGATAAAACAAAATGCTAATCTACTCTACTTGTGCCTATATGCAACACCTAAAATTTGACAAAATGTCTCAAAAACTTTCCAAGATATCACTTTTGTAAAAGAATCAGCAGGATTGAATTTACCATTAATCTTGACTAACTCAATCATATTATCAGTCACAGCCTGTCTAAGAAAATGATACCTGATGTTGATGTGCTTCACTCTACTGTCCATCACCTGATTCATAGCTAGGTGTAAAGCACTCTAGCTATCATAGTGTACATTCACAATGTCATGAGTCAATCGCATCTTTGTTATAAGCCCGTCCAACCAGATAGCTTCCTTCACTCCTTTTGCTGCTGCTACATTCTCAGCTTCTGTAGTAGACTGAGGTACACACTTCTTCAGTGTAGATCTCTAACTTATGCATCCACCTCCAAGTGTGAGCACATACCAATCATAGATTTCCTCCCATCCAAATCTTGTCTATAGTCAGCATCTACATAGCCAATAAGTGATTTGGCATTGTAAGATTTAGCATCAAACAAAAGGCCAAAATCCAATGTACCCTTGAGATATCTGAGGATCCACCTCACAGCCCAATGTATCCTCTCTAGATTTGACATGTATCTGCTAGTCTTGCCCATAGCTAGAGCAATGTCAGGCCTAGTGCAAATCATCAAAAACATGAGACTTCCCACTTCCTTGTCATAAGGGATCTTGGACATCAAACCTTTCTCCATGGCATCTGTTGGACAAAGAGCTGATGAAAGCTTGAAGTGAGGAGCTAATGGAGTACTCACAGACTTGCAATTCTCCATGTTAAATCTTGCAAGTACCTTTCTAGCATACTTCCCTTTGGTTAACCGTAGCTTTCCATCCTCCAGGTTTTGTTGGATCTCCATCCCCAAAATCCTCCTTGTTGTACCAAGATCTTTCCTTCTAAATTTGGAACTCAAGAGAGCTTTGAGCTTATCAACATCATATCTGTCCCTCGCTGCAATAAGCATGTCATCCACATAAAGTACCAAAATAATGAAGCCAAAGACTTCATTACTCACCTTTTTCATGTATACATGGGGATCAAACACACTGTTTAAATCCTTGTGACCTGATGAAATCATCAAACCATTTGTTCCATTGTCTAGGAGCTTGCTTCAATCCATATAAGGATTTCAGCAACCTACAACCATATCCTCTTGGATTTTCTTCACAAAACCCATACGATCTTGGGATCTCCCCCTAGACCAAGATCTAGTTTTAGATCTCTACTCCTCACCCTCTTTCTGCATCTTAGTCCTTCCACAATTGACATTCAACACTATTCTTGATGGAGTCAAGGGTTGAGAAAGCATTATCATCTTCTCTTGATGATCATCTATTAATAGAGCACTCACCACTTCATTGTAGGTAATGCTTTTCCTATCACAATGTAATAACACTCGTGACAAGGACTAGTAGGGTGTAGGGAGAGAACTCAACAAGTGGAGTGCCTTTCTCTCATCACTCATGTCCTCTCCAAGATTCTGCAAGTCCACAACAAGATTATTGAAGGCATCAATATGATCTTGTATCTTGGTCCTATTGTCCTTCATCTTGAAGCTCATCAGCTTCAAGGATGTGTAGAGACAATTTGACAACTCTTTTTGATAGTACTTCTGTTGTAGCTCATCAAAAAGAGTAATGCAGTCCTTGTATTCACCCAACTGCTTTATGACATGTGGCTATAGATGCAAAATCATTGTGTACAACTATCTCATGCATGTCATTCCAATCATCCTTTGACACCAAATTGGTCTTGGGTCTTAGCAATTTCCCAAAACCGTTGGCCTTGAGCATACCTTTCACCTACGCTCCCGTAGGAGATAATTGGAGCTTCCATTGTATTTGGCAATGTCAAATTTTGCTTTTCTGGTCTTCATGACTGACATCTCCAAACTTGCACCTCAAAGTTTTTTCTCAAACATGATGCAATTCAGTGCCTTACAGGGTCTTTCCTAAATTTGTGACAGTAGCCATGAAGAGACTTGCTCAAGAAGGGACTCCTTATGAGTAGTTTTCAAAAGTAAAGCTCAACTTATCTTGGAGTCAGCATGCTTTCAAAGCTCAATTGAAACTAGCAAAACCACAATGGCTTGATATAGTAACTAGGCAATTGACAAACCAGCTCAGCTCTTGTACTCTTTACTACAGGAATTATGGCTATCCCTATCCTCAACAGCAGCAACAACAAAGTGATTATTACAGTTCTGGGACTCCTTCCTATGTGGCATCTATTTCAGATCAACTAGGTCAACACTTCCAATCCCATGTAAAGCTCCAACAAAAAAAAGATGAATCTTCATTGTTGAGTATGAGATATGTACTCAGGATCTTGGCAAGGGAAGCAGAATCAACAGCAGCAATTGTAGCAACAACAACATCAGCAGCCAAAGTCCGTGTGGCAAGGCCACAAGAATAGTATTTCAAAAACCTATCACCTTCCAAGACGATGGCTACATGCTCCCAACGGGGTCATTCAAGTAATTTTACACCAAGAGATTCCATCAAACACCGTCCACCACGGAATTTACTTAAGGTGACCAACCAACTCATCTTTATTTCCTTTTGCATGTTCTCCTTTGTTTTCTCCTTTGAAACTTGAATTTTGCCAAAGAATCCTCAAAACCCTCTCAATAATTCTCTTCCTATCCGCCAATTCTCAAAAGCTTCTTTGATCATTCTTTGTCCTTCCAAAACTCCACTCAAGAGTACACTCCTATCAAAACCCTCTTTTGAAACCTTTGATATCTCATTGGAAAATTTGCAACCCTCTCTATCTTGTAGCCTTCAAAATCTCACTGTTTTGATAAAGCTCTCCTTCAAAATTTCCCTTGCAAAAGCTCTTCCTTACCTCCTTTGAACAGGCATTTTTCTCTTCTGTCCATGAAACCTCTCTCCTTCAATATTTCCCGTCAATTCTGTCTTCTCTTGTCAAAAACCCCATTCTTCAGGATTCCAGCTGTCCATCAATGCCCTCAATGCTTCTTCTTTTTCCTTCTGTCTTTCCCTACATGTCCAACCCTACTTTCTCTCAAGTGTACTGTCCAGAAAAATTTCTCCAAGCCCACTCTTCTTCAAAACCCTTGAGCTCTCTCTGTTCTAACCAAAACTTCTCCTTCAAGAGTTCTTCTTGTCCAGACCCTAATCTCCTCACTCTATTGTTCTTCCTATCTTGACCCTAAATTCTCTCGAGATTTCCTTCCTGTCCAGCTCTACTTTTTCTTGAGTGTTTTTCCTGACCATACCCTAATCTCCTTCAAGATCTTTCTCTTGTCAACTCTCTAGTCTCCTTCCTTTGATAGTTCTCTATGCTTCCAATCCATTTTGAGATTTCTCTGACCTGGCTTACCTTTTCGAGACTTCTTTGTTCTTTACCTCTCTTGACCTTCTCTCTTGAATTCCTTTCTTCCTGTCCAGTCCTCTTTATTGAATCCTCAAAACCTCTTAATAATTATGTGTTGAATTCCTTTCAATAGCTCTCAACCTTCTCCTTCAATTCTTGCTCTTGCTCTTTCTCTTTCTCTTTCCTGTCACATAAACCTCTCCTCCTGCCAAAAACCCTCTTCAATATTATTTGTCCAGCAAACCCTTGCTAATTCCTCTGTTCTTTCCTCTGCCTAGAATCCCTTTGAAAAACCCTTCCTCACCTGACTCTTCTTCAAGAATTCATTCCTGCCAAGACCTTCAAAATCTCTCTTCTCTCTATCACAACCTTCATCACTAATCTCCTTTCATGTCGCTTCTTCCTCAAGAATTCTTCTTCCTTGCAAAGACCCTTTTGGGATCTCTTTCTCCTATCCAGACTTAAGTCCTCCCAAAAATCCTTCATGGGTTCTCTCTTGCAAAACCCTCAAAGCTTTCCCTTTCCAAATTTTGACAACAAATTATGCTATACCAGTCGTCAACCACCCTCACTTCCAACGCTTTCCCAATTCTCAAACTTGCAATAATTTCAATTCTTGGTTCTCAATGGCACAATGTAATTTGCTCTTCTTGATAGTACTACACAAAGATTCAAAACATTTATTCATTGTGCTCTGCAACCTCCTAAACAAACTTTAGCCGTTGAGTGACTATAGCACATTGTCAACTGAATTTGCTCTGATACCAATTGATAATCTAGTTTTATAATACAAAAATAGAGCATTCACCATGATCTCACAAGAAGATACGTGGTTCACCTTACTAAGGCTATGTCCACGGGAACATACCAGATTTCATTTCTGATTATCCAAGTAATGTGTCAACCAAAGCTCCTACTGGCCTGCACATATAGTAGTCCAGCCCTAGACTTATTGACACTTAGGCTAACATGGGTTACTCCATACTTGAGTTAATTCCTAACAATCTTGGTCTTTAAAGAAGTAGTCTAGAAACTATTTTTTAGAAATCTTCACTTCAACTTTTTGAGGTTCAATATGATGGTTTAAATTTTAATAGTATAATAATTTACCATCATACTTGAGTTGGATTTTGGTATATACATTAGGAAATTTATAGAATAAGATTTAGTGAGGAAATAAGCAATTTCTTTAAGAATATTTAAGATGTATCTAGAAACCTTCCTATGATATAAATTGTTTAGGAACCATCCTAGGGATTGAGTAGCTTGTTAAGAAGTAACTAGGCTAGGAAATTAAAAACTAAATTTGCTATGAAGCAAGCTTATCCCTACCTCAAGTATAATAACAAAACCTTGGGCCATCTCCAACATTCTAAGTTCACCTCATTCAATTCTTAATCTATCTTCTATCCTCTCTAGTTTTTCTCTCTTATTATGATCATAGTCCTCTATATTTATATCAGAGTGAGTTAAGGATGGATGAGATTTAAGGTTTGTGGTGCACATATTTTTCTTAATTTTTTTGAAATTTTTTTCTCCTTCTTTCATAAGTACATGGTAGGATAATTGCTTGTTAGGGAAGGAAACCTCTTAGTTAATCTTTCTTTGGAATTGTGTCTATACTTTCAATGATACTATAATAATATGGAGTTAGCAAAAGAGTTAGTAAGAGCTAAGGAGTTAGTGAAATAGAATCAACTACATATAGCAACAATGAGGTAGAACTACTATAACCTACAAATGCTTATAATATACTAGAAGCTTTGGGGTGAGAAGCTTCCAAGTACCTTCCAAGGATCAAGTAACTTGCATATCAAGTCAATGACTAGCTTAGCTTGTATGCCAAGTAGGCAGCTTCTAGAAAGAAGCTTCCTTGGCAACTTCTCAAGTAGCTTAGCTTGGACTCCAAGATGACAGATTCAAGAAGGAAGCTTCTCTAGAGCCTTGTATTGTTTTTCTATAAATACCACATCCCAAGCTCATGGTAGGTATTCAGAGTTTCTCTCACTTGAGTGTTCCAATATGACTTTGCATTCCAACCTTCCATTCTCCTTGGTCTTTACATGTATTGTAATATTCCAAGGACATAAAATACTCCAAGAGAAACATAACGCTTCATCCCTTGATATTTTGATGCCCCAAAGGAGCACCTTGTCTTTATTATATAGCAAAGAGAATCCATTCAAAGCGAGTTACACCCTTGGATCAAATACATGGATTGATTAAATGATAGCAAGATCCACCCTTAGATTAATTGTATGGATTGGTGACATGTTGATCCTTGTCCTATGTGGTTGGTCAAATAAGTTTGACTAAAGGGAATCTTTTTATAAGAAGCTCATAGCAGCATGTATGAAGTACAATTGGAAAGCTCTTGACAAGACAAACCAAGGAGGAAGAGGGAAATACTTTCTCTCCTAAAGTTGTATCATTTTTTGAGTTCTAATTCATCCATTTAGGCTCCAAAATTGGCTCTAAATTTTTAGGGTGTTTTTGGCCTCTGACCTATTAGCAGAATTACTCTATTGGTGACATCTTTATCTGATCTACTTAGATGATCATATATTACCAAGCCAATTTCCACCTCTAGATAATATGTCAAAGATTTTGAAGTTTGCACAAGGTTAAACAAGCAAGTAGCACAAGCTCAAAGATTGTGAGAATAATATGAGAAAGAGTGTGTCCCCTATCACTCTTTTCCTTCTCCTCTTCATCTCATCAATTATAAAGAAATCAATCAACTCCTAATTCTAGAGCAAGAAAGATAGGTGCATGTGCTAGATCAACACACTCATATAGTGAATTGCACGTCCAAGGAGGAAATCCCTACAACTAGACAAAAGAAATTTGCAAATGCTCCTCAAAGCATTTGCAAGTCCATATGGGACTATGACCTTGGACGTAAAGTTTGGAGCTACTTACAAGGAGTTGAGTGACCAAATCATTGCCTCTTTTAGAGGGAAGAGTTCCATCAACAATGGATGGAGTGTGGGTAGTTACAAAGATCTAGCTCAAAGGGTGATTATGGAAGAGATCATGAAATCATTTTAACCAAAGAAGACAACCTACCTCAAGAAGAGCCAAGGAGTCTTCTTTGAGTACATGTATAAAAAAAAGCTTGTAAATTGGGCAAAAGTGTTCTACTTGTAGGCAAGGAGCTTGCACAAAGAGTTCAAGGAAGATGGTAGACTAACATACTTAGCCTCCTTTGCCATAAATTTCTACATGGGGCTGAATTTATTAACAATGGAGGAGAAAAAGAAATTTCCAAGTCATTACTATATAATAATGTACTTCACCTTGCAACCTGAAGGAAAGGCATTCATCAAGAAGTACCAAGTGATCAATGCCAAATATGCAAAATTTGGAAAAAAAAATTGGTAAACAAAGAAGAATAGGATGACATCATCAAGGTCTCAAAATCCAACAAAGAAACCAAGGAAGAATCCTCAAGTCATAGATGTTATCCTTAGAGGAAGAGTTGAAAACTCCAAATACAATGAACAAGAGAAGAAGGTGTATTCACCTTATATGAGTCTACATTATAATCAAAAGGAAGAGAGCAATACAAAGATGCATAGTCTACTCCAAATTCAAAGAATGAGGAAGAAAAACAAAAAGAATATCAAGCCAAAGACCAAGGAGAAAACCAACACCTGCCTAAAGAACCTCCTAGCTCCACCCAAGAAACACATATCCCCAAAGGAGAAAAAGTGGATGCCAAAAGAAGACAAGAAGAAGACCTTCTAAATGAGGGACAAGAACAAGAACTTGAAGGAAGTAACAAAGTCAAAAGAGAAGAAGAAGAGCTTCCTAGTGGAATATAGACCAAAGAGAGTGGAGATGCTGCCCAAGAACAAGGATTTTCAATGAAGGAAGGAGCCAATTTGTGATACATTTATTAGAATTGGCATTGTAAATGATAGAGCTCATTTTGCCCCATTGTTAAGAAATACACCCAAATGTAGTCAATAACACTATGCTTATTTAGAGACAACACAAGGTAATTTAGACTTGAAAGGAAAAAAGAAGATAGATGGATAGAGGAGATGGAGAAGACTCATAACCTGTACAAAGAGGAGGCCAAGAGGATGAATGCACTCATACAAGAGAACTTTGAGGTAAAGAGACATAACTCTTCTTTAACAATAGAGCAAATGAGACAAGATGAAGAACTCTAAAGGGTCTAATTTGAATTTGGATACCTTTGGATCAAAAAGAAGGACATGCAACCTGGATACAAAGACCAACTAAATCCCAAAGATGAAGAAGTGGTAAGTATTTGAGGTGAATTGAAGACTACCAAGATAATGATGGTTACATTAGAAGTACAAATGTGGTGGTGGTTGCTCAACTTGAAGGGTTGATACATGAGTTGAGAAAGGAGGAGAATGCAACCAATCTACCCCAAATGATGGAAGAGGTGAAGAAAGAAATAGAGACACTTCACAACCATTTGGAGGAGAAGAAGGAAACGATCCTCAAGAAGCTAGAGGAGGCACAAGATCAGTTCATGGTGATGTTGGAGGGAGTAGCTCAAGGAAGAATCACGAAGACAAAGTGGCATGAGCTGAAGCTACAAGTTCAAAAGCAAATACCTATGAAGAAGACAAGATGGACCAACTAGCAATTAGACTTAGAGAGCACACAAAAATTCATTGAGACATGTAATACCTATCTCTTGGAAATATTAGGTTACAAGGAGCAGAGTAAGCTCCTTATTTGGAAGTATAAAGGTGAGGGTAGTTCTTCACAATAGTAGTTTAGATTGAAGATACTTCACTAAAAGAAGTTCTTCACAATTGGTGATAATAAATAAACTACCAATAGTGAAACTTCTCTTTGAATCTAGCCAATTCAGACCAATATCCTCAAAGGAAATACCTTTTGTTACCGTTTTGGTTGACATTGTGCTATCACAAGGTACTCTTAAAAAACTATATCCAAATTGCTAGGAGTTTTGCAATTATGTGATGTGATGCACAAGTATTATTGGGAGTAGCTCATAGTGTATTTTTTGGGTCAAATATTCTTAAATAGTTTTGTTATGTTAAATGAGCTTTTGATGCTTTTGGTTGTCATTTATACTTGAAGATAAAAGTATGTTGTTTACATTCTAACTTAGAAAGTGATTCTTGTTATTTTCATTACTCTATGATAGAAATATAGTAGACAAATATAATAAATAGCTCTATAATTCAAACAATGCACTAACAATTTAGCATCTCATTTGAGCATTGGATGCCCATTCTTACCCATACATGGAGGAAGCATCATCTTTAGAAGAAGGTAATAACATTAGTTTTCACAAGCCAAACCATATGATGCAAAAACAATTCTAGGCAAAGTGGAGAATTTTCTATTTGATTGTGAGCAATATTTCTGAGCCACTAACATACTAGATGATTTTCATTAAGAAACATTGCTACAAGCTAACTAGAAGGCATTGGAAAATCTTGGTGGAGGTATAAATTAAAGCAAATTTGGTCTTGAGCTTTAGTTAGTGTCTAGTAAGAGTCAAGAGAACTCTAACATTTAGATCTCAAATCATCAACATAACAATAGTACCAAATAAACTTACAGAGTTGAAATACATCATTGATTAAGAGCTATGTAATTCAATTTTAGAACACACTCAAGTAATGTCTCTAATTTTATAATGGAGAAGCATTAGATTTCTCATCTACAAATTGAAACCCCATGCAAAGATTGAGATAGTAATGAGGGAGTACATCAACTAAAGAGTTCATTTACATGGCCAAGAGATTTAATTCCTTGTTTCTTCCATACTTATATATCCATGGTCCCCATAAGTCATACAAGTCCACCATACATAAGACAACAAACCAATCACATGGAGATTGATTTCATTTAGTGTAAACCGCTTACCAATAACTACCTCAAAGTGGAGGATACTTCTATTGCAAACAACTTAGACATCATATTATAGATCTTCCAATGTATGCAACAAACTTGACTAGCCCTACAAGCTATATACAAGGACGAGTGGTTTGATCAAGAAAATCACAATAGAAGAGCTTTTAGAAACACCATTTTTGGTGTCTCCAAAAACTGTTCTATAGTAATGGTGTATTTGAGCTACATATCAAATTTTGTTACATCTTTATAATATGATCAATAATCATCCTTGTAAAATTCTGGTGAATTAAAAATAGTTCAAGTCTTTCTTATCAATGTAATTTGTAAGGAGATTAAGGTTTTTGTTTCCTTAGGATGGTTGATGGAAAGAAAACACCTACCTTTTGACTTGATAATTAACAATTAATTTCAAGTTTTAATAAGAGCATATGAAATCAATGAAATTCATATTTCGGAATACCCCATTATATTAGGTGCATAAAAAAATAGAAGAAAGATTGCAAATGCTACCCAACCTACTAAATCTTTTACATAAATATAGGAATAAAAATCTATTTTATCTACAAAAGAATTGATACCCAATGTATTATTGGGACCATATTGATTTAATGCAGCCAGATGAAGAATATACTAGTACCTAATTGCACCTTTGCACTATAATAGTATTCTAGGGTTACCATAACTTGATCATTGCTATGTTGAAGTTGATTGGGCAAAACAAAAAATCCAAGTGACGACAAGGAAAAGTACTACATAATACCATTGATAAGATTCACTTAATATAGCATTTCTATTGAATGTACATATTTTAGTGTAATTTCTATTGAGTAGCCTATGAAGAAGAATATACTATTATTTGCAATTTGAATTAAACACCCAATAAGAGTTCATATAGCAAAGATTAAGACATTAATTACAAAGGTGATGGGCTAGATTTTGAAAGAGATTTTAGATATATTTCCAAATAAAATTTCTAAAGGTTTACCTTCTTATCAAGGAAAATCATCTAAAATAAATTTATTCCCTAATAACATATTTGTTTCTAAACCTATTTAACTCACATCTCAAAAGGAACTAGTAGAACTTATGAAGAACTTGATGGAGCTTATAGGTAAGTATTTTTATCTAGTATAATATCTCACTTTAAGGTACATCTTTATTTTTTGTTTTAAAATAATATTTGGTTTTTGATTTTGCATTGACTACCATGGATTGAATAAAAAACCATGAAAATACTTATCTCTTGCTTCAAATTAATGATATGATCAATTCAGTGGATCTGAATTCTTCTAGAAGTCATATATTTGTAGTGGGTTCTACGAAATTCCTATCTTACCAAGAGATGTGGCCAAGATAGCTTTTTCGTAAAGTATAGGTACTTTGAATGGACATACCTCTCCTTTGGCTTCACCCATGCCCTTGCAATCTTCATGGATTGTTGGATAAAAATATCTTGTGTGTTTTTTAAAATCATTATTATTTATAGCAAGAGAGCATATGCTCATATTAGCAAACTATTATTAAGCAAAGTGTTGTTATGCTAAGACAAGTGAAAGTTCTTGGAGAAGAAAAAAATGTGAGTTTTGAAAGAGTAGATAACCTTCTTGGGTCATAACATTTCAATTAAAAGCATCTTATATAGGAGGAAAATATCTAGGCTCTCATGGATTGGCTAAATTTTGGAGATACTTCTGATTTTGGAGGATTCAATGGGTTGGTATGTTTATTTTTGGTCATTTATTACTATGCATATGTTGTGATATTGCTCATTTATCTCTTTAAAAGAGGATTTCTATTCCACTAGAGCAATAAGAAGAGGTTTTCTTTAAACAACTCACCTACTTGGTGTCAATTAATTCAATCCAACAACCAAATAGTCCCAAACTACCTTTGTAATTGATTTTGATCCTTTAGCTTCTCTATTGACATAATCCTATAACAAGAGTTTGTAGTAGGTCTATGATCAATTGTCTTGAAGCTTTGCCTCAAATAAATGTTATGAATTGGTGATATTACTTGTTAAGCAAGAATGCTTGTGACAACTCGGCAAATATCACTTTTGCGGTAATTGAGTAAGTAAAGTTCGTTCCCGCAGAGATATGATTCAGAATTGGTCAAATACAAAGTCAAACAGTAACATTTGCAGTTCTTCTTGGTTGCCTCTTTAATCTCTTAGGTAGAAACCACACCCAGAAGAGAGTAACAAGCACTGACTCGCAGTCTTGTCACTAATTTCACACTCCTTAATCACAACTCCATCAAATCTTTCCAAACAATCTTGATTGTGATGATTCAAGCGCTCTCAAAAACGGCACTTCATTGCAAAACAACTTTGCCTCAAAATTGTGTTCCACCCCTCCACTGAAGGCACAACTTCCTCAATCAAAATTGCTTCACATCAACTTTGCATTGCACTCACAAATGCAGAATACTACCAACACTACAATTCCTCTCAGATCTGTCAAGGCGTTCCTCCGATTGCACTTCACTCAAGATCAAACACACAGAATGAAGATCAAGGCTGTGGAATCAAACATCCAACAAGCACACTGACTTGCACTTTGAATTTCTCCAAACACTCACAAACACAAGTACAATGTTGATACTCAAAATCAAACTTAAGCGACAAGCACTGCTTCATAGCACTTTGCTTTATCTATTCTCAGAATTATGAGCACTGAATAACATGATACTTTGAATGCCACTCTTAAATAGTGAAGCAATCAACAATTCTAACAACTATACCATTCTACAACTACTTTTCTAACCTGCAGATCCAAAATGACAATGCACCTCTTCATATCTGCCTCTTCATATCTCAAAACTGTTACTAATCCGATCCGATGTCTACTTTGTCATCGGCTTTCAAACCTGAACGTAAAGTAAATTTACTTCCTACCACTCTGTCCTCGGGTTTCATATCTTCTACTTCTTCTACCAGATCTAGCAATTCTCTTTCCTGATCTGAAATTGCACTAGTGGGTAGCCCTTCTAAACCTTCATCTCATGACCCACTCTTCTCTAATATCTCCAATGGTAACTCTAAAGACATATGCACTCAAAATATTGTCTTCTACCTCTAAGATTTTCCTATCTACACGAGTCCGGAGACTTATCAGCAGCACGTTCAAATTGGTATCTTTTGCCTATCTTTGCCTCGTCTCCTGCACCAACAATTTCAACTCGTGCAGCCGCGTTTCTTCAATTTGAACACTGGCCTCGGTACTCAGCATTGCGTTCATTCTGAGGACTATCTCCTTTAATGGCTCCAATCGCATCTTCCTTTCTCACTCTTGATCTGCAAGCCAATCCTCCTTGTACATTGCCAACTCTGCTTTGAACTTGGCTTTCACCGTTCCTTCTCCTTCTCCTTTTGTACAACCTTCTCCTCCTGATTACGAAGTAACTCTCGTAATCTCTCTTCTTCCCTATATTGTGTTGCTAACTCTCTTTGCCAGAGTTGCTTCTTCTCCTCTACACTCTCCATCATCCTATCAAGCTCTTGATCCTTTGCTGCTACTCTTGCCATAGCATGGATAAGTTCTACTCTTGAATCAGCAAACTATTGCTTCAAGATCTCATATTCTGCTACTTGCCTTTCCCTTGCTATGTTGCTCTTCTTAACAAGCTCTTCTTGATATCTCACTTCTCTCTTCAGGTCTTTAATTACCTGAGTCCTCATTACTGCCTCCGCTCACAATACTTCACTTTCCTCCTCTCCTCGGGTTATGACTTTCTTCTTCTAACCGCGCTAAGACCTACAACACAGTCTTCACCTCCGGACACTTTGATTGCATCTCCTTCTTCTTGTGTTCTAACTTCACCAACAGAGGACACACCACCTCCCGCAGATACTCGACTCCATCACTCGCTACTACCTCCTCTTGCGTAGCAACTTCCCTATGTACTTTGTGTTCATCCGATACTCACCTTCTTCTCTATAGTCTTCGTATCAGAATGGACGCCTTGCTTCCCGAGCTTTCATTTGCTTCTTCTTTCACATTACTCGAACTTGCATCACACTTTGCCTTACGTCTTGAGCGGACTCCCCTCTGAACTGCAATCTTCTTCTTTTTGGCCTCGGGTACCTCATCTTCCAACTTCGTGTTGTCCTTGACCTTGGTCTCTGCCTGCACTTCTTCTTCCTCCTCTGCAGCAGCTGGCCCCGATGTCATTTCTCCTCCTTCATCGCTGTCGCTACTCGTATCTCCACTCTGTAGCGTTAGCTTGGGCTCCTCCTTGTGTTCCGAGTCTTTGGTCTTGCGCTCGGCTTCACCTTTTGAGTCTTCATCTTCCAACTCGATCACTACCATGCCTTGCCTCGGGTTTCCTCTTCTTGTCTTCCGAGGTTTTGTCTTTTCTTTGGCTTTGCTCTGCCGACTTTGCTTCTTCAATTTTGAAGTACTTACTTCTATCTCCACATTCTTACCTGTCTTCTTGTAGTACTTGTCGGTACTTCTGATTTGTAAGATGTAACGCTGCTCCTCTACATTGACCTCCCTTCTCAAATCAGGATGGAAATGCGACACCATCCTACTGCGCTCTGCCGAGTTCAACAAATTCAACCTGAGGTAGAAATGAGCTGCAAACAGCATGATGTAATGTGGAGGTGATTTATCTTGTAGATTCCACACCATTTTTCACCTTCTCCCATGGAAACACCTCGCCCAATTAATTGGTTCTCCTGCAAACAACTTGTGAAAGAACACCGCTTGGTGTTTCATCACATAGGTTGTTCTCTCTGGCTTCACAATTGCCATTAGAGCACTCACAATTCCTCTTTTGACAGGATCTTTGTAACTCTCCACTTTGTACCCATTCTTTGTCCGCTTTGACGAGAATGCATCCCTGACTTCTTGGGTTTCCTCGGCTTTTTCTCCCTTCCCCGAGAACGTGGCACCCTGCCGTGCATGCTTCCTTCCCGAGTACTAATTTCCAATCCGACTCTATCCAGTGAGCTGGATTTCCTCTCTTCCCTTCTTCCTCGGGTCCATCGAGACACTTGCTCTTGATGATCTCAGTCATGAAACCTGGAAAACCAACATTCCAGTTCTATGCCAAGAATGTAATCCAAAGTTTGCTCAAGACTTCTATTCTTGCGATTACATCTAACCCCCGAATTGCATGATTCCTCTTTACAAATTCGGCGTTCTTCTTTCCTCCTCCCATCTCTCCTGCTTTCTCACTGTCTCTTGATTTCACTCTTGTGACTTCTCCCTTACACACTAGCGCATTTCCAACTCTATTTCCCTTCCCACGATCACCTGCAGGACGACTTCTTAACGGCAAAGGAAAATTACTTGACATTGCTTTGTTGTAAGCTCAATTTTTATAGAGTTGTGCTTTCTTTGTCTCTCTTCACTTCAAGTTTCTACCAAGAAATCACACCTCCTGCATGCACCTGTCACTGTCAATCATACTTTGTGCGTATGGGCCGCCGGTTTTTGAATGGTCCCTTCTTGAATTTCTCGCCCCGACAAAAGGTTGTTAGACAGACTTTGCCTTGGGTTGAGCTCCCCCCAATACGAATACTCCTTACTTTGGGTTGTATGCTGATAGGGCATTTCCGAGTACTTTGCCTTATGACTCAAAGTCACTTTACTTTGGGTTTCATCCTGAAGACTCTTTTCTTTGCCTTCTTTGGCCATATAGGCACAATCCGACTTCTCTATACACTTCTTCTTTATTTTGAAAAAAAACAAAAAATGTGGGCACCACATACCCCCTCCCTCAAATGTGAGCGTTCCCGCAAACATAGAACTCGGGTGTCTTAGAGACTTCCGAGTCTATGGTCCAATATCTCTGAACTCTCCACCCGTTTACTCAAGTGGCAAAAGGATTACCTTCCAAGTCTTCAAGCTGCATGGACCCATCCATCTCAAATGCAACTTGCCTAGAAAAAATATTTGGCAATTGTCATATAACAAAACCAAATCTCCTTCACGTACAGCCATAGGCTTGATTCGTTTATCGTGCCTAACTTTCCTATGTGCTTGTACTTCTTTCGTGGTTTGCATTGCATCATATCTTTTCTCTTCTAACCACATCAATTGATGAATCCAAAGATCCTGACTTTCTTCCTCCGACAATTGTTCTTTGCAAAGAATCCGATATGTCGGTACTTCAAATTCAACTGGCAGTATGGGATGCAAGCCATATGTCAAGAAGTATGGAGTTTTTTTGGTTGTAATCTTTTCTGTCGTTTGATATGCCCACAATGCGGCTGGTAATTTCATATCCCAATCATAGGCATAATTGACAGTCACCTTATTCAAAATTTTGCAAAGTAACCCATTTGCTTTTTCTGTTAAGCCATTTGCTTCTGGGTTATAAAGAGTCGTCTTCCGATGTTTAATCTGAAAGGAAGCTACACCATAGGATTAGGGACATAGATAGGTGACATGTCAGCAAGCTCCACCCTTGGATTACTTACTTGGATGGGTGACCTGTCTGGTCTAGGTCCTATCTGGTTGGTCAAACAAGCTTTGACTGGAGGGAATCTTTTAGGGAATCTTCTTGTAGGAATCTCAGAATCACGTGAGTAAGGTACCATTGGAAAGCTATCGACAAGACAAATCAGGGGGAGGGAAGGCCAGTCTTTCCTCCATTGGGGTGGAAATCTGCTCATTTTTGAGGCCTAATTCATCCGTTTAGGCCTCCGAAATTGCCTTCAAAGATTTCAGGCATATTTCGGTTCCTACTCTATTAGTAGAGGTCCCTTTTTGGTGATACCTCTTTCTGATCTGTTTAGTCCATCATGTGTAACATCCTTCCAGATGTTACCAAACCAATTCTCACCTTTAAATCATATGTCTAGCTATTGGTTCTTAGGTTCTCAAGTCTATTTCGGTTTCTACCCTATTAGTAGAAGTACTCTTTTGGTGATACTTCTATCTGATATTTCTTGACCATCATGTATAACATCATTCTAGATGTTACCTAACCAAATTTGACATCTAGATCATATGGCTAACCCTTGGTATTACAGACCTCCCTCCTTTTAAGACGCAACGTCCTCGTTGTGCAATTGTTGCTCAAATGCTTGCACCAACACCGGTGCATATGCCAAATTGGCAGCGGGTTCCCAGGTTGCTTTATAGAGGGGGTAACCTTTCCATTGTACTAGATATTCCACCCGCGGATGGCGAGTACCACGCATGCGCTTTTGGAGAATCCGCTCCACTTCATATTCCTCTGTGCCATCAATGAGTGTCGGACAAGGTCAAATGTCCTGTGTGGAAGGACCTTGGCCGGATCGGGGAGCATATCTGCATAGTAGGGAGACATGGAACACTAGATGGATCTTCATGTGTGGTGGTAGCTCAAGGTGATAGGCCACAGAGCCGATGCGACAAAGAATCGAGAAAGGCCCAATAAAACGAGGTCGGAGCTTACGAGATCCAACTAATGTGAGGTTGGTTGTCGATAGCCACACTTGATCCCCAACATTGAACTCCATGTGCCTTCAGTGTGCATCAGCATACTGCTTTTGTTGATTTTGCGCAATCTGTAACCTGTGCTTAGCGCTCTCCACACCTTGTTGGATTCTAGAAACAAATGTGTTGACTGCATCAACCTTGGTAGTCACTGGACGGATCTTCATCAAGCTAGAAGGTATGAAAGGATGCTCACCATACATGAGGAAGAACGGAGTGACCTTAGTGGACGCATTCATTGAATTGTTGTAAGCGAATTCCACCAACGGTAATAGGGTGTCCTACCTCTCTTGCTCTTCTAGGGTGAAGCCGTGTAACATGTCTTCAATCGTGCAATTTGCCCGCTCTGTTTGGCCATCTATTTGGGGGTGGTAAGCTGTGGACATGGCCAACTTGGTTTTGAAGAAACCAAAGAGTGTTCGTCAAAACAAACTGGTGAATTGGGTACCTCTATTGGTGATGAGTACTCTAGACAAGCCATGGTGAGCAAAGACTGCATCTAAGTATAGTTGAGCTAGTTGTGGAGCGGTCAGCTCTTGGTGGTAGGGCGTACATGAATCATTTTGCTGAGCTGGTCCACAAAGACCACAATGGAGTCACACCCTGAGGTGGTCTTGGGTAATTCACAGACGAGATCCATACTCACTTGTTCCCAACGTTGGGTAGGAGTGGGGAGAGGTTGAAGGAGCCCTGTAGGAGCTTGATTAGAAGCTTTGTTTTGTTGAAAAAGTAGGCAGCTACGCACATAGTCCATCACGTCATTGCTCATCTTGGGCCAATAGTAATGGCGCTTGATTGCATCCAAGGTCTTGTCCACTCCGGCATGAGCTGCAATGGCCGAATCATGACATTCCGCTAGAATGGTGGTGCGTAATTCTGGGACATTTGGGATCCATAATCTGCCATCCCAAAAGGTGAGTCCTTGGGTGCTGGTGACACCTTTGGACGATTGTGCTTCAATAATTTGTGGATTAGTTTTTGTAGCAGCTAGAATCTCTTGCCAGAATTCAGGGTTAATCTTAACCTCTGCCACCAAGTTGTTGGCCATTGGCATGCGGGTGAATGCATCTGCAAGTTGCTTCTTACCTTCCACGTAGGTAATTGTCATGTTGAAGCGTTGTCGCCACTCTGCCCACCAAATTTGGCGACGAGATAGATCCTTTTGTATCTTGAGGTAGACTAGAGGTTTGTGGTCTGTCTCTACTACAAATGCCTTCTCGCCCAGGTAGTGCATCCAATGCTTGGTTGCTAGAACGATGGCCAGCTCTTCTCGTTTTGTGGTGTGGTAGTTGCGCTCTGCTGGTAACAACTTTCGAGAGAAATATGCAATTGGATGCCATCCGCCATGCCACTCTTGTTGTAGGACTGCTCCTATGGCTACGCCTGATGCATCTATAGCCAACTTGATTGGACGTTTTGGGTCATACCACTTCAAGATTGGTGCATGTAGCAAGGCGGCCTTCAATTCTTGAAAGGCCAACTCTTGTGCAGTTCCCCATGTCCACTTCTTCCCCTTGCCAAGTAGTGTTGTTAAAGGTTGTGCAACCTTGGAGAAGTCCTTGACAAATCTACGATAGAATCCCGTCAACCCCAAGAAGCTCTTAAGTTGAGTCTGATCTTCTGGGGCACTCTATTTTTGAATGACCTCTTTTTTATCTGTCAATACTTGAATGCCCTCTGCACTTACTCTATGCCCTAAGTAGTTTACTTCAGACTTGCCAAACTCACCCTTTGAGATTTTGGCGTACAATTGATTCTGTCTTAGAATCTGGAGGACCTCTCGTAGATGTTGTTTGTCTTCTATCATCATGCTACTATATACTAAGATATCATCCAAGAAGACGATAACAAACTTATCCAAGTATGGAAAAAATATGTCATTCATTAGACTTTGGAAAGTGGCAGGCGCATTGGTGAGGCCAAAAGGCATCACAAGATACTCAAAGTGGCCATACCTGGTTCGAAAGGCAGTTTTGTACACATCCTCCTCTGCGATTCGAATTTGATTGTTACCGCTCCGCAAGTCCAGTTTGGTGAAGTATCTCGCACCATGGAGTTGATCAAACAAGTCATCCATGCGAGGTAAGGGGTATTTGTTCTTCAATGTTTGCTGATTGAGACCCCAATAGTCAATGCACATGTGCATTGTACCATCCTTCTTCTTCACAAACAAGATAGGGGCCTCATATGGTGATACGCTAGGTTGGATGAACCCTTTCTGTAGCATCTCCTCAATTTGAGTCTTACACTCCTCCAACTCATAAGGTGATAGGCAATATGGGGCCTTACAAGGAGGTGTCTTCCCCGGGAGTGTCTCTATTTTGTGATCTACTCGCCTTTTAGGTGGTCATCCTGAGGGTAGATCATCGGGAAAGACATCTTGAAACTCATCCACCACATCCTTCAATTTCTCCAGAATTTGTCCAACGAGTTGTGCACTCTGGACTTCTCTTATTAGACCCATAAAACATCTATCGGTCTTACAGACGGTTGTTGTCCCTATGACATATAGAGGCAATTTCTGCCTGTGTGATTTTTCTTTAACCCCAATGATTGACCATTGGTGGGTTCTCACTACTTTCTTCCTCCAATCCACCATTGGGTTGTACTGCTCCATCCATGGCATGCCTAAAATTGCATCATAACGGGCTAACTGTATCACTCGCCACTCAATTGCTTCCTGATATCCTCCTACAGAGAGAGTTACCCATCTAGGTAATGATTCAATCCTCTCTGTTTGCCCATTTGGTAACTCTACTTCTTCATTTCCATCTCTCTCTAGATCCATTCCCAATCTTATTGCGACAGAGCAAGACAAGAAATTCTTTGTTGCTCCTGGATCTATCAATACTCTCACTTGATTACCTTCTAGGATTCCATTCACAACAATCAGTTGAGAGGTTGCCTTTCGGGCTCTTTGTGCATTATTCTTCTTCCTTCCCTCGCTTCTTTGCTTCCTTATTGAGCCAATAAGGCCGCGAGGTACATTTACTGGTGATCTTTGTTTTCCAAAGTGGTTTCCACCTCTTCCTCTTCAATGTGCCTCTCCATGTTGTTCAAAGATCACCTGTACAAAGGCCGAGGGCCTCTAGGGAAACGAGTGCGACAATTGGTAGATAGGTGCCCAATACGGCCACAATTGTAACAACGGCGTTGTTCTCCTCAAGTCCCTTCTCCTCGTGGGACTCCATCTCTTTGTTCTTCTACCCGTCCCCGCTCTCCTTGAAGTGGTTGTGCTCCTCGATCTCGGAATCAAAGGTTGCCCAATTCCATTGGTACTGGTCCACCCATATGTGGCATTTCTACACGATAATGTTGAGGTAGAACTACTCCTTCACAAGCAATGGCCTCAAATATCGTGCGAGGGTTTTGCACCATGACTTCTTGGCGAATCCGCTCTTTCAACCCTCGTTTGAAATTGTCGAGACCCTCTACTGGACCCATGTCGGTAATTGTGACTTGTAGATCCAGAAATGCCTCCACATACTCTTGTACGCTATTCTTCTGTCTCAATCCCGATAGTCGAGTTCAAGCCATTTGCACAGAATCCACCGATTGGAAATTCTTCAGCAATCCTTCTTGCATTGCTGTCCATGTGACCTCCCTTCTCTCTGCCAGCATGGATCGTTCCCAAGCATCATACCATGTGAGGGCTTTATCCGTCAAGTACCCACATGCAAACACGCCTGCAACATGCTCTGTGAGCCGGCCTGTCTCTCACTCAGGATGAACCTCTGATGGCTATTATGGTAGCGCACCACGGACTAAGAAGGCAAGGAACCCCCAACTCCATCATACTCCTCCAAGGCTAACACTCCAAGACTCAAGACATTGCTCAATAGAGAACTCAATGAGAGAGAGATAGTTGCAAATGAAAGGATGATGAGTACCTCCTCACCCCTTGTTTATATACTTGTGAAATAGTTACGTACCAAAGTTACTAATTACCGTAGTAACTCAAGTTACTAGACTAAAAGTCAAGTAAAGTTAAAAAGTAGAGAGGAATATCCATTCACATGGGCATATTCCCCTAAGCATGTGGTCTTATCTTGACCCAACCACTAAAGCAAGGATTCCTTCACATGGGCTATCTTTGGACTAAAGAAGAATCCAAAACAAAAAGGCTTGCGGGCCCAAGAGTTCTCAACTCTTTCCCCAAAGCCAAACACCTAGGAATAATACCAAGTCAACACACTAAAATCCAAAATAGTGGTGCTCATCTTTTCTACTTCCTCTAAAGTAAGGTCCCATCTATCTTAGCTATGACTAATTTTAGCTAACCATGACTAATATAGAACCATCCTTTATCTCTATATAAATAATATCTCTTAAGTACTTGTAATACCAAGCTAAATATCACAATACCACACACATGCACAAATGGGTGTTACAGCTCAGTGATCTCTATTGAGAACAATCTGAAATATCGATTCATTCTCGAGATCCAATTTTCCACTACTCCCATCGTACGCTGCTCCTTGTAAGGCTCAATGTTGCAGGTCTTCTTCATCCGGAGTAGCAATGTGGCTTCACCGTTGATAGGGTTCGTAGGCACGGGTGCCTCTCTAAGCACTTCAGTCACAAGTACAGGGTTTTGAGGTGGCTCTTCTTCTTGCATGGCTTGATCGTTCCTCAGAATCTGCACTTGACTTTGTAATGTCTCCATGGTCATCTTAATCTCTCAAAATTCATTCAACATCCCTTGCATTCCTTGCACCAGCTCTTGCAACTGCGGATCCATGGTTCCTGCAACATCCAATTGCTAGCATCTACTTCAATACAGAGTCAATATAATCACTCTGGAAGGCGCACAAACTATCAGAACTACCATTGGACCTCAGAAGCTATCCCTCATTGATAATACTCCTCACCAAAATTCCTAACCACAAAATCTCTAAACATCACTTTCGGCCTCACTACATAACGGATTTCTACTTGAGTGTTGAAAGGGAGGGGATTTGGGACATTCATATCTATTTTATCATAATAGAATGTAGATCGTCAAATCCCACTCTCTGTCATATATCACCACAGGTAGAATCACTGGGTTTGGTGAGTTCATCACTCTGTCCATGAATTCCGCACCAAAGTGATAAACTAGCGATACCTTTATCTGCTCACGCTGGATGTACATAAACCTTGATGTGGAATGGGTTTGAGAATGGAAAGCTAGGTGTGGGAAATTGTCCCCCCGGCGCATCCATCCCATCCGCTCTCTAAAGTCCTTCCTAAGTCTAGCGATTACTCTATGTTCTCCACCTCACATTACTCAGTTTCAGTAGTTTGTGCTATTCCAAGAGGGGTGATCCACTCTCTTGGACTAGAACACTAGCTCTGATACCATTGTAATACTCCGAGGACAAGAGAAGAGAGAAAACACAGATTGCACACTCAAACATTTGATGCCCCAAGGGAGCACCTTCTCTTTATTATATAGACAAAGAGGATCTCCTCCAAGGAAGCTCCACCATAGGAATAAGGACACAGATAGGTGACATGTCAGCAAGCTCCACCCTTGGATTACTTACTTGGATGGGTGACTTGTCTGGTCTAGGTCCTATCTGGTTGTTCAAACAAGCTTTGACCGGAGGGAATATTTTAGGGAATCTTCCTATAGGAATCTCAGAATCACGTAAGGTACCGTTGGAAAGCTCTCAACGAGACAAAGTAGGGGGGAGGGAAGGCTAGCCTTTCTTCTGTTGGGGGAGGAATCTGCACATTTTTGAGGCCTAATTCATCCGTTTAGGCCTCCGAAATTGCCTTCAAAGATTTCAGGCATATTTTGGTTCCTACTCTATTAGTAGAGGTCCCTTTTGGTGATACCTCTTTCTGATCTGTTTAGTCCATCATGTGTAACATTCTTCCAGATATAACCAAACCAATTCTCACCTTTAAATCATATGTCTAGCTATTGGTTCTAAGGTTCTCAAGTCTATTTTGGTTTCTGCCCTATTTGTAGAAGTACTCTTTTGGTGATACTTCTATCTGATATTTCTTGACCATCATGTATAACATCATTCTAGATGTTACCATACCAAATTTCACATCTAGATCATATGGCTAACCCTTGGTATTACAGAAGTCCTTCTTTTTGTCCTTCTGACTTAAGACAAGTCCGATGGCCATGGACAAAGTGTCCACATATACATGAAAAGGGACGTCCCAATTTGGGGCCCTCATAATTAATGCTTCAACCAACTTCTTCTTCAACACCTAGAAAGCTTCTTCTTGATTTGCTTCCCACAGATAGTCTTCGGATTTCTTTAGAAGCTTGGTAAGTGGTGCAGCAAGCACTGCATAATTTGACACAAAGCGTCTGTAGTATTCGACATGTCCCAAGAAGGCTCTCAACTCCCGAAGGTTCTTTGGTGATTCCAAAGCTATGATTATCTTAACCTTCTCGACATCGACTTCAATACCTTGGCTGGACATCCGATGCCCCAGAAGAATTCCCTCCTTCATTGCAAAGAAGCATTTCTCTGGGTGTAATGATAAGCTGGAAAAACGACACCTTTCAAATGTTTGGCAAAGGTAATCTAAATGTACATCTCTTTGCCCGAACACACAAAAATCATCAATGAAAACTTCCACAAATTTTTGCAGGAAATCTTTAAAGATTGAATTCATCATCCGCTGGAAAGTAGCGGGAGCATTACACAACCCAAAGGGCATTTGATTGTAAGCGAAGGTGCCCCAATCAGTCGTGAAGGTGGTTTTATCCTTGTCCTCTTCTTGAATGGATACTTGATTGTACCCTGAAAATCCATCAAGAAAGCTTTAACAAGGATGACCCGCTACTTGATCTAAAATTGTATCGGTAAAAGGCAAGGGATTATGATCTTTCCTTGTGACTGCATTCAACTTCCGGAAGTCTTGGCACAATTGGATCTTCCATGTTTTCTTCTTTGGGACAATGACAATGGGGGAAACCCATTCACTACTTAAGACAGGGAAGATGATTCTGGCCCCTAAGTACTTATCAATTTCATCTTTCACCAAAAGCAAGTACTTTGGGTTCAGGCGGTATTGTCGCTGCCAAACCAGAACTGCACCTTCAACCAGATCAATCCGGTGTTCTCCAAATTCTTGTGGAATACCTGGCATTTGATCAATAGACCAGGCGAATACATCTTGGAATTCTATGAACAGGGCAGTGTATCTTGCCAACTCCTCCAAAGTGACTGTCTTCGAAATTTTTAGAATTTTTCCTTCCGTTAATAAAACATCTTGACAGTCATTGGGGTTGATGACTCCTTCAACATGGCTTACTTGGCTTAACCCAAGGCGAGCTGCCATCAAACCCACTTCCTCCAAGTCAGGTTCACCCGAGGTGAGGTCATATGGATCTTCATCTTCGACATCCACCTCGTAGCATTCCAAATAGTTAACTTGGACTTCGTCTTTGGATTTGTCTGAGGACAAAGACGACAAGTCTTTGGATTCATCCTCCTCTTCCGACGAACTTGTTTTCCCGAGGTGGGGAACTTTCGTCCAACTCACAATCACCAGCTTCTGATCTTTGGACGAAATGTCCTTGAATCTTAACTTTTGCTGATGCCAATCCACCACCACTTGGGCACTGTACAACCAGGGTCTTTCGATCAATAGAAGGTAACCAATCTTTGTCATTGGTCACAACACGATGTAGTTCAACTTGAAGGGAACCACTCCAATGATCATGGTTATGTTTGACAGCATGCCCAAAGGCCGTCTCTTGGTTTGGTCTGCAAACTTCAACACTTGGGGTGTTGGCTCAAACGTGTGATACCCCAGTCAATTTGCAATATATTTGGTCATGACATTCACACCGGTCCCCGAATCAATGGGTATTGATGTGATCACCCTGCAATCTCCGCGTCTACCTTGAGAGATCCCAAATCTTCTTGTTCAATATGATAGATAGCAAGCAGGTCCTTCTTTGACATCGACCTCACCTTCTTGAGTGCCAAATTCAGTTGCTTCTTGTACAGCTTGTTATCTTCCCACAATTGCTTGAATGTAACATTGGCATTTGTGGCTGCCAGATCTGCTACAATATCGTATTGGAGTACTCCTCCCAATTTGACCGTCTTTGCCTTTGGCTTCGGGTTCAAAGTCTCTCCATGTTCTGTCTTGACTTTGGGACGCTTCAAAATGGTAACGGGATTGCTAGTGGCCTTAACCCAAGGTTCCTCAGGTTGGCCCACCTCGGCTTGGATCAGACCCTTTACTTCGGATCGGATGTCTGCCGGAAAAATGGGAGACTTTGTCTTTGTCTCCTCTTCCAAACTCAGTTCCCAAGTCCTAAGTAGTGCCTCCTTTAGTTCTTTCTGCAAGGCTTTAGCTTTAGCTTTTGCGAGGATCTTTTCCTCCTTGGCAGAAAGAATTGCCTTTGGCCGCAGTCTCTTCACCTTTCTGGAAGACGACGAGGTTGTAGTCAGCTCTTTGGGATCATGCTTCTTCTTATTGGAGCGTGTCTCAACCTTCAAAATTTCAAGGTCCGGCCATTCTCCTTCCGAGGCCGGACTCCCTTCTTGAGGTTTCTCCTCCTCAAGCGTGATACAATTTACATTTGTATCCCTCTTTGGCTGAATTGTCGCACGCTCAGTAGGGGTCTGTACATATTGTACAAGCGGCTTCTGGTTCAGTGGGTGAGGACATTGGTTGCCTGTATGTCCCGATCCTTTACAATTTCCGCATAGGGGAACATACCCGATTTGCCTTCTTGGCTCCAGACAGTTTGGAGACCAATGTCCCATCAAGCCACAATTATAACAGGCTCCGGGTGCAACATTCTAAGGGTGATTTTGGTTGCTCATTGGTGGTCTTCGTGGAGGAGCATTGGGGTTATACTCCCTTGGTCCAAACCTCGGACCTTGGTACGATGTGCTAGCTTGAGGCTGTACTTCTTGCGTTTGGTAAATAGCTTCTTCGTCCTCGTCTTGGCTCCATCCCGGAACCCAATCAATTTGTTGCACCGGGAATGCATTACGAGTATTGCATTCTGTGTTTGCATGGCCTGCTTTGCCACATGTGGTGCACCATACATTCGATCTCCCAAATGCTGGGGCCTTCCTTCTATCTTCGGCCCCAATCATTTGGATCTTGAAATCCAAAAACTCCTTGATGAGGGCATCTAGCTTGGTATCTGCCTTATTTTCACTCTTTGCTAGAGGAGTCATTGGTTTCTTACCTCCACGTCTTCTGACTTGTCTTGGCTTTGATTCTTCTTTGGATTCCAAAGAAGAGCTCAAAGACGTGGAGGACTCTTCCAAAGAAGGGGATGTGCTGCATGAAGCTCTCCTTCTGGGCTTCTTGCCTTTCTTCTCCCAATTTCTCCGGTTGCCAGCAGAGTGAGAGTGGGCCGCCTCGTAACAAGCGACATGTTTGAGTACTTTGTCAAGGGAAGTTACATTCCTCTCCATTGCAAAGATTTGTATCCTGGTGAGAGTCCCCCAAGGAAACTGGTAATGGCTTGGGCATTGGAGTAACCCACCACCCCCGATTGCTTGGGAACTTGGTTCAAAAGTGCCATGAACCGCTCAGAGTAGTCTCTCAACTTCTCCTTCTTGCCTCAGTCTAAATCATTGAGTGCCGCAAAGACACGCGTATCATAATCAACCTCCTAGAATCATTCCAGGAAGTTTTTTCTCAAGTCTGCCCAGTCTGTTGGTACGAACCCCTTCTGGGTCACATGGGTGTACCAACTTCAAGCTTTCTTTTGGAGCAGACTTGGGAAAATTCTCAAGCGATCCGCCGAGTCATGCTCCTTGTTAGCAAAGGAGATGACTTTGAATTCTTTGATGAACTCATCGAGGTCTTCATCTTGTTCTGTCCCCTTGTACTTCTGATAGGCATGTCGGGTGACAGGCAATGAAGTCATCGTTCAATGCACTGGGATTGGCTGAGGAAGTGTTGAACTTGACGGAACTGAAGGATTAGCTGGTATCAACGTCGTGTTGTTAGCCCAGGGGTTCCAATTTGTCAAATTCAAGGTTGGGTCTTCTTCAACAATTTTTGCTATGAGAGTGTTGACTTCAACCCGAGTGGAAGATTCAGGATCAACACCTTCGATTTGTTCTTCAAAATTCCTTCGGGACAACTGAGGAATCGTTTGTAGAAGATGTTGACACTCTTTTTCCGTAAGGGTTCATGCTGTCTTTTCTCAAACAAAGTTCTTCAAGGACGCAGCTTCCTTTACAACTCTAGGAGAAGTCAGTGTGCTGGGCCGCAATGCATATGTTAGGCCACTCGAGTCTTTCTTCTTCTTGGACGAAGAGGGAGATGCAAAGTAGCCTTGCCAACCGCCTTTGTGTTTCTTGTGGTCAAGTTCTCGCAGGGCTTCTCGCACTTTGTGAAGGAGTTGAAAGTCCAACGCCTCTTGTTTGGTTTTGTCAATAGTGGATGGGACGTTCAGACGTTCGTCTTCTTCATGTTGTAGTGCTCGTCTTCAAGCTCTATCTTCCCGTTGTTCTCTCGATGCAGACATTCATATTGCGTTGATACCCAGTTTCAAATTTGGCTTTGTATTCTTCCACTTCCAAGATTTGTATCCCCGGCAACGGTGCCAAAAATCATGTGACAACCTGGCAAATATCACTTTTGCGGTAATTGGGTAAGTAAAGTTCGTTCCCGTAGAGATACAATTCAGAATTGGTCAAATACGAAGTCAAAAAGTAACACTTGTAGTTCTTCTTGGTTGCATCTTTAATCTCTCAGGTAGAAACCACACCGAGAAGAGAGTAACAAGCACTGACTCGCAGTCTTGTCACGAATTTCACACTCCTTAATCACAACTCCATCAAATCTTTCCATACAATCTTGATTGTGATGATTCAGGCTCTCCCAAAAACGGCACTTCATTGCAAAATTACTTTGCCTCAGAATTGTGTTCCACCCCTCCACTAAAGGCACAACTTCCTTGATCAAAATTGCTTCACATCAACTTTGCACTACACTCACAAATGTAGAATACTACCAACACTACAATTCCTCTCAGATTTGTCAAGGCGTTACTCCGATTGCACTTCACTCAAGATCAAACACACAGAATGAAGATCAAGGCTGTGGAATCCAACATCCAACAAGCACACTAACTTGCACTTCAAATTTCTCCAAACACTCACAAACACAAGTACAACGTTGATACTCGGAATCAAGCTTTATTGACAAGCATTGCTTCACAACACTTTGCTTTATCTATTCTCAGAATTATGAGCACTGAATAGCATGATACTTTGAATGCCACTCTTAAATAGTGAAGCAATCTACAGTTCTAATAACTATACCGTTCTACAACAACTTTTCTAACCTGCAAATCCGAAATGACAATGCACCTCTTCATATCTCAAAATTGTTACTAATCCGATCCGATGTCTACTTCGTCATCAGCTTTCAAACCTGAACCCAAAGTAAATTTACATCCTACCACTCTGTCCTCGGGTTTCATATCTTCTACTTCTTCTACGAGATCCAACAATTCTCTTTCCTGATCTGAAATTGCACTAGTGTGTAGCCCTTCTAAACCTTCATCTCTTGACCCACTCTTCTCTAATGTCTCTGATGGTAACTCTAAACACATCTGCACTCCTATGTTATCTACTTCAGGTTTGGCTCTAACATCTTTCCGAAGTTTTTCTATCTCCAATTTTACAAAGTCTAATCTAATCAAAATATTGTCTTAACCTCTAAGATTTTCCTATCTACACGAGTCCGGAGACTTATCAGCAGCGCGTTAAAATCGTTATCTTTTGCGTGTCTTCACCTCATCTCCTGCACCAACAATTTCAACTTGTGCAGCCGTGTTTCTTCAATTCAAACACTGGCCTCTGTACTCAACATCACGTTCATTCTGAGGACTATCTCCTTTAACGGCTCCAATTGCATCTTCCTTTCTTGCTCTTGATGTGCAAGCCAATCCTCCCTGTACATTGCCAACTCCACTTTAAACTCCGCTTTCACCATTTCCTTCTCCTTCTCCTTCTATACAACCTTCTCCTCTTGATTATGAAGTAACTCTCGTAATCTCTCTTCTTCCCTATATCGTACTGCTAACTCTCTTTGCCAGAGTTGCTTCTTCTCCTCTACACTCTCCATCACCCTATCGAGCTCTTGATCCTTTGCTGCTACTCTTGCCGTAGCATGGATAAGTTCTACTCTTGAATCAACAAACTGCTGCTTCAAGATCTCATATTCTGCTACTTGCCTTTCCCTTGCTATGTCGCTCTTCTTAACAAGCTCTTCTCGATATCTCACTTCTCTCTTCAGGTCTTCAATTACCTAAGTCCTCATTACTGCCTCCGCTCGCAGTACTTCACTTTCCTCCTCTCCTTGGGTTATGGCTTTCTTCAACTCCGAGTTCTCTTCTTCTAACCGCGCTAAGATATGCAACACAGTCTTCACATCCGGACACTATGATTGCATCTCCTTCTTCCTATGTTCTAACTTCACCAATAGAGGAAACACCACCTTCTGCAGATACTTGACTCCATTGCTCGCTACTACCTCCTCTTGCGTAGCAACTTCCCTTCGTACTTTGTGTTCATCCGATACTTGCCTTCTTCTCTATAGTCTTTGTATCGGAACGGACGCCTTGCTTCCCAAGCTTTCATTTGCTTCTTCTTTCACGTTACTTGGATCTGCATCACACTTTGCCTTACATCTCAAGCGGACTCCCCTCTGAACTGCGATCTTCTTCTCTTTGGCCTCGGGTACCTCATCTTCCAACTTCATGTTGTTCTTGGCCTTGGTCTTTGCCTGCACTTCTTCTTCCTCCTCTACAGTAGCTAGCCCCAATGTCATTTCTCCTCCTTCATCGTTGTCACTACTCGTATCTCCACTCTATAGCATTAGCTTGGGCTCCTCCTCATGTTTTGAGTCTTTGGTCTTGCGCTCGGCTTCACCTTCCAAGTCTTCATCTTCACTTCATCTTGTCTTGTCTTCGGCTTTGCCCTGCCAACTTTGCTTCTTTGATTTTGGAGTACTTACTTCTATCTCCACATTCTTACACGTCTTCTTGTAGTACTCGTTGGTGCTTCTGATTTGTAAGATGTACTATTGCTCCTCTACATCAACTTCCCTTCTCAAATCAGGATGGAAATGCAACACCATCCTACTACGCTCCATTGAGTTTAGCAAATTCAACCCGAGGTAGAAATGAGCCACAAACGGCATGATGTAATGTAGAGGCAATGTATACCGTAGATTCCACACCATTTGTCGTGTTCTCCCATGGAAACACCTCACCCAATTAATTGGTTCTCCTGCAAACAACTTGTGAAACAACACCGCTTGGTGTTTCATCACATAGGTTGTTCTCTCCGGCTTCAGGATTGCCATCAGAGCACTCACAATTCCTCTCTTGACAGCTTCCTTCCTGAGTACTAATTTTCAATCAGACTCTGTCCAATGAGCTGGATTTCCTCTCTTCCCTTCTTCCTTGGGTCCATCAAGACACTTTCTCTTGATGATCTCAGTCATGAAACCTAGAAAACTAACATTCCAATTCCATGCCAAGAATGTAATCCAAAGTCTGCTCAAGATTTCTATTCTTGTGATTACATCTAACCTCCGAATCGCATGATTCCTCACTGCAAATTCGGAGTTCTTCTTTCCTCCTTCCATCTCTCTTGCTTTCTCACTATCTCTCGGTTTCACTCTTGCAACTTCTCCCTTACACACTAGCACGTCTCCAACTCTATTTCCCTTCCCACGATCACCTGCAGGACGACTTCTCAACGGCAAAGGAAAATTACTCGACATTGCTTCGTCACAAGCTCAATTTTTATAGATTTGCGCTTTCTTAGTCTCTCTTCACTTCAAGTTTCTACCAAGAAATCACACCTCCTACATGCACTTGTCACTCTATCAATCATACTTCGTGCGTATGGGCCGCCAGTTTTTGAACGGTCCCTTCTTGAATTTCTCGCCACGACGAAAGGTTGTTAGACAGACTTTGCCTCGGGTTGAGCTCCCCCCAATACGAAGACTCCTTACTTCGGGTTGTATGCTGACAAGGCATTTCCAAGTACTTCGCCTTATGACCGGAAGTCACTTTACTTTGGGTTTCATCCTGAAGACTCTTTTCTTTGCCTTCTTCGGCCATACAGGCGCAATCCGACTTCTCTATACACTTCTTCTTCTTTATTTTGAAAGAAAACAAAAAATGTAGGCACCACAATGCCTAACAAGTAATATCACCAAATCTTGGAATTATATGTCATGTGTAGTTATTAATGGTCACAAGAGAAACAATTTCTCATGGAAAACTTTAACTAATAAATTCTAGATTATCTTACACTAGATTTTGGCTTAATGAATAAAAGCATATTATTTCCCATCTTGTGTCCTTTTAGAGTAGATAAGACTTCTTTTCTTCTTCAATGCTCCTTGTGATGGCCAAATATGGCTCAAGATGTTTGTACATTTTTTCATTTATGTGAAAGCTACCAAAGGAACAAGGAACCAAATCAACAACTCATTCGTCTTCTCTAACTATTGTCAATCTTTATCTTAGTTTTGGAGTGTTTGAGCTCTGATCTCATCAAATCTCTCCTTATCATTACTCAAAATCTCCACAATAATTGTTTTGTTTGTGGATAAATTGAATGAGAAAGTCCATCTAGTTCTTACCATTGACATAGATGTACCTAAATTGGCTAAGCTCTACTTTGACACTATGTTTTTTAATTATAGTCTTTGAGAGTACTTATGTTTTATCACACCCCACACTTCATTTTACAAATTTGGTAAGTTTTTTCAAAGACTTGGTATTAAATTGGCCATATCTATTGGTTATTACTACCAAAAATATGGTCAAAATAACCATAACCACACCTTAACCATCCCTTAGAAGATAAGCTATAGCCAAGCAAACTCAGCAAACTAACCATAACCATACCTTAGAAGATAACTTGCTTATTTGTGAATGTGAATTATAACAATTAGGATATTTTTCTTTCAACATGTAATACTCCAAAGACAAGAGAAGAGAGAAAACACAAATTTCACACTCAGTCATTCAATGCCCCAAAGGAGCACCTTCTCTTTATTATATAGACAAAGAGGATCTCCTCCAAGGAAGCTCCACCATAGGATTAGACACATAGATAGGTAACATGTAAGCAAGCTCCACCCTTGGATTACTTACTTGGATGGGTGACATGTTGGTCTAGGTCCTATCTGGTTGGTCAAACAAGCTTTGACCAGATGGAATCTTTTAGGGAATCTTCTTGTAGGAATCACAAAATCACATGGGTAAGGTACTATTGGAAAGCTCTCAACGAGACAAACCAGGGAGGAAAGAAAGGCCAGCCTTTCCTCTCTTTGGGGATGGGGGGGGGTTTGCACATTTTCAAGGCCTAATTCAACCATTTAGGCCTCCAAAATTGCCTTCAAAGATTTCAAGCATATTTTGGTTCCTACTCTATTAGTAGAAGTCCTCATTTGGTGATACCTCTTACTGATTTGTTTATTCCATCATGTGTAACATCCTTCCAAATATTACCAAACCAATTTTCACCTTTAAATCATATGTCTAGCTATTGATTCTAAGGTTTTCAAGTCTATTTTGGTTTTTGCACTATTTGTAGAAGTACTCTTTTGGTGATACTTCTATCTGATCTATTTTGACCATCATGTATAATATCATTCTAGATGTTACCAAACCAAATTTCACATCTAGATCATATGGCTAGCTCTTGGTATTATAGACCTCTCTCCTTTTAAGACGTAACATCTTCATTGTGCAGTTGTTGCTCAAATGCTTGCACCAACACCAGTGCATGTGTCAAATTGGCAGTGGGCTCCTAGGTTGCTTCATAGAAGGGGTAACCATTTCATTGTACTAGATAGTCCACCCGTGGATGGCAAGAACCTCGCATGCATTTTTGGAGAATACGCTCCACTTCATATTCCTTTGTGCTATCAATGAGTGTCGGACAAGGTCAAATGTCTTGTGTGGAATGACATTGGCCTAATTGTGGAGCATATCTGCATAGTAGGGAAACATGGAACACTAGATGGATCTTCATGTGTGGTGGTAGCTCAAGGTGATAGGCCACAGCGCCGACTCGACGAAGAATCAAGAAAGGCCAAATAAAACGAAGTTCGAGCTGACGAGATCCAACTAATGTGAGGTTGGTTGTCGATAGCCACACTTGATCCCCAACATTGAACTCCATGTGCCTACAGTGAACATTAGCATACTGCTTCTGTCGATTTTGTGCAATCTTTAATCTATGCTTGGCGCCTCCACACCTTGTTGGATTCTAGAAACAAATGTGTTGACTACATCAATCTTGGTAGCCATTGGACAAATCTTCATCAAGCTAGAAGGTGTGAAGGGATGCTCACCATACATGAGAAAGAATGGAGTGACTTGGGTGGATGCATTCACTAAATTGTTATAAGCGAATTCCACCAACGGGAGTGGGAGTCCCACCTCTCTTGCTCTTCTAAGGTAAAGCCGTGTAACATGTCTTCAATCGTGCAATTAGCCCACTCTATTTGTCCATTTGTTTGTGGATGGTAAGCTGTGGACATGGCCAACTTGGTTTTGAAGAAACCAAAGAATGTTTACCAAAACAAACTGGTGAATTGAGTATCCCTATCGGTGATGAGTACTCTAAACAAGACATGGCGAGAGAAGACTGCATCTAAGTATAATTGAGCTAATTGTGGAGCGGTCACATCCTTGGTGGTAGGGCGTACATGAATCATTTCGTTGAGCCGGTCCAAAAAGACCATGATGGAGTAAAACTTTGAGGTGGTCTTGGGAACTCACTTGTTCCCAATGTTGGGTAGGAGTGTGGAGAGGTTGAAGGAGCCCTATAGGAGCTTGATTAGAAGCTTTGTTCTGTTGACAAAAGAGTCAATTGTGCACGTAGTCCATCACATAATTGCTCATCTTGGGCCAATAATAATGGCATTGGACTACATCCAAGGTCTTGTCAACTCTGACATGACCTGTAATGGCCAAATCATGACATTCTACTAGAATAGTGGTGCATAATTATGGGACATTTGGGATCCATAATCTGGCATCATGAAAGGTGAGTCCTTGGGTGTTGGTGACGCCTTTGGATGATTGCACTTCTACAATTTGTGGATCAGTTTTTGTAGCAGCCAAAATCTTTGACCAAAATTCAAGGTTAATCTTAACCTCTACCACCGAGTTGTTTGCCATTGGCATGTGGGTGAATGCAAGTTGCTTCTTACCTTCCACATAGGTGATTGTCATGTTGAAGTGTTGTCGTCACTCTACCCACCAAATTTGGCAATGAGATAGATCCTTTTGCATCTTGAGGTAGACTAGAGGTTTGTGGTCTATCTTTACTACAAATGCCTTCTTGCCCAGATAGTGCTTCTAATGCTTGGTTGCCAGAATGATGGCCAACTCTTCTCATTTTGTGGTGTGGTAGTTGCGCTCTACCGGTAATAACTTTTTAGAGAGATATACAATTGGATGTGATCCGTCATGCCACTCTTGTTGTAGGACTGCTCCTACTTGTAACAATATGGAGTTTAGCGACAAAGTTAGTGGGGCTCATGAAGTAGCACATAAGACAAATTAGCCTAGAATATTCCAGAAGTATCTAGGAAGCTTCTGGGAAGCTTCCCAACTAGCTTAGCTTGCATGCCAAGTAGGCGGCTTCTAGAAGGAAGCTTCTTGAGAAGCTTCTCAAGTGCCTTGTATGCTACCTATAAATACCAAAGCCAAAGCTCATACTAGGCATTTGGAGTTTTCCCCTCATTCAAGTATCCCAATGTGAGTTTCCATTCTCCTACTTCTCTCCTCGGATTTGGTCTTTTACACTACTGTTACGCCTAATGCATCTATAGCCAACTTGATTGGATGTTTTGGGTCATACCACTTCAAGATTGGTGCATGTAGCAAGGCGGATTTCAATTCTTGAAAGGCCAACTCTTGTGCAGTTCTCCAAGTCCACTTCTTCTCCTTGCCAAGTAGTGCCATTAAAGGCTATGCAACCTTGGAAGAGTCCTTGACAAATCTACGATAGAATCCTATCAACCCCAAGAAGCTCTTAAGTTGAGTCTGATCTTCTAGGGCCCTTCATTTTTTAAAGACCTCTATTTTATTTTTCAATACTTGAATGCCCTCTATACTTACTCTTTGCCCCAAGTAGTCTACTTTAGACTTGCCAAACTTGCACTTTGAGATTTTGGCGTACAATCAATTCTGTCTTAGAATTTGGAGGACCTCTTGTAGATGTTGTTTGTGTTCTGTCATTGTGCTACTATAGACTAAGATGTCATCCAAGAAGACAATAACAAACTTATCCAAGTATGGACAAAATATGTCATTTTTTAGACTCATGAAAGTAGTAGGTGCATTGGTGAGGCCAAAAGGCATCATTGGATACTCAAAGTGGCCATACTTGGTTCAAAAGGCAGTTTTGTACACATCCTCCTTTGCAATTTGGATTTGATTGTTACCGCTCCGCAAGTCCAATTTGGTGAAGTATCTTGCTCCATGGAGTTAATCAAATAGGTCATCCATGCAAGGTAAGGGGTATTTGTTCTTCATTGTTTGTTGATTGAAACCCCAATAGTCAATGCGCATGTGCATTGTACCGTCTTTCTTCTTCACAAACAAGATAGGAGCCCCATATGGTGATACACTAGGTTGGATGAACCCTTTCTGCAGCATCTCCTCAATTTGAGTCTTACATTCCTCCAACTTATGAGGTGATAGGTAATATGGGGCCTTACAAGGAGGTGTCTTACCCGAGAGTGTCTCAATTTTATGATCTACTCTCCTTTTTGGTGGTAATCTTGAGGGCAAATCATTGAGAAAGACATCTTGAAACTCATCCACCACATTCTTCAATTTCTCAAGAATTTTTCCATTGAGTTGTGCACTCTAGGCTTTCTTATTAGACCCATGAAACATCTATTGGTCTTACAGACAGTTGCCATCCCTATGACATATAGAGGCAATTCTCGCTTGTGTAATTTTTCTTTAACCCAAACGATTGACCATTGGTGGGTTCTCACTATGTTCTTCCTCCAATCTACCATAGGGTTGTAATGCTCCATCCATGGCATGCTTAAGATTGCATCATAACAAGCTAATTGTATCACTCGTCACTCAATTGCTTCTTGCTATTCTCCTACAGAGAGTGTTACCCGTCTAGGTAATGATTCAATCCTCTCTGTTTGCCCATTAGGTAACTCTACTTCTTCACTTCCATCTCTCTCTAGACCCATTTCCAATCTTATTGCAACAGAGCAAGACAAGAAATTCTTTGTTGCTCTCAAATCTATTAATACTCTCACTTGATTGCCTTCTAGGACTCCATTCATGACAATCAATCATGAGGTTGCCTTTCGGGATCTTTGTGCATTATTCTTCTTCCTTCCCTCGCTTCTCTACTTCCTTATTGAGCCAGTAAGGCCGCAAGGTATATTTACTGGTGATCTTTATTTTTTGAAGTGATTTCCACCTCTTCCTCTTCAATGTGCCTCTCCATGTTGTTCAAAGATTGCTTGTATGAAGGCCAAGGGCCTCTAGGGAAATGAGTGTAACTGTTAGTAGATATGTGCCCAATATGGTCACAATTGTAACAATGGCGTTGTTCTCCTTGAGTTCTTTCTCCTTGTAGGACTCCATATCTTTGTTCTTCTACCCATCCACGGTCCCCTTGAAGCGGTCATGCTCCTCGATCTCAAAATCAAAGGTTGCCCAATTCCATCGGTATTGGTCCACCCATGTGTGATATTTCTGCCCGATAATGTTGAGGTGGAACTACTCCTCCACCTCCACCCAATGCTCTTGTTATTCTCCATGCACATGCAATGGCTTCAAATACCGTGTGAGGATTTTGCACCATGACTTCTTGGCAAATCCGCTCCTTCAACCCTTGTTTGAAATTGTCAAGAGCCTCTACTAGACTCATGTTGGTTATTGCCACTTGTAGATCCAGAAATACCTCCACATACTCTTGTACGTTGCTCTTTTGTCTCAATCCCCATAGTCGAGTTTGGGCCATCTGCACAAAATCCACTGATTGGAAATTCTTTAGCAATCTTTCTTGCATTACTGTCCACGTGACCTCCCTTCTCTCTGCCAACATGGATCGTTCCCATGCATCATACCATGTGAGGGCTTTATCAATCAAGTACCCACATGCAAACACGCCTACAATATGCTCAGTGATCTCTATTGAGAATGATCGGAAATATCGATTCATTCTTGAGATCCAATCTTGTAGATCCAAAAATGCCTCCACATACTTTGTATGTTGCTCTTCTGTCTCAATCCCCATAGTCGGGTTTGGGCCATCTGCACAAAATCCACTGATTGGAAATTCTTTAGCAATCTTTCTTGCATTACTGTCCACGTGACCTCCCTTCTCTCTACCAACATGGATCGTTCCCATGCATCATACCATGTGAGGGTTTTATCAATCAAGTACCCACATGCAAACATGCCTACAATATGCTCAGTGATCTCTATTGAGAATGATTGGAAATATCGATTCATTCTTGAGATCCAATCTTGTAGATCCAAAAATGCCTCCACATACTCTTGTACGTTGCTCTTTTGTCTCAATCCCCATAGTCGGGTTTGGGCCATTTGCACAAATCCACTGATTGGAAATTCTTTAGCAATCTTTCTTGCATTACTGTCCACATGACCTCCCTTCTCTCTACCAACATGGATCGTTCCCATGCATCATACCATGTGAGGGCTTTATCAATCAAGTACCCACATGCAAACACGCCTACAATATGCTCAGTGATCTTTATTGAGAATGATCGGAAATATCGCTTCATTCTTGAGATCCAATTTTCCACTACTCCCATTGTATGTTGCTCCTTGTAAGGCTCAATGTTGTAGGTCTTCTTTATCCGGAGTAGCAATGTGGCCTTGTCGTTGATAGGGTTTGTAGGCACGGGTGCCTCTCCAAGTACTTCAATTCCAGATATTGGGTTTTGAGATGGCTCTTCTTCTTGCATTGCTTGATCGTTCATGAGGATTTGCACTTGACTTTGTAATGTCTCCATGGTCATCTTAATCTCTCAAAATTCATTCAACATCCCTTGCACCAACTCTGGCAATTGCGGATCCATGGTTCTTGCAACACTCAATTGATTATGTCTATTCAATACAAAGTCAATATGATCACTCAAGAAGGCGCACAAACTATTGGAACTACCATTGGGACCTCAAAAGCTATCATTTTTTGATAATACTCCTCACCAAAATTCCTAACCACAAAATCTCTAAACATTACTTTTGGTCTCACTATATAACAGATTTCTACTTGAGTGTTGAAAGGGAGAGGATTTGGGACATTCACATCCATATTATCATAATAGAATGTAGATTGTCAAATCCCAATCTCTGTCATATATCACCATAGGTAGAATCCCCGAGTTTGGTGAGTTCATCACCCTATCCATGAATTCTGCACCAAAGTGATAAACTAGCAATACCCTCATTTGCTCATGTTGGATGTACATAACCTTGATGTGGAATGGATTTGAGTATGGAAAGCTAGGTGGGAGAAATTTTCCTCTTGGTGCATCCATCCCATCTACTCTCTAAAGTCCTTCCTAAGTCTAGCAATTACTCTATGTTCTCCACCTCAAATTACTCAGTTTTAGTAGTTTGCGCTTTTCCAAGAGGGATGATCCACTCTCTTGGACTAAAACACTCGCTTTGATACCATTGTAATACTCCAAGGACAAGAGAAGAGAGAAAACACAAATTTCACACTCAATCATTTGATGCCCCAAAGGAGCACCTTCTCTTTATTCTATAGACAAAGAGGATCTCTTCCAAGGAAGCTCCACCATAGGATTAGGCACATAGATAAGTGACATGCCAGCAAGCTCCACCCTTGGATTACTTACTTGGATGGGTGACATGTCGGTCTAGGTCCTATCTGGTTGGTCAAACAAGCTTTGACCGGATGGAGTCTTTTAGGGAATCTTCTTGTAGGAATCTCAAAATCACATGGGCAAGGTACTGTTGGAAAGCTCTCGACAGGACAAACCATGGAGGAGAGAAATGCCAACCTTTTCTCTATTTTGGGGGGGGAGGGGGTGGGGGGAATTTACACATTTTCAAGACCTAATTCATCCGTTTAGGCCTCCAAAATTGCCTTCAAAGATTTCAGGCATATTTTGGTTCCTACTCTATTAGTAGAAGTCCTCTTTTGGTGATACCTCTTTCTGATCTGTTTATTCCATCATGTGTAACATCTTTCCAGATGTTACCAAACCAATTCTCACCTTTTGATCATATGTCTAGTTATTGGTTCTAAGGTTTTCAAGTCTACTTTGATTATTGCCCTATTGGTAGAAGTACTCTTTTGGTGACACTTCTATCTGATCTATTTTGACCATCATGTATAACATCATTCTAGATGATACCAAACCAAATTTCACATCTAGATCATATGTCTAGTTCTTGGTATTACACAACCATAGAGTTTGCCTACAACTCAAAGCAAGCAAGTATTAGAGATTCCATTCCTTTGTTCTCAATTATAGTCAAGACTACTTAAATCTTGATAGTTTTTTATTCTCATATCTTCCAATGTTCTTAATACTTCTACCTTCTTGTCCACCTAATCTTCCTCCTTAATAAAACAAAGGCTTATTTACTTGTCACCCAAAATTGTCAAAAAATTATGTTAATACTTACCATTATGATCATTTTTTGTTATTGGTGATAATGTTATACACTCTAGCTATAACTTCCCTTACCTCTTGAAAATAAAGTACATAACTCACAATTATATAGGTCATTTCTCTATCTTCAGAATTATCTCTCATTTTACTTGCAAACTTGATCTTCATAGCACATTTATATTCATCTTCTCTTTAATATATCCAAAATGATCTTTCATTTCAAACCAAACTTCTTTTCTTGATGTAGTTGAACTTCTCCTACCTACAATAAACATTTTGGATCATGAGGAGCCTGAATTTGATCAAATTATAATAAAGCATTCAATAAATTATAGCTATCATTAAAATGTCCAATATAAGGTGCTCTAGAAAGGTTATTTGCTTTAATATGTTACATAGTAGCCTTTTCATCATCTTCACAAGTCAAGATGTCATCCAACTAACTGGAACAAAAGCCCATGAAAAGCATTTCATAAAAAATATATTAATATTAATATTGTGGGATATTACCATATTAATTTAGTTAAATTTGATATATAAATAACAAATTATTTTTTGAAGAAACTCTAGAACTGCTTAGGAAGTTTCACAAGAGAATATTCAGAATGTACATATAAACCTCTCTAAGATGTAAGGTGGTGCAAAAACTTTTCAAGGATTGAGTGGATTGACCAAGAAGTAACTTGGCTAGAAAGTTCATAACTAATTTTGCTAGGAAGTAACCTTATGCTTACATCAAGTATTAAAACAAATTGCTTTGGTTCATCTAAATCATTTGGGCTTTAACACCTATTAGTGCATGTATTCTTTTTTGGGATATTTACTTTTGTATTGTAGGTAGTTGCAATATATTATTACATGGATTTTAACCCAAGCTTCTACATTAGCCATGATTAGTTACGGTTAGTCATAGCTAAGATTGATGTGACCCTACTTTAGAGGAAGTTGAAAGAATGAGCATCACTATTTTGGATTAGTGTATGGACTTTGTATTATTCTTAGGTGTTTGGCTTTGAGGAAAGAGTTGAGAACTCTTAGACACACAAGACTTTTTTGTGTGGTTTCTTTTATAGTCCAAGTGATAACCCATGTGAAGGAATCATTGACTTATTTTTTTGGTCTAGATAAGACTACATGCTTATGGGATTATTCTCATGAATTTGAATAATTCCCCTAGAATTTTGATTTTTTACTTTTTGCTTAGTAAACTGAGTTTCACTCTAGTAATTAATAACTCTTGTAAGAAAATATTTCACAAGTGTATAAATGGAGGATGAGGGGGTACTCATCACCATTTTATTCACAACTATCTCTACCTCATTGAGCTCTATAGTGAACAATAACTTAAGTCTTGGAGGTGGCTTGAAATTTTAGCCTTGGAGGAGTGTGATGGAGTTTGGTTCTTTGTTTTCTTAATCCATGGTGAGCTACCTTAATAGCCCTTAGAGGTTCATCTTGAGTGAGGGTTATGCCATCTTATAAGACTTCATTCTATTCTATTCTATTCTTGTTCTATCTATCCCTCCCTACTTGCTCTCTTGGATTCTAGACTTTCACATAAATAGTAATTTGATTCTAGAACCAATGCCTAACTTTATCTCATATCTTACTTTTACTTCCTTTTTATACTTATTAGATGAAAATTCGTTTGACATTAATAGGTGAGTATGTTATAGAAGTATATGTTGTTTGGATGGAAATGTCTACTCAAAGACCTTACAATAAGAGCAATATTAAAGTAGCAAATATTATATTTGAGTAACTAAGTGCTCCAAGTTATCTAACTCAACTTGAAGAAAGGTTTGTTATCCATACTTGTAATCTACATATAGATATTGTATGTGGTGGAGAGAATCAAATTTAAGATGAAATTTTCTATCACAAGTTCAATGCTTTGAGGTCTTAATAATAAACTCTGTTTTACATTATGATGGTTTTATATTAATTGCAAGGTATGATATGAGGTTGCAACATTCTTCTTAGTTCATATGCAATGTTGAACTATGGTACATCATTTTTTTCACTCCATCTTTTGTATTAATCCCTACTCAATTATTATTTTAATAGTATTTTTAATCTCCATGGCTCTTAAAATTTAGCTAAGAAATCCTTGCTGTGGGATCATTTTCTTGGGAGTAAGAAAGCAAGAACGTAAAGAGCAATCAAGTGGAGGCATTTTTCTGCATTTACCGTTAATTGGATAGGAGTTGTAAAGGGATATAACAAGATCACTACCATGAGAGAACTAATAATGATTATATAACTAGTAAATAGAATATGCAAATAAAAAAATGCAAATAAAAAGATATATGCAAATAATGAAATTTAAAAAAAGATACAATGGGATCCTATTAGAAATATAAGATGAAGATAGAAGCACTAATTTAATAGTAGTATTACTAGGGATATATTTGTAAAATTTCATCAAGTTTCTCATTGGAATTTTACTATGACCTCTTGTGACTTACATCAAGGTGGAATAAACTTGGTGTGATTAATCTTTTGTTTTGTTTATTAAATTTAATTTTCTTAGGACTGAAACATAATATAATGCATTATAAAAATATTTGAAACTATTTGGGTTTAGGGTTTAGTAGTTGCTATTGAGAATTTTGTCCAATTTGCTCCTGCCATAAATGTGGTTGATGCAACATCAGTTCATGGTATCTTATCATGAGCTGCTCCAACATCACATTCAATGGTATTGGCTCATGATTTTCTTGCTCATGTGTTCTTGGTGTTTCTTATGAGGATAACATCTTCCATGTGATAAATTTCTCATATTATCCGTGTGTGATTTAGAGCTATTTTTCTTGACTTTAATGAAGAGTGCTAATAAACAAATTTGTGTAAGGAGGAAAGCTTTCATAAAATCTACTTATGGAGTGATGGACTCTAAGTAAATACCTATTGATCTATAAGTCAAAATGTAGGTGATAAATTTTCAAAAAAAATTATAATAGGATTTATGAAATAAACATTTTATGTGCTCTTTTATCAAACTAACATCAAAGTGCAAGAAAAATTTATGAAAGTGAATCGAATCCATAAATTTAAACTTCATATTGACCTAAAGAAGAAAATTGCAAATTTTTTTAAATTTCATATCTGAATAAATTAAAATTTTTGCAGTAAACCATTAAACATTGAAGATGTTTTTATGTTTGATTTACAAAAAATCTTAATTCATTAATATTTTTGTAAAAATTATACAAAGGATACATTTTTTTATTTTCCTCCTTATAAGTAATATAGATAATTTAAATATCATCCCATTCTAATTAATATAGCTAATTTAAATATAACCACATCTTTCATATGTTTGATGTGGTCACCTTTTTCTCATATCTTAATATAACTCCAACTCAAAAAATGTTTTACATATGATATAATTAAAGATATGAAGGCTTCAACAAAGTTGACTATTTCTACTTTGGTCCATTTAGCCTTGCAGTAGCTTCGCTAAAGCTGTAATTCTAATTTTCTAGCTAAATTCTACCAACATTAACATGGTAAATCTTGTTTATTACTTACCATTAATTTTTCATATCATTTCTAAATTAGAAGAACTCTTATGCAAAATGCAATAATGTCAACACTATATTCATGATTTTACATAAATATCTAATATACCCATTTTTAGTAACTATAAACATACTTGATGTAAATATAAAAAAATAATTAATCTATTGTAAATGAATAATCATGGGTTTGGCAAATAATCTACATTTACTTGTAGAAATATCTCAAAAATATCTCAGAAATCTAAATCTACTTTAAAATCTAAATATTCACAAGAAATTCTCCAAATCACCTCTAAAGGTTAAATAATCTTACAAATTATATGTAAAAAAAAATAAAAATTTGAAGATTAAGGTTATATAACCATGTGTAAATATTATATTATACAAAAGATTTCAAGGTACTTTACAACATAATAATTATGTATCTTTATAAAACAAATGAAAATATATCAAAGAAGAAATAAATTATCCAATGGAAGATTGCAAGAGGAGAGTAAAAGGATAGGAAAAAGACTACTAAAAAAACCAAGAAAAGATAACAAATATGTTTAAATTTCATTGTAAAGTAGATATCTTTACATATCTAATGTATATTAATGTTTCTCTTGAGGTTTTGTAATATCAATAGCTAGACATATTATCTAGAGGTGGAAATTAGCTTGGTAACATCTAGAAAGCTGTTATATATGATAGAATAAGTAGATCAAATGAAAGTATCACCAAAAGATTACTTCTATTAATAGAGCAAGAGCCAAAAATAGTCTCAGAACTTCATAGCAAATTTTGAAGCTTGAACAGATAAATTAGGCCTACAAAATGCATAGATTCTTCCTTAGGAGAAAGAAAGGTTGGCCTTCCTTCCCCTCTGTTTGTCTTATCAAGAGCTTTCCAATGGCACTATACCTATGTGATTTTGAGATTCTTATAACAAGATTCTCTAAAGTCAAAACTTGTTTGACCAACTAGATAGGACTAAAACCAAAATGTCACCCATGCATGCAACTAATCTAAGTGTAGAGTTCACTAACATGTCACCAAATCATGTATTTGATTAAGGGTGGAGCTTCCTTTGAGGGAATCCTCTTTGCTATATAATAAAGCAAGGTGCTCCTCTGAGGCATCGGAGTTTTGAGTGTGAAATGTTGTGTTTCTTCTTCTTGATTTTCTCTTGTTGGTTCTACTATCCTCGGAATCTTACAAGTTTACTGTCTTCCTTGATGGAGTGATAGTGTCAGCATGCAATACATTCTCTCTTAGTTGACTCGTCCATTCCTCATGCTACTAGAGCACATCTTTGCTCTTGCTCTAGCAAGGATGCAAACTTGATCGTGCAATAGGGCATTCCACTTGCACCAGCTACTTTCTCAATAGTGATGAGGTTTTGCCTAGGTTTGGTCCATCTGCATCTTCATTACTCACTTGTGGATGTAGTTCTACACTAGATACAACAACGGTCCATATGACACAATGTCCTCTTGAAGGACAAGGGATAGCTACCCATGATGTAATAAGGGATATAGTGTTTGCTATGGCATGAGAGAATGGATACTTGGCTTGGAATGAGTGTTCATATGCTTTGCAAATGACATGTGTTAGGGAAAACTTATATTTGGTCGGGGGTTATCAGGTGATAGTAGCAAATGTTGTAGTTATGGACCCTATGCGTGATACAATTTTGGAAGGAGTGATTACCCATCCTCTTGGATGGGCGGTGAGTGCAATAGCAGCTTGCAAGATCTTCATGTATAAGGTATGTAGCGGGGTCACCTCTTTGTTCCTCTAGCCTTGGAGCTATATGGAGCAATGGACATGGCATTTGACAAATTTGTTGAGTAGTGCATGAGAGCTTATCATGCTAGGCACCAGGGGGTACCACTCTCACTCTCATATTGTGTAGCATATTTTAGACAATGTGTGTCTATTGCTCTACAAAGGGCAGTGGTTGGTGCAATCCATATGAGAGCAATCACACTAGGTGATGCTTCTTTGGATGCTCCAATCTTTTGTAGACATTACAACTTGCATAGCTTGGATTTCTTAAGTAGGGTAGATAGGGTATATAGGGTAGATTTCTCATATTGACTTTATCAGGGCTTAGCTCTATTTTACCTATTTTGTCTCACCCTTGTACATAATGGGGTCTTCTCATCCTTCATGGTTTCTATGCAGTCTCCCTTTTCTCTTTTAAAGTGAGGCACTGAAAATGAATCAATTTTGAATGAGGAGAATGCGCATGTACATACTACTACTCCAAATGAGAAGGCTATGCAAGACGAGGACTTGGGTGCAGAGATGTAGAGGAGGCGGGTGAGAAAGAGCAAAAAGGAGAATCAAGGAAGAGAAAAAGAGTTTGTACATGGAAATCAAACCCCATACTCTCAACTTTTTCCCAAGGTATATCAAATCAGTCAAAACTTTGGAGTGAGTCACTTGAAGCTAGAAAGAGATGTAGGTTGGCTGAAATAGAGGTAAAGCAAGTATGGAAGATGGAGAAGATGCAAGTGAAAGCAAATAAAATAGAGGCTAGGCAAGCATGGAAGATGGAGAAGCTTTGAGGGAAGATAGAGCTTGAGAAGAAATGATTTTTGGAGAAGATGAGATCAAAAGTTGAAAGGTTAAGAAGTAAGAAGAGTACCAATCAAGGTGAGCATTTGATGACAATGGAATCTGCTTGAGCAAGAAAATTGGCTAATGAAATCAAGAACATTTTGAATATGCTAGGGGTATTAGATGGCATTCCTAATGGGACATATGGAAGCTCTATGCATAACCCAAAAGTTCCAATGCCAGATTACTCCTTTCTATCAGATTCCAAATCTCCAATTCTAGATGACTCTTCCACCTCACTGGATTCAAGTAATACTTACTGCCCTTTTTGGTTTTTGAATCCAAATTTTAGACAATTTTACAAGTGTTTTTATGACCTGATTTTTTAGTGTTGCGTCACCCAAGATTCAAGTCAGCAGGAATGCTTAGTTGCACCAAGTTTCAAGAGGAAAAAATTTTGCAAGTCACTCTTGTGATGGTCTGAATATGTTTCTTTTGATGGTTTGATTAAGACATATGTGGATGTTTCAGCTCAATGCTTACACAAAAGATCTCACTATTTACATCTATTAAATTGTGTTTACACCATTGTCCTCATCATGTTGTTTACAACTATTGATACTTTTTATATGTTATGTACAACTAGTGAGATATTATAAACTCTACAGATATTATAGATCATCTTATGTGGAATATGGAACAAAATACAATGCCTTGGGCTTCTTTGAGATACACCAATTGAGAAAAAGGTTTGAATAAGGGTTTCTTGCCACGTTCAGTTGGTTTTGTTGCAGGTTTGTTCAAGTTGGGTTGCATTTTGGTCAAGGTCATTTGGGTGGGATTTGTTTGTGTTAGGGTGGGGATGCAAAGTGGTTGGGGTTCATTCGGGTCAGGGTGCTATGTTGTGAAGGTTTGTTTGAGTTAAAGTGCATTCCACTAGGGGTTTGTTCAGGAGAATAGGGGTTTAAGGGCTTGTTTCAAAGCATAGGATTCCAAGAGGGGTTTGTTTGGGGGGCTTGTGGGGGTTTGTTCAAAAGCATAGGATTCCAATGGGGTTTTTTTGGGAGCTTGGGGGTTTTTTCAAAAGCATAGGATTCCAATAGGGGTTTGTTTGGAGGCATAGGATTCCAAAAAGGGTTCACCCAAAGTCAAGGGGTTTGTTTGGGATGCCATGAATCTGAGGAGGGTCAAGTGATAAATAAAAATGATTTGAGATATAAAATTCTAAATTTTTTTATTCACATGTAGAACATAATATATGTAAAATATAAAATGTAATAATGTAATGTTGAGTTATGTTTTATATTATAATTTATACATTAGCAAATATCAAAGAGGTCTTTAAAGGTGTATATAAATATGGGAGTAAAGTGGAAGTTCAAAAATGGTTATTTTGGATCTCCATTATATCTTGGGCATTCCACAACATGTACATTCCACATTCCACCACAAACACATATACATTTCACCATTAGGTGAGATGATGAGTTATGTTTTATACTATATGTTATATACACTAATAATTATATTAAAAAATTTCATAGAGGTATTTCAAGGTGTGTATAAAAGTGAGAGTAAAATAAAAGTTCAAGGATGGTTGTTTAAGATCTCCATAATATATACATTCCACCACCACCATGTGAGTTATATATTACATTATCTGTTATATACACTAATTATGATAGAAAATTTCAAAGATGTCATTCAAGATGGGTATAAATATGAGTTCAAGGATAGTTTTTTAGGATCTCTATTATATATTGGCATTCCACCATGCTCTACCACCAGGTAAGATGTTGAATTATGTTTTATATAATATGTTATAAACACTAATTCTATTAGCAAATTTCAAAGACGTCTTTTAAGCTGAATATAGATGTGAGAGTAAAATGAAAGTTCAAGGATGGTTGTTTAGGATCTTCATTATATATACAGTACACTATCCGGTAACTTAGATATACAATGTATAGTGTATAAATTCATTGAGATAAGCAATGTTTAATTACAAATTCAAGATATGAGAGTGTGGCCTTATATATGATACGTAATCTATCTTAGTATTATCCTAAATTTCCATTATAAAAAAAATATATTATACAATTATAAATAATATATATGATTTATAATAAATATATATAAATTTACAAAACTAATGAGAAATGAAAAAAGATATAAATGTATAGTACATAAATATAAAATGTGCAAAAATAATGAGAAATGTAAGAGGATGTAAATATGTAGAAGTGACCCACATTAAATGTGATACAATCATAAGGTATCATGTCTCCTAGCATGGCTGTGTCCACTATGTGCTAGTGCTTCATCTAGTCACCTATAGAGGAGGGAATAGCAAAATACCGGACTATATGTCCACATCCAATCCCACTTAGATTTTTGCATACAAGGGTCCATAAAGGACATTGTAAGATTATCATATGGATTTGCACTATACTCTTTAAGACGACTTGAAGTCCATCCTCTGTCATGAAATCAATAGCTGAGCATATGTATACTCTAAATTTACCTAATGGAGCTCCTAAGAGGTCTTCTACTTTAGTAGGGGAGTGTTCTCTACCTATCAAGGAGTAAATGGAGATAGATGGATCATACCATGGGGATAGTTCTTGCAATAAGGAAGGGATTCAATATCAACTATCAAAGTGTCAAGTAGTGATAAACTTAGGGTGGTAAATGCACTATATGGCCTATGAATGAAACCTCTCCTGGTGTCCAAGTAACCATCTTCTCCATCAAGCAAGGCAATAAGGCGCTCCCTTGTGTGGAATTTTGAAGGTGGAAACCCCTCATCCCACATGCACCAAAGGAGGTGCTCATTCTCTACCCATGCGCTATAGATCCAAATGATAATCTCAAACCATGTACAAAAATGTTCCACAAACTCTCTAACTCCAAGCCATGCTACATATGCAAATGTACTCTTGCTTGGAAAAGATGACCACCCTAGTCTTTCCACAAAAGCTCTCCATTGGGTGTAAAGAGGACTAGTATACCACATAATGCCTACAAGACAACCAAAATCCAAAACTCAAAACTTCCTTCTCCTCTCATGAGCATACATTATGCAAGGAATGAACTATCTCTCTCTCTCTCATCATGGTCTCTCACAACTAGGTAAGTCTCCAAATCACACTCTCTAGTGTCATCTCCCTCACCTCAAGCCGCTTTATCTCCTTCCATGGATGTGAAAATTGGGGTAGGGGTGCAAGATCATGCAAGGAATGTGGTCTCCATCTTATAATATCCATATCTTGCTCAGTCACACTAGGTTCTCCATGTATATGTGGCTGAATTTGTATCACATGGGATTGTGTTGCATGTGATTTCACCTCTAAATCAATAGGCTGAGCCTTATTCTCTATATGGTTGGTCTAAGTATGGTGAGTGACACTCTCTATGTAGTAAGTTTGAGTTTGGAGACCTACCTAGATGTCCGTACCCTCAAACTCCTTGTAAGCTCTTTGAGACTCCTCTAACAATAGTAATACACAAGTTTCTCCCATAGTAATACACAACTTTCTCCAATGAAACTCCTCACCAAGCCAAGCATCCTCAGCACTAGCACATCTCTCTACCACAATCTTATCTAACTCACCTATAATTTTTACATATGCATTCTCTCGGATCCTAAATTGACCCTCCCGCTTAGCTAGATCTCTCTTCCTCTCAAGAAGAAGGTGCTTCCTCTCCAATAAGTTGGACTCCCTCATGAAAACCTCAATCTCCACTGATGTGCTACTATCCTCGTACCCTAGCCAAACAATTGGTAATTGCATTATCTCCTCACTTCCTCTAACAACTCCACCCTCTAAGATAGGTCCTCCCCAAAGGGAGGATCATGAGCTCTCACAACTCCACTAGGTACGTTAGGATCCTCCACCAAAGGAGTATCATGGTAAACACCACCTTCAATTGAACTAGGATCCTCTAGTAGAGGGGTGTCATCAACAACATAGGTAAGAGGAACATCATCTACAACATAAGAAGAGTGACCTATGCACACAAAAACAATATCAACTCAAAGAGCTTGAACATATTAAAGCTCAAAGACATCAAATACATAAGAACTACTCACAAACATCAATGCACACATTTCAAAGAGCTTTTACACAATATATATGATGCCACCCATGTGTTACCACCCATGTGTTACCACACACTATTATGACTTGAGAGACCCACACTTCTGCATCATCAAGCAATGTGGAGACTGAGGGGACTCAGACTGAGTTTAGAGGGAATCTTTGTCTATCGGGAGAGTATATTCTACATATATTCTTCCTTGGCTTCATGTGGAAGAAGATTATTGTTGTGGATGCTACTTGTTTGGCATCATATTGGTTTCATGGTAGCTCCAATTTCCGTGCATGGGAGATTATAATAGGCATGGTTGGTGCCCCCACACACAATCAGGGCATGTAGGATGGGTTGCATGCCTTGGGATTTGCCATTTCAATCAGTTTTGTTTGCTATGCTTTAAGGTTATCTTATGGATAGATCTTACTCTAGATGGAGTGGAGTGGTTGCTTTAGAGCATGTGGTAGTGGTCAGAGCTCCTAGAGTTCACATTGGGTCTTGCCTCATGGCATGTTTGTGTTCTATAGATGTCTAGTGAGATGATGAGTTTAGAGGACTCAGAGTTGGATCATATGAGCATCTCACTTCATTAGGTTTACCACTTCGTGATCTTCTTATCCTAGACTGTTTTGCACTCTCTTATTATAGGAACCATCCACATGGTGCTATCCATTCTACCTAATTCTGTCCTCACAGGGTAGAAAGAACGTCACACACTTGCTCATTTGGCCATTTGATGAGTGCTTTGGATAGATTTGTCCATGATGATAGACCTGCTATTATTTGGGCAGAAGAGGAGTGGAAATCAGGTAGAATGAGTTCTTATAGTAATAATCCATATTCAATTCTTGCTACCAATATCAAGCACCAATCCTTAGATGAGAGAGAGTGGCCTCTTTGGTGGTCATTGAGTCCATTTTGGATTCAACATCGTATACAACATTCAACAGATTCAACATGTATATTGGTGAAGACTTGAGGATGCATTAGCAAGACTTCTACACCATGTTTCACCTCCCTCTTCTTCTTCACCTCCTTTTCCTCTAGCATGGTTACATGATTTAGTGGCTCCTCTTTTAAACATATCTTATGTACATTTATACATAACTTATGTATCATATTCCCTCGCATACCTTTTATCACATTTTCTCTAAATCTCCTTGTCAAACTCTTGTGGATCATTATTGTGTTATGTGTGACTTCTTTTATGTTTGGCTGGCTATCAATTGGCACCTACAAGCGCCACCCATAGTGTTCAAGCACCGTAGTGCGGCTTTGAGCACCATCCCACAATAGGCACCATCGCCCTATGCCACTCGTGGCATTGGGCGGCACCGGGCGGTATCCAAAGCACTGGGCTGTAAAATTCATTTGTGCATGTGTGATATTTAGCTTAGTATAACAAGTACTTGAGAGATATTATTTATATAGATAAAGGATGGTTCTACATTACTCATGATTAGCTAAATTTAGTCATAGCTAAGATAGTGGGGGACCTTACTTTAGAGAAAGTGGAAAAGATGAGCACCACTATTTTGGATTCTAATGTGTTGACTTGGTATTATTCCTAGGTGTTTGGCTTTGATGAAAGAGTTGAGAACTCTTGAGCCTGCAAGCCTTTTTGTTTTGGATTTCTCTATAGTCCAAGGATAGCCCATGTGAAAGAATCCTTTACTTAATGGTTGGGTCAAGATAAGATCACATGCTTAGTGGAATATACTCATGTGGATGGATATTCCTATATACTTTTTGATTTTACTTGAATTTACTTGAATTTAAGCCTAATAACTTGAGTTACTTTGGTAAATAGTAACTTTAGTGCATAACTATTTCATAAGTATATAAAAAAGAGGTGAGTAGATACACATCATCCTTTCATTTGTAAGTATCTCTCTCTCATTGAGTTCTTTAGGGAGTAATGTTTTGAGTCTTGGAGTGTAACCCTTGGAGGAGTATGATGGAGTTGGGGTTCCTTTCATTCTTAGTCCATGGTGCGCTACTATAATAGCCATCAAAGGTTCATCTTGAGTGAGAGACAAGGTGACTCACAAGGTGCCTTTGAGTTTTTTGATACCCATATCGGCAGCAATAGGCACCATTGGGCGGCACCATGGAACACTGGGCCTTTAGATCAAGCTTAGATGAGTGCGGATGAGAGTGCAATGGGCTCCAATGAGCATTGTCTTTTCAGAAAAACTCATTTTTCATTCCCAAAAATATAATTTATATTTTGAACCATAAGATTTTGAGAAAACTCATATTTATTACACACTTAGTAGGGTTATATTGTGACATGCTATTTGCTATCACTAGAGTATGATGAATTTGAAGTAGTGTTTTTTCCATCCAAAGTACATGGATGATCTTCATGCAGCAATTGAGTTAGCACTTTGAAATACATGCTTATTTCCCTAGGAGATTTTCCTGCTCAAAGGAGACTCATTTTGATTTCATGAGTGTGCTTTGACTCTAAACTCTTCTCCTTGAACCGGTGTTTGTTTGCCCTAGCTTTCCTTTCCTTTTGTCTGCACTCAGTTCCTTCTCAATTTCAACTTTTAACTTCTTTGTCTCTAATCTAACGTGTTTAGCTTCCATTTTCAGAAGTGTTTTCTTTCTTTTCCTCATGTTGGTGGATTTTTGTAACCTCCCTTGTGATTCTATAGTATCTGCTTTCAACATAGTGATTTTTGCTAAATCATAAGACAATGACATATTAGGAGACATCCTGGATACCTTACTTGCTGAAATTCCACCTTTTCTCCTTTTGGGGTCCCATTCTCCTTCTTGATCCAGGAAAGTGCCCTCGGACCCATCTCCTTGTTATAGAAGTGAGTGGAGGTGGTGTAACAAAAGTTGAGTCCTCTATAGGCACCACAAATGGTGACTCCTCCTCATGTGATTGGATTCCATTATCCATGTAAACACTAGGTATATTTCCCACCCCTTGCGTGTTTGGGACAAACTGGGGCTATGACTCAAGCAGCACCACCTCCAGGGGAGATGGGAATTGAGAGCCCTCTTGAGCACCTTCATGGACCTCCTCCAAGCCAACCTCTCTCAGATTGGGATTTAAATCTCCCAAACTTACCATAGGGGTGAAATAATGTTTGCTCTATTCCCAAACATGGCTTCCATTCTAGCAAAATGAGTGCACATTCCATTCAATTTATCTTCTACAGTTCTCCACCATTTGCCATATTCCTTCTTGGTGAGGCTCCTGTAGCCTTCTTCTTTAGCTCCCTAGTTCATTTGTATTGTTTCATGTACCACAACCATTTCTTGTAAATCTTGTCACTTGTCATAGAACTAGGAAATCCTTGCCCCTCTCATATAAAAAATATAGCCATGAAACTAAAAGCGGTGGATTTCTGAATAGGCTTTTTGCAATTATCACCATGAATCTGTGCAAAATGCTCAAACTCCTCCAAATAATCTAGTATTTGGCCATAATGGTGCGTCACCATGCAGAACCCTTCATCCTCTTTAGCTTTGCACAACATGAAAGAAGCAATCTTCAATAATTCTCCAAATTTTCCCAATGATGGTTCAGGTTGTGAATCCAAACTTGAGTCTATAAATCCTGGATCTACATCCAAAAGTGAGCCTCCTCCACTACAACAAGGTACTTGATCTCCCATTGCTATATTATCACCGCCCATTTGGAGTGAAATCTCTTGACCCCAATCAACTTCTTGGTTGCTATAGGGCGGCATAGATCATTTTCCACAACTAGAGCTATCCAATGCCGCACTAATGTATAGAAATGAGCAACCACACCAATGCTAATTACAAAACCGCCATTTAGTTGACTGACAGAAAGAGCATTTGCACTCTTGGGGATGATCATCTTTACAGGCTGATGATCACGGAATGTTGTAGTGCAATGCAAGAGCCGTTATGAAATCAAACCACCCTATGCCTGCCCCTATATATTAGACTCAGTTTTACCTGCCCCTATATACTAGACTCAGTTTTACCTGCCCCCTTTGGTCCAGAAAGAGCAGTGTTGATTCTAGAAAGACCATGGCGTTATCTTTGACACTCCAAGTATCTTGAGGATTCTTTGGTAAAGATCATCTTTACAGGCTCTTTTCTATTGAAACTTATTTGTCAGACTGAAGGTAAAAGTAGATCAAGTTGTGCTACCTCTTTTCCACATGGATCTTTGTGATATTTGTTCTTTGACCAGCCTTCTTGATCGCTTGATTGAGCTCTTCTTGGGAAGTAAAATTTTCAGTTTAGAAATGCTTCACCTTTTTGGCAAAATCTCTATTTGTACAACATGAAGTGTAAACTAAGAGTGTTCCTAGATTGAGATTTGTGCTCTATATGTATATGTATATGTGTATACGTATATGTATATATATGCCATAGCGCTTGTTTGTTGTGATATACTTTATAGCGCTTGTTGTGATATACTTTATATCCTGTCCTTTTACACTTCACTCTCGTTAGCTTGTTACACTTTGACTCATCTCTGCAGCCATACCATCCGATAACTCTTGTATGGTTCCACTTTTCCATTCCCAGCTAATTCACTCAGCTAATTCACAGGGGATTTGGCACATAGACAGACGGCTCTATCGATCTCATGTGGTGGTGTTGGCTTGCTTTCAATGAAAGAGATGACACCTATAGCGTTTTTGGGTAGTTGGACTTTCTCGGCACCCCTACTTGCCTCTCATTTTGTGGTTGTTGATAGGCCGGTTTTGGAGACTTATGTGATAGAGGTGGATGGAGGATCCTTTTCTCTCCAGATGTTATTGCGGCAGACGAGAGATAGTCTATCCCCACGAGCACGAGAGTGTTTTCCATCGTTTGCTTCACTATCGTCAGATTGGACTAGAGGTCTACAATCTTCCTTGATGGAGCAACAGTGTGAGCATACGCTACATTCTCTCTTAGTTGACTCGTCCATTCCTTAGGCTACTAGAGCACGTCTACGCTCTTGCTCCGGCAAGGGTGCAGGCTCATGGATCCTAACTCAACCTGTGAGCCGGCCTGTCTCTCACTCAGGATGAACCTCTGATGGCTATTATGGTAGCGCACCATGGACTAAGAAGGCAAGGAACCCCAACTCCATCATACTCCTCCAAGGCTAACACTCCAAGACTCAAGACATTGCTCACTAGAGAACTCAATGAGAGAGAGATAGTTGCAAATGAAAGGATGATGAGTACCTCCTCACCCCTTGTTTATATACTTGTGAAATAGTTACGTACCAAAGTTACTAATTACCGTAGTAACTCAAGTTACTAGACTAAAAGTCAAGTAAAGTCAAAAAGTAGAAAGGAATATCCATTCACATGGGCATATTCCTCTAAGCATGTGGTCTTATCTTGACCCAACCACTAAGTCAAGGATTCCTTCACATGGGCTATCCTTGGAATAAAGAAGAATCCAAAAGAAAAAGGTTTGCGGGCCCAAGAGTTCTCAACTCTTTCCTCAAAGCCAAACACCTAGGAATAATGCCAAGTCAACACACTAAAATCCAAAATAGTGGTGCTCATCTTTTCTACTTCCTCTAAAGTAAGGTCCACTCTATCTTAGCTATGACTAACTTTAGCTAACCATGACTAATATAGAACCATCCTTTATCTCTATAAATAATATCTCTTAAGTACTTGTAATACCAAGCTAAATATCACAATACCACACACATGCACAAATGGGTGTTACATTTACCCCCGGACTAAGTTTTCACTTTGTCCTCAAAGTGAAGGTCTCTCTACCTTCTATGGTACATCTTCAACTTATCATGTTTAATCCTATCAAAGTGTCTTCCTCCCAACTCCTTGAGATCATAGGTGTTATTTCCCCACACCTTCTCAACTATGAAAGGTCCAAAGTAGTTAGGTAAAAACTTCTTTTGCACTCTCTTGAATCGAATGGAATCAAACAACATTACCCAATCACCTTCTTTGAAAGTCTCTACCTTCTTCTTGCCTTGCTTCTTATCATAGCTCTCCTTTTTTTCCCTTTGGGCTTGCTCCACTCGAACCATAGCAACTGCTCTTGCCTCTTCCAACTCCATGAGTTGTTCCTTCCTTGACTTCTCTACATCACCTCCTTGTGCTTTCTTCAATCTCCTATGAATGCTTTGGAAGGTAGGAAGATCAAAGTGAATAGGTAAGGTAGACTCAATACCATACACCAATTGAAATGGAGAATATCCGGTGGAAGTCTTTATGGTTGTCCTATACTCCCACAAAACTGCATGAATCCTCTTGTCCCAATGATGTTTAGCCCCCTCCATTTTTGCATCTTTGGCCAACATCATGCACAAGGTCTGATTGGTTCTCTCTGCCAAGCCATTGGAATTTGGCTTATAGGATGTAGTTACACTATGTGTGATAGAGAAATGTCGTAGCATGGCTGTAGTAATGCTTCCTGTAAACTCTCCTCCTCTATCAGAAACCAACTCCAAAGGGCATCCAAACCTAGTGATAATGCGTTCATAAAGAAATCTACCCACTTCATCTTCATTCTTGTCCCTCAATGGTCTAGCCTCAACCCACTTGGTAAGGTAATCAGTAACTACCACAATGTACCGATTGTTCCTTGGGGTTCTATTGAGAGGACCTACAAAATCAATTCCCCACTTCTCAAAAGGTCCTAGCAATGGAATTGATCTAAGTGGTGGAGTGGATGTAGACTTTCTAGCAAAAGCTTGACAAACATGACAAGTTTTGCAATAATCAAGACAATCTTTGAAAATCCCTCTCCAATGGTAACCTGCATCTAAAATCTTGAAAGTAGTCACCTTTCCTGCAAAGTGTCCTTCACATATTAAACCTTCATGAAACTCCTTTATGAGTAGGATAGACTCTTCCTTACCCACTGCTCTTTGAAGTAGACCATCTGCTCCTTGGTGAAAAAGAATATCCTCCACCATTGTGTAAGGTCTAGATCTTGCTGCAAGGGCCTTCCTCTCCCTAGCATGCATTCCTTCTGGATAGGTACCTCTTGTCACAAAATCCACAATCTCCTTGTACTCCATTGGAACCTCTTGAGTGACTGAGATTGTCATGAGCTCCTCATCCGGGAAGGAATCATCCATTGGCTCATCTCTTATCATAGGCTCTAGATAATAAATCAGCATTTGCATGTTTCTTTCCTGGCCTATCTTCAATGGTGTAGTCATACTCAGACAAGAGTATCATCCACCTTGCTAGTCTCCCTTCAACATTAGGCTTGTTGAAGATGTACTTCAAAGCCTTGTGATCTGTGACAATGGTGGCTTTCCCTCCAATCAAGTAGTGTCTAAACTTCTTGAGACCAAAGATCACTGCCAACCCTTCTTTCTCCGTGACAGAGTAGTTCTTCTCTGCTGAAACCATCTGCCTACTAGCATAAGCTATTGGATGATCATGCCCATCTTGGTCTAATTGACTAAGTGTGCATCCTATAGCTACATTAGAAGCATCAGTGTAGAGGATGAAAGGTTTACTCCAATCAGGTTTAGCAAGAATTGGAGCTACAACAAGGGATTGCTTGAGCTCCTCAAAAGCTTTGAGAGCCTCCTTGTCTTCCAAAATCACCATGTAATCTACACCCTTCTTCATGTAGATGGTCAATGCATAAGCCTTGTTGAAAAATGAGAAGATGAACCTCCTATAGTACCCAACCATCCCCAAGAATTGGCGTAACTTTGTCAAGCTTGAAGGGAATGGAAGGTCTGAGATTTTCCTCACCTTCTCAGGATCAACTGCTATTCCATCCTTGGAGATGATGTGCCCCAAAAGTAGACCTTCTTCACATCCAAAAATGCACTTCTCTAGGTTGAGTGATGCATTTGCCTCATCTAAGCGTTGCAAGACTTTGATTAGGTGTTCAAAGTGCTCCTCCTTGCTCCCATAGACACAAAAGTCATCAATGAAGTCTCTCACAAATTTCCCAATGAAAGGTTCAAATACCTTGTTCATGAACCGTTGGAATGTGGCTGGAGCATTGCAAAGCCCAAAAGGCATGACCTTGAAAGCCTAAGTTCCCCAAGGTGTGGTGAACGTGGTGAGTTGTTGATGCTCTGGTGCAATCTTGATTTGGTTGTATCCACTATAACCATCTCCAAAACTGTACCTCTCATGACCTGCAACCTCCTCCAAGATCTCATCAATGAATGGCAATGGGTAGTAGTCCTTCTTGGTAACAGCATTGAGCTTCTTGTAATCCACACATACCAAAGCTTGCCATTCTGTTTCTTCACAATGACAATTGGAGACACCCATTCTGAATTCTCCACGTCAAAGATAAATCCAGCCTCCTTGAGCTTATCAATCTCCTCCTTCACAACCAAAGATATTGGTGGGCTAATGCAACGTTGCTTTTGGCGGATTGGTCTTGCATGTGACTCCACCTCTATCTTGTGCTCCTCCAAGGTGACTTCCTTCAAATCCTTGTAACTAAAAGCAAACACATGGATGAACTTGCGGAAAATCTCCTCAAATCTCACCTTCTCCTCCTTGGTAACATTTGGGCCATACTTGAGGGTAGATAACCTTCTCTCTACCTCCTCAAGTGTCAATGGTGATTTATCTGGGTCCTTCAAAACCTCTGGCTTAGGTGCAAAATCCATAGCACACAAAGGATACACATCTGAATCAGATTCAGATTCATCCTCCTCCGTGGAAGTCTCCTCTTCCATGCTTGTGTCCACACCTGAAACTCCTTCTTCAGAATCTGATTCCCAATAATCAGAAGATGGGGTATCTGAATGTGAAGTGTTGGTGGTGTTAATCACAGGAACAATGACTCTATGGTTTGATGGCCCAATCCTCAAGTACCCTTTGTGCCATCGATCAGTTGTGCGTGCTGCTCTCAACCATGGCCTCCCAAGAAATAAGTCATAGCTTGAATCCTTCAAGACTTGGAAAGTCATGAGATTTTGAACTCCCATAACTGAAACTACCACCTTATCCATCACCCCTACTGGTCAAACTTGTTGCTTGTTTGCCATGCTCACCACAAATGTTGAAGGTCTTGAGGGTATCATACCCAACTTCTTCATCAACCTTTCTGACATGGCATTCATTGCTAATCCTCCATCAACCAATGCATCCTTGATGTTGTGACCATTCACTCTCACATCAATCTTGGAGGCATATTCACAAGTGGTGCTGGCTTGGCATCCACCATCCCCATTGATACTGGAACTTTTGCCTTCTTCTTCTTCTTGCTCCTTGTAGAACTCAAACCACCTCTAAGCTCCTTTCTCAAGGTAGGGTTCAAAGCAATTAATTGGCCCACTGTGAAGTTAGCCTTGTGACTACCAACATCCTCCAACACATTGTAGTTCCATTGTTGCTTTGAGATCAAGAAGTCCTCCATCTCCAACTTCTTCCTTGAAGTCTTTGTTGTTGATGGTGTTGAGGTGCGAGTGCTCCTAGTAGACATAGGAGTATCCTTGCTTGAAGTAAATCCTTGAGAAGAGTGAACATCCTCTGCAAAACGAGCTCTCTTCTTCTCTTGTGCCAAAAGCTCCAAATTAAGACCCTTGGAGTTTGAGCACTCTCCCTTCTCATACTTGCTCTCAACCAATTCTATGGATGCTATCCCCTTACCTTTGTTGGGATTAGGAGCCACTTGGGTTTCACTACCTCCCTCTTTCCCTCTATTGGCTCCCTCATAACCCCTTCCTCCATGGTAAGTGGAATTTGGGCAATTCCTTTGGATATGGCCTCTTCCTCCACAACCAAAACAATTTCTATCATTAAAATTTTTGGCTGGTTGGCCTCCTCTATATGGATAGTTTCCATAACTCCTAGGCCCTCTCCCTACATTCTGATCCACCTCTCTCTTCTCCCATAGTTGCACCACATTGATCTTGAGATCCGCAAGTTGTTCTGTGATGGTTTGGAGTGGATCTTTTGGTGGAGGTGCAAGAACTGGAGCAACTACTACTTGTGGTGCAACCCTTGTCACCAAAGTATCAGAAGTTCCACCATACTTGTAGCCTTGAGGAGGATGCACAACCTCCTTCACCACCAAATCACTCTCATCCTCTTCCAAACTCTCCTCCATACGAATTGCGATCTTGATAGCTTCAACCTTGGAAGAAGGTTTCTCATATCTCACCTTGCTTCTAATTTGTGGTCTCAATCCTCCCACAAAATTCTTGGTGAGCATGGCCCCTATGCAAATCATTGTAGTCTCCACATCATCCTCACCCTTCCTCAACACTATGCGAAATCTGGACTCCAACTTTTCCACTCTTTCCACATAGACTCTCACTTTCTCTCCATCTCCTTGCTTGAGAAATGTAACCTCACTCATCAATCTCTCATAAATCTCATCAGGAAGAAAGTTCTCAATGAGTGCTGAGGTCAAAGTCTCCCAAGACTCCTCTTCCCCCTCTCTCCTCTCTCTCTTTTGGTATTCTGACTCATACCATGTAAGTGCTGCATCCTCAAAGAAATCTAGTAATAATGAGGCCCACTCATTCTTCCTCCTCTCATTGTTTCCTATGCAAGCTCTCTTGAAGTCTCTCACAAAGGCCTCCACATCTTCTCCATCCTTGCCAAAGAAACCGGAAGTTTTCCCATCTTAACCCCTTACTATCTTTCTTTTCTCTCAAATTTTTTTTTCTCTTTTCTTTTCTCTCACTCTATTACTAATAGAGTATAAACATGACTAACATCATCTGAGAATAATCCACTCTAGGGAAAACAAAAGGTTCAGGTTGCTCCAAGATTTCTATAGCAACATCAAATCCTAGAGTGCATATTAATCTAACTCTCATGGATAGTTTATCCATAAGTTGAAAGATTATCTCCATCACTAATCTTGAGAACTAGTTGATGAAGGTGGTAGTATTTCTGTAGCTGTACTAAGACTCTCTCCAAGATCCTTCACCAAAGTTTCCAAAAGTGCTTTTACTCCACGACACTCATGTCCTTTTGGAAATCCTTCAACTCCACAAACCTCACACAACTCCTTGGTCTTAGATCTTCTCCCTCCCAATCTTGGTGAAGAAGGTCCAACATGCACACCCAAGTCAAGTAAGCCTCTCCTTTCCCTCAATCTCTTGCTCTCAAAGGTCAATGGACACGAACTTGCCTTATGTCCCTTCTCTCCACATAGAAAGCACTTAGACTCACTCTTTCCTCCAAGTGGTGTAGGTTTTTGGATCCTCTCAATACTCTCTTCAAATTCTATTGTAAACTCTCTTTTCCTCAAATCAACCCCTACAATCACCTCAAACCCTTGGGGAACCTTACATAATCTCAATTTCCACTCTTGATGACCCTCCATGTTCCCAAGATGAATCTAAACACTCAAACATGCTTTTTGTTGATCTCAAACTTCTCATGCATGAGATCTCCACTCTACAGAATTGACCCTTCCTCACGATGTCACTCAAATCTCCCAACCAATATGTCACAGTCCTCTGAAATTTTGCATACTTGATTACAACTCCAGGGCGTCCTTCCTTGCAAAATTTTAGATCTTTTCATTGAGCCATTTGGCCTAGACATCTTTCTATTCAGCACCCATATTTCAGATTTGGTCTGAAAACCACCCCCCTCACTTCAAAAACTCATTTCTCCCTGTGCAAGAACGATCTCTCTCTAATTTTTGTGGCAGAAGGTAGGATACAATGCACTAAATTTTCTTGGATATTTTTAAGACAATTCACTGATAATTCAAGAAATGGCAGACTCTGTACAATTTTCCAGAGAGCATGCAGTTACGGGAGCACTTTACCCTATCAACTTTCAAAAATTCTAGCCCAGTGCGCATAGAAGCTCTTACAATAATTTCAAATGTGCTAACTGAAAAATAACCCAAGCTATCATGTGTAGAAATCTCAAGTCCAGATCTCAAACTTGAGATTTTTGCCCAAAATCACCTTAATCCCCAAAATCTGCAATCCACCTCACACAATCTCTCCAATTCCTCTCATGTGTACAAGATATACAAAATCACCTCAAAGATATCATAATGAACTACAGGGTAAACAAATAGATCTTGGTTCTCTAACATAAGTTCAGCCCTCTCCTCTCCTAATGTTCTCTCCAAGTGAGCTCTCATAGCCTCCACCTGCCTAATGTAGAATTGAACGCGGAACATTATCTTGCATTCTAGAGAGGTCTCGGCAACGGAACCAAAAATGTGAGCCGGCCTGTCTCTCACTCAAGATGAACCTCTGATGGCTATTATGGTAGCGCACCATGGACTAAGAAGGCAAGGAACCCCTACTCCATCATACTCCTCCAAGGCTAACACTCCAAGACTCAAGACATTGCTCACTAGAGAACTCAATGAGAGAGAGATAGTTGCAAATGAAAGGATGATGAGTACCTCCTCACCCCTTGTTTATATACTTGTGAAATAGTTACGTACCAAAGTTACTAATTACCGTAGTAACTCAAGTTACTAGACTAAAAGTCAAGTAAAGTCAAAAAGTAGAAAGGAATATCCATTCACATGGGCATATTCCCTTAAGCATGTGGTCTTATCTTGACCCAACCACTAAGTCAAGGATTCCTTCACATGGACTATCCTTGGAATAAAGAAGAATCCAAGAAAAAGGTTTGCGGGCCCAAGAGTTCTCAACTCTTTCCTCAAAGCCAAACACCTAGGAATAATGCCAAGTCAACACACTAAAATCCAAAATAGTGGTGCTCATCTTTTCTACTTCCTCTAAAGTAAGGTCCACTCTATCTTAGCTATGACTAACTTTAGCTAACCATGACTAATATAGAACCATCCTTTATCTCTATAAATAATATCTCTTAAGTACTTGTAATACCAAGCTAAATATCACAATACCACACACATGCACAAATGGGTGTTACAGACCATGCATTAGGGCTTTCCGACTCGCACCGGCTACTTTCTCTACAGCGATGAGATTTCGCATAGGTTTGGTCCGCCCATCTGCATCTTCACTACTCACTTGTGAGTGTTGTTCTACACTATATGCAGCGGCGGTCCACATGACACGGTGTCCTTTTGGAGGACAAAGGATAGCTACACATGATGCCATTAGAGACATAATGTTTTCTATGGCACAAGAGAGTGGATACTTAGCTTGGAGGGAGCGTTTGTATGCATTGCAGACAACAAGTGTCAGAGCAGACTTATACTTGGTCCGAGATGATCAGGTGACAGTAGCGGATGTCGTGGTCACGGACCCTATGCGGGATACAGTTTTGGAGGGAGTGATTACCCATCCCCTTGGATGGGCGGCGAGTGCAGCAGCAGTTTGCAAGGTCTCCAAGTATAGGGGCATGCAGCGAGGTCACCTCTTTGGTCCTCTAGCCTTGGAGTTATATGGAGCGATGGACACGGCATTTGACACATTTGTCAGGGAATGCGTGAGAGCTTATCATGCTAGGCGTCAGGGGGTACCACTCTCACTCTCATAGTTTGTAGCTTATTTTAGACAGCGTGTATCCATTGCTCTATAGAGTGCAGTGACTGGTGCAATCCATAGGAGAGCAATCACATTAGGTGATATCTCTTCGGATGCTCCAGTTGTGTGTAGACCGTACGACTTGCATAGATTGGATATCTTAGGTGCGGTAGGGCAGATTTCTCATATAGATTCTATTGGGGCTTAGCCCCATGTTACCTTTTTTGTCTCTCTCTTGTACGGCTTGATGGGGTCTTCCCATCTTTCATTTATCCTATGCGGTCGCCTTTTTCCCCCTAATTCACTCCCTAATATTTTTCCTTCGCTCTTTGATTGATTCCTAGTTTGGCCTCTTGCGACTACAGTGTTCCTACCCGACTTCAGCACACATTCTTAATCTTTAGCATTTAATTCTTGCCTACAGTGTTCCTACCCGACTTCAGCCCACATTCTTAATCTTTAGCATTCAATTCTTGCGTCTACAGTGTTCCTACCCGACTTCAGCACACATTGTTAATCTTTAGCATTCAATTCTTGCGTCTACAGTGTTCCTACCCGACTTCAGCACACATTCTTAATCTTTAGCGTTCACTTCTTGCGTCTACATTGTCTACAGTGTTCCTACCCGACTTCATCACACATTCTTAATCTTTAGCGTTCACTTCTTGCGTCTACATTGTTCCTAACCCGCTTCAGCCCACATTCTAAATCTTTAGCGTTCACTTCTTGCGTCTACATTGTTCTACATTGTTCGTAACCAGCTTCAACCCACATTCTTAATCTTTATCGTTCACGCACTGTTGACTGGCGTGCTCTTACATCATGTTTTCTATTTCTTGCAGTAGTTTGCATAGAGGTTCTTGAATTCACGTCGTTTACTAGTCCCGATTGCCATTTGTGATTCTCTATTTCTTTAAATTATGCCTTTGCTGCAAGTTAAATTCGAGGCATTTTACCTTGGAGCCTTGGAGCTTTAACACTGCTCTAGCATTGTGAATCATGTACATATTGCTTATGCATTCTACCCTACCTTAGTACTTTAACACTACTCTAGTATACAATATGTACATGAATCATGTACATATTGCTTATCCACTTCAAAGCCTCTTTGACGCCAAGCGGATTGCTGGGAACATAATACATGCCATTGCCACAACTAACGCTATTATTGCGGGGCTGATTGTGCTGGAGGCCATAAAACTTATGAGGAAGGAGCCAGAACTTACAACCTCGACTGCAAAGGCCGCCAACAAAACCGAGTTGCCAACCAGTCGTCTCTCAGCACTAGGAGAACCTGTCGACTTAGAGGAGGACATTGTAATGATGGATGGACCCAACACCCCAGGCTCTAAGAGGAAGATGGAGGAAGGAGGACAAGAGCCTACGCATAAGAAACTCAAATCATGAAGCTGTGCAAAGAGTCGGGTGGTACCTAGGTCAGGAATCGGAAGTGACGGGGTCCAAATGTTGTGCCGACAACAGTAAGCTGTCAAGTAGAGAAAGTAAGCTTGTCCAGATGTTGCCAGGCTCATCATACGAAGTTGCCATTGTTGATCTCCTAGTGGGACGTCTTCTGTTCAGTATGGGAGTAGGCACAGCTAGCCTTTTCTTGAACTGTATTGGTCGATAATAGCTAGATAGAAGTTCTCCAACGGAAAGTTGAGGATGCGCAGATCACTGAAGTTCAAAATATACATGATTAGGCCTCGTCGAGAAAACGATTCTCTTACACATCAGTCATTCATGTGAAGTTGACTGGCATATCAGTTTTTTGCAGTTGGTTCTTCGACGGATGGAATTCATTGGAGACACGAGATTCACCTTAACATTGGTCACTGGTGTATCGTTGGAAGTTAGGTCTTTGTAATGGAAGCTCAACGCGTGATCTGAGACACGGAAACTTGTCAATGAGATCATCTTGATCTGGATCATTCCTGCCGGTCTGTACTCTCTTACAAATACCTGGTCAGGTGCACCTGTAAGCTTACAGTTACAGGTCTCCCGCTTTAACTTTGGTATTGGCAGCGAGTTAGAAAGGATACGTCCCAGATAGGAAGACACGTCCACCTTTCTACAGTTTTAGAGTTACTCCTATACCTCATGAATTGTGCTATTCCTGATTCTTCGTCACCTTTGGAACCTGTCTGTCTTCGACACTATACCGTGGGCCCGTTGGCCCTGGAGGACTCCGCGATCGTATTGGAATCCGATACTTTACACTCTTCGGGAATTCCTTCAACAGTTTCTACCTTCAGTAGTACTAACTCACTTCCCAGTCTTTGATCACTCCTGTAACTTCTCCGTCGAAATCCCCAAAGCGCTTGCACAACTTACACCGTCTAGCTATTTTAATTTAAGCTTTAACAATCTAGTTGGGCAGGCTCCTACTTCTACCCAGCTTCAATCCATGAAGAAGTCCATGTCTCGAAATCCAGTACCCATTAGAAGAACGTAGGAGGACCAATTCAACTTCTGTAAAAAGATGTCGGATTGCACAGCTGCTGATACAGATGACTTACTTTCATGGCCATGGACTGTAGATTTCTCTTCCTGCATATTTTCTCGGATCTATAGGGAGTTTCAGAGTTTCAATAGGTCTCACGTTTGGTTACGCGAGCCTTATTGTAAGCAACGTTCGTAACGTAAGTAATCTTCTTATGTTTACAGGTAACTTAGAATAATCTGCCTCCGGAGCCTGAGGTTCATTGGTATTTTAGATATAGATCATCATCCATGGAGTTTGATGAACAATATCCAGTGCGCTTACAGTTCGTTCATTTCGTACGTCATCATCATTAACTTTCGATCTCCTTCTGCTTTACCACTACGAGTGACGGTGAGTAAATCGGAGCTAGATTTTTGCTTCTGTTTCACCTTCGCATCGCTACTTAAATTACCATCTCGTAGTTGGAGACGTTACGAGACTCAATTTCTTAACGATACTCTGAGATACTAAGTTATGTATACTGGTTTACAATTTGTGCATGTTGATGATGGAATATTGTTAAGTCAATGTATATAGGTTAGTTTTTTGCTCTCAGAATTGTGTGTGGAGGAATAGAACTCGGCGGCCGTCCTGATTGACAAAGGAGTGAAATTAGAGGTCGATTTGGACTCGAACTATCAAATATCGAAGCCGCATATGTAGTTTTAATATTCTTGGCGAACACTCATCCACACCTCTCATTCTCGCAAGCACATCGAGTCGTTCTATGTTTACGTCGCAGCAATCCAATCTTGACACCGTAAAGAGAGTATAGCGTGAAGGGGGCGGCTCATCAGGCTGTAGTTTTCCCACCTACATCGAAGCTGCATTTTCTATTTCGGATAGTGCCAGCGACCTAGATAGGAGAAACAGATCAACTTCAGGTCTCTTCTTTAGTGTAGGTGAAGCGCCAATATGATGGAGTAGCAAACTCCAATCAAAGGGAAGCACTTCCTTCACAGAAGCAGAATATCGTACTCCCACTGTTGCTGCAAAGAAATTTTTTTAAATGCGATACGGATCATCCTCAAGGAACTCTCTGTATTCAATAAGTGAGACTTCGTTTACTCGTGATTATCTGAGTGGCATTCATTAGTCCAGAATCAATTATTGCACACTCGAACGAAGCACACAGAGTTGCAGCACCATTAAGTACGCGGTCAAATGACAATTGATCTCTAACAACAATAAGATCACACAAGTAAAGTTTTCCGCCAAATCGGTAGTTTTCCGCAAAATCCAATTCCCTGAAAATAATTCTCTAGCCTGAAATTCCTTTAGTCCACAGTCATATCGACTACGATCTTCTTGCTGCAGTCTTTTCACGTGATACCCCGAAGCGACCAAATGTCTTTGGGAAGAAGTCATATTATTGATCCCACTTTTACTCAGAAGGTTGTCAATGAGCGGTAACTCTGGAGAGCCCTTCAGCATCAGTCAGCATTCGCTGACCCGAGTTTAGCTTACCATCGAGAGGATCTGTCCAGCAGTGCCAGACTGTTGTGAGAAGCTGGTTGGTAGCCAATTTTAAACAAGCTGGGAAACCATGTCCGAGTTCAGGTAGCTTTTGATTAGTCGTCCATGTCAACCAAAGGCTAAATTAATCTCCTGTGTTCTATCCGCAATGTGTTCCTTGGACACGGTTCGGGACTGACTGGAACTGGTGCTCCATAACAGAGGGCACAGTCCACGGCACGAGTGGCCATTGGAGGAAATGGATTTGTCTTGCATGCTGTCCCTTCCTTCATCGTCGGGTGAACCTTGACAACAAATATCATCAAATCGAGCATCATGTCCTGAAAGCCAGAAAATCTTTAGAGTCCTTATGCTATTCTTGTGTAACAGAGACCACCAGCAGTTATCACTAACATTTAAGACTCCGAGAAACTGGTTTTGGTAATGAGATTCTCGAGTAAGCATGATTATCTTGAATTAACTGCCGAATGCTCACTCAACTTGCACCGAAAGCAACAATGACTGTGAAAGTACATTCAAGCAAACGCTAAGACAACGGGGCTCACAAACCAGAGTTGCAAATATTACATGTGCAAATACAATGGCTTTCCTAGTGTTTGAAGTGAAGCCCCTTCCCCAGTTTGACTTATGGTCTCTAGTTGGCAGGTCTGCTTGGCGTTACATGATCGTACACGCAAAGTGCTGCTCCCTCAACCTACTCGAAGAACGGAACAAGGAGATTAGCATGGTAGTTCTGTCATAGAGAATAAGTGTCTGAATTCAGCGGTTTAAAAATCCTTATGCGTGGCTTGAATTGCAGGAACGTGGAGCCTCCCTCTTGACCACCTTTGGACAAAGGTGGTCAGGAGATAAAGGTTTCCTGAACATGTTGCTTCTTTTGTGCAAAGGTCTCAACCGTCTGCGATAAGGAACGCTCCTGTGTTTTCCTCGACGGCGGCGGCGCTCTTTCTTTCCCCTCCTTGCTGATCAACGCAGCAGGTTAGGAGTTGTAGGTCCACAGATTCTCATATCTTACCTGCCTCTTGACTTGAAGAAAGGCTTGTAGGAAGCCGCAGAATAATCCTTCACCTTGTGCCGGCCAGCTGTAAATCGTCACTTCTTACCTGATTACTTCTTTAGTGTCGAATATGTTAGCTGCCACTGCCGGGGTTAGAAACAAGCAGCGAAGGACCTGATTGACGCCAGAAGTGTTACCTTCCCACTCTTCAAGCATCTTGGTGGATCTGCCATTTACAAAATAAACGACAAAAGCAACTTCGTACTTGATCCTTGCTCAATTTAAAAAATTAGCACAGTTTCTGCAAGCTTCTCAGGGTTCACAAGCTGTCACGATAACCGGAGGTCACATGCACCTTGTGCACGAGAATCCTTACTTACAGGAGCATTTCAACAGCAGAAGAGTCCGGGGTGGTTTTGGTTCTGATGAAGATTACTGGGGTCAACTCCTGCTCTGACTAAACTAACTCTAGTTATTTCGACACCCACAATAGAAAAAGTCATACGTACTGGAAAACAAAACTACCACTGCACATAGCTCTGCCTGGCCCAGTTCCTTCTGACAGGATTGCATGGATTGTCAGCCGCCCCTTCTCTGCAATCTTGGTGTCAATGATGAGAAGCGTGCGGGTGGAATGTCTTTCCGTTGCCGTTGCAACAGGGACAATCATCTGAAACGGCGCTTCTGTCAGATAAAAACGTCCTTCTTGAGATAAGTAGAAATATACAGTTATGCAGATAATTTGAAGTCTAAAAACGGAACTGTTATGATCGAAGAACCTGACGAAGTGAAGCTCGTTACAGCAGTCCATTTTTTCTTTATATTTCAATTCATCCCCTTTACGTATGAAAAAAGTAAATGTTTCTCCATGCTTTACTCAAGAAACTTTCTGACAGGCTCGTAAAAACCGGGCGATCCTATTCAGCTAGCTGGTGAGTGCACTGCTCATGTGTGACATATAGCTACGGCACATATACGTCGACAAAATTTTTCGATGAATTTCTCACCAGCGTCTTAACTAACTCCTAATTCCGGAGTTAATATTAGCGCAGGGCAGCCGGAGAGTGGATTCAATGAAACGTCACAATGTCCTAAAACGGAACAGGCAGGCAGGACTTCCATCCGTATGAAGCTGAGTCAAGCTGAGCAAAACACGCGTACGTACGGAGTGATCTTTAGAATAGTCAATTACATCGCTGACCGGTTTACACCCAGTTCACTAAAACGTTAGGAATCGTCCAGCGTGTGGTGCGATGCGTACATCAGAAGGTCCCGCACGCAGGTATAAAAAGAAATTTTGGGCCATTTGTTTGAGCACTCCTGTAAAGGTGCATCAGAAACAACCACGGAAGGTAATATCAACTTTCAGTGTGAATAGCAATAGATTCAATAGGCGCAACAGGACCGCTGCGAGGAAAACGTAAACAGTAAAATAGCAAAAATTTGAATGCTTGTTGGTTCTCCTTCAGTTTAATTTCTGAGATTCGGTTCTTCAGTTCTTCACGGGGGGCAAGCGTTGGAGGGCACGGGCATTTCATCGAGAAACGCTCGACTTCAACTAACTTCTCCACGGTCATAGTTGACGACTCTCTACGTTATAGTTTGGCTCGTCCAGCCTTCATCTGCAAGGTGCGAAAGTTGCTGCTGTCATCTTTCATCGAGTTTTCTGTTCGCTCTTGGTCTTCGGGATCACGAGGCGACGTACATACAGGCTCTCGCAAATTTCCATCGGACTGAAGCTTAGTGCAAGCGGCGAAGATGGAAAGAGTTGACGAATTCTACAATGGCAGGCAGGGAAGATTGTTCGTTCGAAAGTGCGAGCCTTATTCGTCTAGTGGTCGTGATTGCGCATGCCCATCCGACAGTTCTGATAAGGAGAAAGATGATTCTTCGCAAGATCCATCTGTTGATGAAAAGGAGGAAGAAGAGCAAAGCAGTCCTGACGAAGACAAGGAAGAAGGAGCAAGTTCAGATGAAGATGAAGATGAAGATTGAAGACGAAGAACGAGTCAGTTCGGACGATGAGGAGAAAGAACTGGCAAGTTCAGACTATGGGGAGGAACAACAAAGCTGTTCTGGCGGTAAAGAGGACGAACATAGCAGTTGTGACAAAGACGAGGACGAACAGAGCACCTCCAACGAAGATGACGAGGACCAAGTAAGTACTAGTTCTAGTAGTGAGGAGAAGGAGGAGGAGGAACCTACATGCAATAGCTCTAATGATTGGAACAGGGTGCAAGCCTACAGCTGTGACCATAAAGAAGAGAAGATTTAGGAGGTCGTTCTTTTGGTGCCAATGTGTTGCACATCGTGCGAGGAGGAGGTGACAGGAAGAATCCAGAAACTACAAGGAGTCAAGAAAGTGACTGGATTCTACAACACGGAGGTGACGGTTATGGGGACGGCACCTCCTGCTAGCATTTTGAGTGAGTGCAGAAAAATTTCCCCGAAGTCCCACATCAAGCCCGACGGTGTGCGTTTGATCTGTCCTTCAGCTGATCACAGTGCTCAAAATATGCTCACATTTCCTATATCAAGCACTTGCGGTGTTAATCTCATGAGACTGCTCACTTGTGATTTTGGTGAGACATTTCCTGAATTGTCTTCCATGCACAGCTGTGTTCGGCAAGCACGAAGTGTAGGGATTATGGGGACCATTGATTTTCTGGGAATGGAAGGGATACAATTATCGCTGTTCCTTTTGCCTTTGCCAACCAGATATTCACTGCTGAAGCTTCCGATGTAAGTTTGGACAGGTCTTTCAGGTGAAGGGTGACGTGGAGCGGCGCCATCAGAAGCATCAATAACCTCGGGATAGGGTGTGTCTAAGGAGGGTTGTGGACACTGCTGTCACTCGAGTTCGTCTACTTTAGAAAGGTCAGGACCTTGCAGAAATGCTGGAATCATGGCCCTTTTAATTTCACCCAGTTGCTGCTGCACTAACGTTTTCGTCTTATTGACCTTACGCGTGATTGTTCTATGTGCATGTCCCATACGGTTGTGACGATTTTGGCACATCTAATCTTCATCCTACATTAGTGAGCTATACCGATCCAGTCAGAAAGTTCCGGCTCCACATCGACGGACTGTTTTGGCGCTTCGGTCGGGACTTTCTTGGTCAACAAACAGTGGCAAATTAACTGCTCTTGCTAATTTGATGCGGCGGTGTGACATCGCACAACCGGTCTATGCCCCAATCTAAGTTCATAACAGTGCAAGTCTAACTTCCTGAGGAACGTCTATTCATCTGTACGCATAACATGCGTCATATCACAAGTGGAAGACCAATTAAACCAAAAAGACAGGACGTCGTTTCGGTCTAATTCGAGCACCAACCGAAAGGCCCTTCGGATTAATCCACACAATAACAGGCAAAGAAACACCGTGGAACTCTCCTGAGTCCCAGGAAATTTTGTGCAACTGTGAACCTGGCTGAGTTGAATCACCACTTGAGGCAAGGAGCGAGGAGCTTGAGCAGGAGATGGAGGCGGCTGCGCTCTGCAAGATCTCAACTGTCTACCGTGAGTAACATGCTGCTAATATTTTCCCATTAAACTCATGAATAACACGCACCTATCGTGGGTATGCGTTGGCCTTCAGTGGTTCAAATCAATCTCAAGCTTGCAACTTCTATATGAATTTCACTAGTGCTTTCAACCAAAGCGATTTCAACAGTGGTTTCAACAGAAGCGATGTGGACTCGCAACATTTACGTTGAACTAACAAACTGTGTACGGTGCTTGATGTCTTCATGACACGAGCTACGTCGACATCGACTGTGCCGATGGGATTGCCCCCTTCCAGTCTATAAGCACTATCAGCACCGCGAAGGACCTTATCGTGAGCCTCCTACTAAAGCTTCCTTCCTGCCTCTCTTGAGGTAGAAGTACATGAACACTAGATCTAGAGGCTCAATGCATCACCTACCTTTTGCTTGAACAAGTACTTACGTATCCACAATATTTTCTCTGAGTTGAGTTGTAGAGCTGCATGCTGAGAAGCTGGCATCGGTCACGTCTTTTGTATATACAGTATGTTGATGGTCCAAATTTTGACCGGGTGTTGCCTGTTTGTAACGAGATGCTCTCGTAAACGTTATTAAAATTTTCTAAATGGGAGGCTAAAGTCAGCCATGCGTTCCATCCACCCACCTGCTTCCGCGTTCAATTTTTACGAGCTCGCGAGAGTGTGACTCTGCGAATATTTGAAGTAACATATGTGTCTTTCGTTAATTGTGTCGATCCAAAAGAGAAAGAAAGCGGGCCTCATAGAACACGAGACGGATGGGAAGACCCACATCAAAATGAGGTAGAATGGGGTTAGGACCCTATAGTATCGTACACAGAACACGAGAAGGATGGAAGACCCACATCAAAATGAGGTAGAATGGGGTTTGGTCCCTATAGTATCGTACAAGGGAGAGACAAACGAGGTAAAATGGGACTAGATCTCTATATGGAGCTAGGTTTCCATAGATTTTTCATTTCGATACTAAGGGGCTAGGTCCTTATAGTATCGAAATGAAAAATCCATTGTATCGCACCTAAAATATTAAGCTATGCAAGGACCTAAGATACTCAAGTTATGCAAGGAGTAGGGTCTAATTACGAAATGAAATTTCTGTTTATCGCACCTAAGATACTAAGATACTCAAGCCATACAAGGCATAAGGTCTAATTACGAGAGTAAATGGAAAAACAAAAACTGATTGCTTTCTTATGTTGTTATGTTATGAATTGTATCAACTAACTACACACCATCTAAAATATATTACAAAGTACGAAAGTGTGATATCCCAACGTGTAATACATTCTCGTGCACTCATCGACAAATGATTTAGATGCAATGTTCATTGCAAAATATAATTCTAAAACGAGAGGAACAAAAACAAATCTCACTACATGCCATATACTAGAAAACCTTGTGCTCTGCTAGCCACCAAGAGGATGCATAATAATTCTTTCCAAAAATACGATCATGAGCAACGTCGGTAACCACATCCTCCGCCAAAATCAACCGGTCGTCTTAGACCAAGTATAAATAATCTCTGACTAAATAGACTTTAAAACGCGTCGTCGATCCAAACGAAAAATATCGATTTACATCGTTTCAAGTATGTAATAAGACTCTACTTCCAATTCATCATTCATCTATGAGAGCAGGCCAAGGCATATCCAGTCACGTAGAGGCGTGGACCACTTGATTTACTCTCAGGATTCGAAATTGGAGGTTGACATTAGCGTTACAAGAGTATCAAAAATGTGGCCATTCAACTGTCACTAAAATACCATACATACGTTCCAAATTCCAGATACTTCATCAGCTTTCATCATGTCATGCGTAAGGGAAAAGTACCGAATTTGATGAGCTCAATCAACTAATTATCCCTCGAAGTCCACGCCAAAAGGACTTGATAACTCATGTGATATAGTGATAACCAGGCTTGCTTATAATAGGCAATCGAACTGAATTACCTAAATTAATTTAATATAGGTGTCATTTCAAAATTAATTTAGATGGTACACATTTAGTCGAGATTGAAAGAAAAAAATGAAAAATTAGAAAAAAAAACTCGTGCAACAAGATGAACATTAGCAAAATTATCCATCAATCTATAGATTGTAACACAAAAAGCGAGGTTACTCCTCAATTATCATCATCCCTAAGTGCCTTAATTTGCATATACTGCTTTGCTTACAGCACATCTTCAAGTCCAAAGTCTGAGAGACTCTTACTGTGATCACCTTTCTCACACCTCAGAACAGAGAAGTCAGACTCCACTGTCTTGTGCCAGGAAACGCCACCCCAAAACTCAACTAAGTTTGGAAGCAAGAACCGAGCAAGGTTCAAGCATCAAACAATATCTTTTGGTTACAACCATCAATGCACTCATGCAACACTAGCACATTGTGATAAGCTAGAAGAAGAGCTTTATGCTCATTGGCAATGACATCTATTTGTGTGGCCGCGTATAGGTGCTGCAAGCAAAAGCTCTATCTACAAGCCTTGCGAATGAAGTTGGCAGCAGACATGCAAACAAGCTCTTGCGGTATAACATGTGGTAGTACAAGTGGATCGATGAATGGGCTGTTGTCTGCATCGCGCTCCACTATGAGTCTCTCAATGGAAGCACATGCTTCAAAAAAGACTGGACCAACATCTTGCAACAAACTCGTTACGGTCCATCTCATTGGTAGCATTAACAATGCCTTCAACCCATGATGCGAGTCCGACAACAAATTCATGCACATTTTGAAGTGCAAGCACATAGCGACCCCTAATAATATGCGTGTTCACATCTAGGACAGAAATCATTTCTGTTGTCAATGGGCAATTAATACTTAGATCTTCAATGAAGGTGCCAATGAGAGCATCAAGCTCCACCTGCTGGTGTGATAATATGGTTGTCAAGCCTTGAATCTTGCAAAAAGTTTTGGCGTTGTTCACCATGAAGGTATCCATGGCAAGAAGGTGCACCCACCAAAGTTGAGCCAGGGCACTCATAGGCTGCTTCAAATCAATGTAAGCTAAGAGCTCAGGCTGGTGTAAGCTAGAAACCAAGTTGTAACCTTGTCTTTAGAAAGCCATCGGTTTACAATACGAGTGCATGTCGTACTCATTTCTACAACTGGGTTCTGTTGTCACGTGAGATGTGAAATGAAACCCGTCATCACAAAGAAGAAGCGCTACTTCACAACTACATTCATGATATGCTGCATAACTAGATCAAACTGGTGCGCTCCGCACCAAATTTGGATCAGATCACAATCATTGTGAAGTACTCCTTGAAGCTTTGTCATATTTTGAGCTCCATCGCTTGACATGCCAAGAAGACAAATTCTCCAATGAGTGCAAAGTACATCAAGAAATTGAGAAATCATGTTGAACATGACTTTGCCTTCGTGTTGGTAAAAATTTGGCCATATGCACCCGTGCAGGTTGCAAACAACGCCCTTGTTCTCCACATACACACAAAGACAAACATCCAAATATGATGTGCTCTAGTGCAATGCTGAGTCTAGTGCTAACAAAAATGCCCAAGTTTTCTTCAGCAGCTCTAATAGTTGTTGAAAGTTGGCTGCACAAACTATCCTAACAAAGCTACTGACATTCTGACGGGAGCAAGATCACAATGATGGAGCAAAGATGACTTCAAATGTCTTGCCGATGATGTTAGCTGTCATGCAAAATGATGCTCCACACACAACATATTGAATGGCAAGGTTGAAGAGCTGTGTTTTGGATTTTACGATTGTGACAGTATAGTAAGAAGGCACTTTGGCACATTATCTATTGGCTTATTGGGTTTGAAAACTGCCAACTCTCGCTGCTTTGCCTTCACAGCATTGGCACAGGCGTTAGCAACCACAATTGCACATTCGTCCTCAATCCCAAATGCAAGCTCTTGCTCGTCATCATCATCAACATCACTGGCCTCATCCTTCACTGTATACATCATCTCACCAACAATTACTCCAATGATTCCTTTATGGATGATGAAGACAATCTCACAATTTCCCGTAACTTCAGAGACAAAGTGAGCCCTAAGAGTGCTTTTGAAAGGGACCTCTACCTCAACAAAGAAATGCTCCTGCTCCAATTTTGATTGCAGCTTTTCATACTATCCAAATTTGAGAGCGTGTTGCTTCTTCAGATGAAACTCAATGTTGTCATACCAAAATGGTGCACTCCACCCTTGCACGTTAGTTGTGACATTGCGTTTTGCACCAAGATTCTCCTCAAGACCAAACATGATGCAGAAAAGACATTGCACCCGGTTGAAAGCTGAAGTAGAAATACAATGGGAGACAACTTTCAAACCATATTTAGCATCATTGGTCTTGATGTTGGCAGAGCTGCGCTTATTCTTTGACATTGAGCTTGACATAGGCAGAGTTGTGCTTGTTCTTCCTACATTGAAGTTGATGCAGGCAGAGCTGCACTTGTTCTTTGACAAGCAAACAGAGAAGAAAAGCAGGGGAGATCGAGATACTGATACCCGAGAAGTCCCAAAGAGGTCGTGGAAGGAGACAAAAAGGAGCAGAAGGTGTACCGGTTTCTTAGAATGGAGGAAGAATTCAACTTTGGAGAAATGGGAGAAATGACATCAGTAGTTGTGAATCAGACAAGCAAACAGGGAAGAAGAGCAGGGGAAATTGAGAGACTAATACCAGAGATATCCCAAAGAGGTCATGGAAGAAGATGACAAGGAGCAGAAGGTGTACCAGTTTCTTAGAACAGAGGAAAGATTCAACTTTGGAGAAATGGCATCAGTAGCTGAGAATCAGACAAGTGAACAAGGAAGAAGAGCAGGGGAATTCGAGAGACTGATACCCAAGAAGTTCCAAAGAGGTGGTGGAAGAAGACGACAAGGAGCAGAAGGTGTACCAGGTTTCTTAGAACGGAGGAACAATTCAACTTTGGAGGGATGACATCAATAGTTTTGATCAGACCAGGGATATTCTTCTAAGAGGAGTGTTCTGAAGGTACTGGCCTTACCCCGCTTGTGCCACTCAAGTTGATGAATTTCACGAACAAATGCAACCTTGTGAGTGTTCTGGATTTGTGGAGGAGTGTACTCATGCCTACAATAGGGCATATGCGTGTTGTTGTGGCCTCCGTGCTAAAGTTGTGAAGGATGAGCTAGCGCGCCTTGAGCCTGCCTCGATTGAAAAAGCACTTCGTGTTCATATGGTTATTTGCTCGCAATTCAATCATGCTGCTTGGGTAGACCCTCTCATTCAGCTGGCAGCTGTTGCAGAGCTTATGCACCCCATGCTCTGTGCAAGAGGGGGAGCAATCCTGGCTCGCCGAGTGGATCTCCCTAACGCCACTGGAGTTCAAGCTTGGGATTAACGCCACTGGAGTTCAAGCTTGGGATTAATGCAGTTTAATGGGGTTTTGCCATGGTGCGCAAGAATTAATTTTGCCTCACAAGAATTAATTTGGTTAATTAAGCGTCGGCAACCTACCCGCCTATTATAAGCAGGCCTGGTGATAACTCATGCTAATAGATCCCTTGCAAGACTCTTTCAGGAGTATGCACTCCTAGAAGGCAACACTCCCTCGCGCTGGCAAGATTTCTAGCTCTACATTCTCTACATTTGCTAGCTCTCATATTCCCTAAGGGCCTCCGACACATCAACAATATCGTTGAGTTAAGGTACGAAAGACTCGGTCAACGCAAAGACAGTAGCACTGTGACTCCTGGAGTTCTTCTGGTCCTGCGACGTTCTGATGTTAAAGCTGAAATGTGACACTGCTGCTATATCGCTAACTTGCATCTTCGTCAAACCACTTCCTACCTGAACTTGCTTAACAAAGAATGTCCCACACGGGTTTCTGTCGTTCCCAGCAAAGGTTATACACGAGAGAGAACCAAACGACGGTAATCTAGTAAGATGTATTCGTAATCAGGTAAATGCACTCGAGTGCTTTGGTACTGCTCCTGCTTCCCTAAAGCGGCAAGCAGTCGAGCCTGTGTTCCCACTACTTTGAAGGAAATTCATGTCGTGATTCTAAAGACAATTTGCATTTGCGTCCCCCGTCATGGCATGTTAGATTGCGTTCTTAAAGTGACTCTGAGCCAAAGGAAAGATTCTACTGAACCAATTCCTCACTACCAATGTCCTATCGATAACTTAGTAGCAATCCATCGAAGCAACTTTTGTCTACACTTCTCCGACTCATAGAGCACCGCTATATGAATCGAAGTCATGCATTGCCAACAAGTTTTGTACTCATGTCAAGTTATTATAGATTCCTGCCATCAATTCCCACAAAAAATATACCATGGACAAGTCAAAGAGCCCAACCAACTGATCCTTCCAGTATTCTACGCCGGAAGCAATTCAAAGATGACACGAACAAGTAACATTCTGCAGAGTAGGTATGTCGCCGTGTGCACACTTTTCGACAATCACATGTTGTAGGGTAGACACTGAAATCTGGCAAACGGGATGAATCTTAGTGATGAATGTAAGTGGTGAATGAATGAGGAGGGGTTACGATGGACGCTATCTTGGTTCCCTCCTCGATCAGAGACCGGGCGATTTGTGGTGCTTTGAAACTAATGAAACGAAGAGAACTTGGCGATTTATAGGTAGGACAGAAAAGGATGGGATTTATCTCCTCCTCACGACCTAACAATTGACGGTCTGTGAGGAGGGAGACTGCACGTCAACTTCTATCCTCAATGCAAAAATATTCAGTTGTCGAAGAAATCACTAGTCACTGCGCGTGTATTCAAACTTGTACTGACCTTGGTCCACGTGACACTAGCCAATACTTGTCGTGGAGGTATCTCCTGTTGCCTGCAAGATTGTTCGTCTACTGCAAACAGTACACTATCCATTAAGCCGATTGATTTTGTAGTACAAACAGATGCTCCAATTTGAACCGTGACCGACGTCATTATTTGACGTTCCAGAAACGACAGAAAGGATCGCTCTCTCCGATGAGGCAAGGGAAACTTGCTACCTAATCACTTTCTTCATGATCATCACCACCTTAATGTCGTCGAACTCTATGTAGACGTCTCCACTGCAAAGCAATCCCATCTTGGAAGCTCGTAGCTTTGTCCACATTTATAAGCCATATGCATCGAAGTCATGCACCAGGGTCGAGGATCGTGCATGACAATGTTTACAGCATTATACATCCATAGCAATATCACCCAGTTCGTTAGAGGATGGATGGGGTTTGTACCTCACAGCTCAAGCTTTGATAAGGCACGAGTACATAGCACTACATGGCAGAATCACACGCATTATTCTACTCGTTAACTTGGGGACCTATACACAGCCTAAATTCGGTAATAAGTTTCAACGATCAACCTCCAGCGCCGTTCCAACGAGTCTTTTTCACTTCGCCTCTTTGAGAGCAAGCATGTCCCAGGTCACAGTGCCACAGACAAACATCAAGGTATCCCGTAGCTTTAGTCAATTGTTAGGGAAAGATGGGATTTCGACTTGATCTTTGGAATCAAATCTTTCTAAGTGAACCAGTGATGGTCCAAGTCGCAATGACGTCCAAATTCAATTTTACTCAGTCTATATCTGCAGTCCTAGCATCGGAAACAATCTGCGCTCAATCACAAATCCGTTTAACCTTTTCCCGCAGGACTCTCGCTGCTAAAATCTCTCTGGGAAGAGTCTCATTTACTTGATCTTAGAAAGGAGAGGAAGAGGAAGAAGTAGGCCGTGAAATCAACACTTGAAAATCCTGGAATCAAACGCTATCGTTGTTGCACGCGTCCACCAAAATGAAAGAGCGGATCAGGCTTCTGCAGATGTAACGGAGAGAGTCCCACTTTCACCAGCAAAATGTCCGGTCTAACATGTTCATCGAGAGAAACCCAAAGATTTGTCCACATACTATCAGCAGGTAACAGAGCAAGTCATGCATCGTGGGACAGTAATGATCAGGTGGGAAGCTGACTTGGAATAGAGCTTTGACGTCCATTATGACTAACTCGCCGACCACCAACTTAAAATACTTTACGACGGAGTGGCCTGATTATTGAATCCCTCTTCTCAAAGTACATTATCTATTCGATTCAGTCTCGGAAAGACCCTTGAGCTGGGTACAACTCAAAGAAAAGACAACGTAGATGCGAACGTTAGCAGGACCCACCATAAACACTGTACAGCACATCTGTACGTGTAGCGGCATCGCTAGCTTCAGAACTCCGCCTAGTTCAACAGATTGCCAAGAAAAGTGAGACTTCGCCGCAGAAAGGTAAAGCAACCCTTACCTCCAAACATTAACTCAGCTCAAATGAAAAAAGGCGACCGCGTAGGAAAAATGAAGGATGGGAAGACCCCATCAAGCCTTACAAGGGAGAGAAAAAAATAGGGAACATGGGGCTAAGTCCCAATAGAGTTTTGTATGAGAAATCTGCCCTACCGCACCTAAGATATCCGAGTTATGCAAGTCACACACAACTGGAGCATCCAAGGGAGAGAAAAAAAGGTAACATGGGACTAAGCCCCAATAGAGTTTGGTATGAGAAATCTACACTACCGCACCTAAGATATCCGAGCTATGCAAGTCGTACTATCTACACACAACTGGAGCATCCGAAGAAACATCACCAAATGTGATTGCTCTCCTATGGATTGTACCAGCCACTGCCCTCTGTAGAGCAATGGAATGGTGCCTGTTCGGCAAGTTTCAGAAGCACTGTCCGACGGTCAATCCGGTATGTTTAAGTTCACATCATGATGGAGGGAGTTGCGGGAGAGCGTGGAGACGGGGTAGGAGAGGGAGAGACATGAGAAGACATATTCTTACTTTGAGTGTTTTTTTGCATTTAGCATTTGATTGAACAGTAGATTCAATTGGTTTATTGGTATTTAGATTGAAAATGAGGGAAAATTGAACAGAAAATTAAAAGTATTTTTAGTTTAGAAAAAAGGAGTTTAGAGTTATTTAGATTGAAAATTATAGAAAATTGAATAGAAAATTATGAGTATTTTAAAAAATTTATAAAAGAATTTAGAGCTAGTGGTCTTTTAATTTTAACGAAGGGATGAGTTTGGAATTTTTATATTTAATTTTTTGATTTTCATGATTAAGTTTCACGGTGATTAAATTTTTTAATTTTAAAAATAAAAAATATAAAAAATATTAATTTTTTAAGTTGAGGAAATTTCTTTTTTTTTTAAGTGATTAGGGAGGTGAGGGATTATAATTTTATAGATATAGGGAGAGTATCATGTATTATTATCATTATTTTTGTGCTAGTTATAGTTACACCTTCCCATGTGTGATCGTCTAGATTGGCTCGGGATACACCATGCTCGACTTGTAATAGACGTTTTACCTCACGAGGGATAAAGATTCATGTGTGAAAGATGCTCAAGGACTATGATTAGACCACTTGGGATACCTTCGTGCGACGAGCGACAACATCTACAACAATGACACTTTGGAAGTTCACTATGATGCATGCTTCTTCTATCCCTTTGTTAATAGTAATAAAGATATTGATAGAGTCGTGTGAGTATTTAGTTTCTTAGGCGGGTTGCATTTTGGAGTTATTTGAGACTAGTTTTCCATATCCACGTCTATTCCATAGGCTACCCCGCACACTCAATGATGAGGCTAGACAGGTTTTTTGCCTACCACTTGATCGTTTGGCACATGATCCCTTGGATGAGTTAGCATGGTTCTTATTTCTCTTATTCCCTTGATGGTGTTTTCGTTATGTTAGAGGAGGATGTGCGGGGCATAGAGAGGTGGCTGTTAATTTCATAGATTCTGAGTGGAGAATTGGGCAACCCTTCAAGAGGTAGTCTGCTAAAGCTACATGATTTAGGAGACAAGCATCACCATAAATACTTAAGAGTATACTCGATTATGATGATGTAGGACATTGGGTCAAGCAAGGGAGTTTAGTAGAGCAGCACAAGTGCTACACCCTTTGTTTATGGTGAGCCCTACTAATGAGACTATCTTTCCATATACTCACTACATCCTATAATAGTAGAGGTCTTAGATTATCAACATTAGCACCCTTTATGTCTTGATAAGTCACTATCTGCACAAGCATTGTGCACTGCCCCTTGCCTTTCCTCCGGAGGCTTGTTAGAGATGGTTTATGAGCACCTTAGAGATTGCTTCTAGGTAGATAATCCTTTTAGTGGTTTTACCAAGTTGTTTAAGGTGACTGTAACAATAGTGAGAGTAGATATACCTATGTTTGTTAGTCGGGTGTTAGGTGCTAGTTGACTGCTCGTGATGGAGAAGGACACAAGGAACATTAGACAGGTTGCTATTGGAGAGATCTTTTAGTGTTTGGTCAATCATACTATTGTCCTTTAGCATCATTCTCACTTTAGACAACACCTTAGTCAACATCAGTTTGGAGTAGCTACACCTGGAGGATGTGAGGCTATATTTCTAGGCATTAGTACTCCTTGATATCCATATGGAGTGGGTCATCCTACAGGTGGATGTTGAGAACAATTTTAGTAACATCTCTCATGGGCATCCATCTTTAGAGAGCTCATGGAGGTTCGTGGATCCTTGGGGAGTCTCATACCTTTTGTGTGGTCACTTTATGGCTCTCTTGCTTCTTTTTACTACTAGCACTGTGTTTCATAGGAGAGAGTCACCATCTTGGAGTCAACTATTGGTACACATTAGGGAGATCCTTTGGGGGAGGGCTTTATTTGTCATGGCTCACTTTAGAGCTCTCCTATCTACTACTTTGGCCATGGGAGGTTGTGTACTTCCTTCTTTGGTAGATAATACACAAATTGTAGGTCTTGTAGATTAGATTAGGTAGGCCTTTGACTATTTGACTACCGAGCTACATGTGGTAGGCTTGAAAGTCAAGGTGTCAAAGTGCAAGGCATGGTCCCCTTTAGGTATCTCTCCCCACCTTGAGCTTCAAGAGGGGTGTAAACACATTCACATATGGACTTCGTGTTCTTGGAGTGCCAATAGGATCTAAGGGTTCTGTCACACGCTTTTTAGACAAGACCCTTGCAAAGGATGTTTTCTATGTGGATGACCTTCCATAACTAGGAGATCTATAGGTGACATTTGGTGTGCTCTCTTCCAGTATTGCTCGTCCACCATCCTATCTCATTAGTATAGTTCCCCCCTCACCATCCTTCCTATCACATCTAGGAGCATTTGATAGGAGGATTATGGGAGTCTTTGGTGATATTATTGGACCAGGAACATTTGAGTGTGTGACATGGGATTTGGCATATCAACAAATGGCTCTGTCAATCTCATGTGGTGGGGTTGGCTTGCTATCTATGGAGGAGATGACACCTATAGCATTTAAGGGTAGTTGTGCTCTCTCGACACCCCTATTTTCCCCTCGTTTTGTGGTTGCTGATAGGCCGTTTTTGGAGACTTATGTGACAAAGGTGGACCATTGATTCTTTTCTCTCCAGATGTTATTATGGCAGACAAGAGATAGTCTATCCCCACGGGCACAAGAGGATTTTCCACCTTTTGCTTCACTATCATCAGATTGGACTAGAGGTTTACAATCTTCCTTGATGGAACGACAATGTGAGCATACGCTACACTCTCTCTTAGTCAACTTATCCATTCCTCATGCTACTAGAGCATGTCTTCGCTCTTGCTCCAACAAGGGTGCATGCTCTTGGATCCTAGCTTGGCCGTGCATTAGGGCATTTTGACTTCATACCAGCTACTTTCTCTACAACTATGAGGTTTCGCCTAGGTTTGGTCCACCCATCTGCATCTTCATTACTCACTTGTGAGTGTGGTTCTACACTAGATGCAGCAGCGGTCCACATGACACAATGTCCTTTTGGAAGACAGAGGATAACTACCCATGATGCCATTAGGGACATAGTGTTTGCTATGGCACAAGAGAGTGGATACTTGGTTTGGAAGGAGCGTTTGTATGCTTTGCAGATGACACGTGTCAGGGGAGAATTATACTTGGTCCAAGATGATCAGGTGATAGTAGCGGATGTTGTGGTTACGGACCATACATGAGATACAATTTTGGAGGGAGTGATTACCCATCCCCCTGGATGGGCAGCGAGTGCAGCAACAGGTCGCAAGGTCTCCATGTAGCGAGGTCACCTCTTTGTTCCTCTAGCGTTAGAGTTATATGGAGCGATGGACACGGCATTTGACATATTTGTCAAGGAGTGCATGAGAGCTTATCATGTTAGGTGCCAAGCTGTACCACTCTCACTCTCATATTTTATAGCATATTTTAGACAACGTGTATCCATTGTTCTATAAAGTGCAATGGTTGGCGTAATCCATAGGGAGCAATCACATTAGGTGATATTTCTTTGGATGCTCCATTTGTATGTAGACTTTTAGACTTGCATAGCTTGGATATCTTAGGTGCGGTCAGTCAAATTTCTCATATAGACTCTATTGGGGCTTAGCCCCATTTTACCTTTTTGGTCTCTCCCCGTTCGACTTGATGGGGTCTTCACATCCTTTGTCTTTTCGACCCTATCACCTTCTCTCCTAGGTCAACTACACCAACTAACTTTATTCATGGAAGTTTGGAGACTAATACGTTGTGTCATTGAAGACATGTGGACGGAGGAACCCGGCTACTTAAAGATTCCATGATCATGAAGCTAGCGAAGAAGTGCTGAGAATTAGGCGAATTTTGTCAATCACAGTGGCTGGCACAGCAAGTAGAGGTGCCAGCCACCGTGATTGGCCATCATGTTCATGTTCCGCTCAAGCGAACATATATCCAGATTTGAAATTCGCTGCACGCCGAAACAGACAAGAGCATTCATGTTGAACAAGCTACGACCTGCCAAAGACTGTTGCTTACGACGTTTGGGCATCCCTAGGTCATTAATATTAGTTCTTTATACCCCCACTACCGTATTCATGAGGGACAAAGCAAAATCTTGGAAGAACATGAGCAGATTCTACCAGGAAGGCATGATACCTCATCATGATCGGATAACGAACTTCTGACTCCTACTCACACTAGCACCCACGTAGAAAAGAAAGTTAAAAGACTTCTAATTGAGCAAGGGCACCGATAAGGTCCATCCAGCATTTTCATATTCCTTTTCTACCATTTTCCCCATCATGCTCAGGAACGAAGTGTCAGTATATTAGCTTCCTGAGGACTGATTAGACGACAACCGTAAGGTGATCAAACGTTTCGAAGATTATTCACATCCACATGACTGGAGGCACTGTCTCTGAAGGGTAACAGGAAAGTTGAACCTCGGCATTTTAGTGGGATCCTTTTGTTTCATCATGTCCAAAGGACTGCTCGTGGGCTGTGGTTCATGTCTTTGACGTCACCATCATAACTATTTGACTTCACTTACTCTCAATCAAAGCCACTGGATCAGTAGACCATGGATACAACGAAAAGAAAAACTTAGAAGACGTCACTTCCTATTAAAGTTTCTACCTCTCAATCAACCGCGTCGCTGCCAATATTCATATTCACCATGCATATGGTTGCTAGGTTTTGTGGGTTCGCCACTTACCTTTGAAGACAAACCAATCGTGGATATAACTGACTAACTACCATCTCTTGCTTGATTAGTTGGAATGTGGACATTCCAACTAATCAAGCAAGAGATGACGTTATCTGCAAGAAACTCACGTGTCTGTGTCCATCTGCTGCAGGCTGCACTGTGGATGTCGATGATCCAAGCCAAATAAACTCAAATTGATTGATATGAAATGGGATCGTAGATTCCATCCAGTTAGGAGAGTCAAACCCCCTCCATACTTCTTCTAACTAGAGTACATGGATATCTTAAAAGATACATACATACACCGGCAGGCAACCCACCACGAATTATCATGGGATTTTTCACCATTTCATAGTGACACTGTATTTCCTCTTGTATCTCAGAGTCTCAAGGTTTATGTCTATGTCCAACAGTCAAATAGTGCTTGAGGTCACAACTAACCCTGCAACGAGAAACTTGAACATGTCAGTGATGAGATTAATACAGACGTGGCTTTGACTCGTTTAGTAGGTTATATTGTATTGTTGATGGGGTTGGACTCCCACTAGATCTCAAGGTAAGTTGTTTATTGTGTGTTTTCTCTGATATATCTCATTCTACATACACCTTTTAAAGTCTTGATCTTGACACTTGGGCCTCCTCCTTGTTCATTACAGAGCAAGGCGACCGCGTAGAATAACAAGAAGGATGGGAAGACCCCATCAAGCCCTACAAGGATGAAACATAAGAGGTAAATTTGTTCATTACTACATGTGACAAAATGCGAATCATCACAAGGAGATTTCTTGGTAGGGTCGTAGGGTTGATGATATTATAGGCGCTTCAGGTTTGCTTTCAAGCGGTCTTCATCGGTATGGGGACGGATCACAATGAGGTCCTCGCACGAGCTTTCTCATGAGCAACACCGCTTAATTCAAGGATAATCGACCCAAAGAAGTAGAACTCAGTTGAATCCCACAAAAGCGCAATCAATTAAAAGACGATCAACACACATTGATCGTTGAACCGCAGATGCTGTCCTTGGTCTCTTACTCTGGTTCACCCGTCCTACGCCAATGGCAAAGTTCCCTGTACATGCCCCATTCCCCAATTCGCGTGCCTGCTGCCCCGTAATACTGCTGCACGTCGGCTACGTTACGGGGGCAGACATGTGCTGGAGACAAGGGATCTATGCCTACAGCAATTTATAATTCTAGGAACGATCCAGATATCATGTGCCACTTGATTCCGGTCCAAGTAGAAGCTATGAAAGTATGAGAGTGCTGAAAATATTGTTGTGCATACCCGAGACTGATCGCTTCAAGAAAACGGTAGACATAACTGCCGAATATGGGGACTGATTGCAACATGGTACGCGTGGAATAAAGCTCCTATTTTGATACGCAAAAGATGTAACCCACCTATGGAAACACATTCAATTTCGAGTGAGAGACGAAACCGGCCGAAAGAATCGCTCATAAAGGTGATCATGCTGATGATATTTTACAAATATACGACCGGGCTACGAGACGAGTGATGGCCGCGCCAGACTCCTAAAAGGATGGATTCACCGGGGTAGAATTACTAGTTGCCTATGTAGCCAATGTTTCACGGTTGAATTATCAGGCGAGTGATTCATACCAGGAAACGAGGTTGAATGCGACAGGGCCTCGGCATCAAGTAACAGACAGGAAGGATATGGTAGAATTCGCCCGTCCACTAGCTATTGGCTGCCTACATCCTCGTGTAAGAGCACCTGGATAGCTGCGGTGGTCCACGACTGCAATCTAGATCTCGAAGCCGACGATCAAACTGAACCGCTCGTAGATCCACCCACAGGAGCATCTGGTACCAGTTGGCGATGATGCACTCTCGCCCCACGAATGAATTGTCTCCAAGGCTTTACCAGAGGGGCCATTGTCATCGCCGGCTAATCTAGCAGCGGACTCCTAGCTTTGACGGATTGCGAAATTCTGTATAAACTGTTGCTCCTAAACGTTTTTATGCAAATCTGATGTTGAAATTGACCTACATGGAAACCAGCCGAAACTAGTCACAGCGGGCATGGCCTAGCCCTCAGGCATTGAAATATCTTGAGTGCCTGGTTGTTGGCATGAAGTACTTCTCGGAGGTCCTGCGAGTGGACGATAGAATCTACACTAGCTACAAAGGCTTTGCAATCGCACCGTTGACTTGATTCGAAGCTGCTGCTCTAAGTCATACTGAGATTACAGTCAGGATCACACTGGGAGGTCCCCACTCCTGTACACAACGTCGTCACCTCTCGAGACTTATATCGATCTTCTACAACCGGAGAGAAATTTCGACCGTCTCGAATCAGCAGAGTTGATCCTCTGGCCACTCCCTCATAAACTTTATCTCTAAGCAAATTGATGTAAGCGGCAATTGACTAAGTAGATTTCACATGAATATTCGTCTCATCCATCACGAATCGTCGTTCCACATCTGAGTTTTGCGGAAGATATCTTGGCACTTGAGCATGATGGCCAGGGCGTCCAACGCCTTTCCGGAGATGGTTACCTTGTTCTTGATCCAGTTGCAGTCTCCTGACTCAACTCCCTGCATTTCCTTCACCGGTACCTTAATTCTTTCCTCACACTCCGAACAACATATCGGAACCCACAAGACAACATCTTTGTCTTTCTCGTTCTCTTTCTTCTCGTTCTTCGGTTCAACGCAATCTGGATAGAAAGGCATGCGGGAGAAAACAAGATACGTTCGAGGTGCTGCACCTTGCGTGTTGAACTTCTTTAGCAAGTGAGTTTGCTCGTATATATTAGTACATATTAGGGGAGAAAAGGGCGAACCGCGTAGAAAACACGAAGGATGTGAAGACCAAATAGGTAAAATGGAGCTAAGCTCCAATAGAAGCGATATGAGAAGGGGGCAGTGGGGCAGATATGAGATCCTAGCTGCTAAGTGCTAAGTGATCCTCGCTATGCAAGTCTCACCATCTGCATACAATTGGAGTATCCAAAGAAGCATCACCTAGTGTGATTGCTCTCCTATGGATTACACTAGCCATTGTTCTGTGTAGAGCAATGGACACACACAATCTAAAATATATTGCAAAGCATGAGAGTGGTACACCGGGTGCCTAACATGATAAACTCTTATGCACTCCTTAACAAATGTGTCGAATGCCGTGTCCATCGCTCCATACAACTACAACGCCAGAGTAACTAAGAGGTGACCTTGTGGCATACCGCTCTACTTGGAGACCTTGCGAGCTACTACAACACTTGCCATCTACACTTGCCATCTACTTACACATCCAAGGGATGTGTAATCACTCCCTCCAAAACTATATCATGCATAAGGTATATAACCACGACATACACTATTGTAACCTGATCATCTTAGACCAAGTATAAGTCTGCTTGACAAGTGTTGTATGCAAAATATATGAATGCTCACTCCAAGGCAAGTATATACTCTTTTGTGCCATAGCAAACACTATATCCATAATAGCATCATGTGAGTTATCCTATGTCCTCCAAAAGGACATTGTGTCATATGTATCACTATTGCATCTAGTGTAGAACCACACTCAAAAGTGAGTAACAAAGATGCAGATGGGTGGACAAAACCTATGCAAAATGTCATCATTGTAGAGAAAGGAGCTAGTGCAAGTTGAAATGCCCTAATGCATGGTTGAGCTAGGATCGAAGAGCCTACACCCTTGTTGGAGCAAGAGCAAAGATGTGCTCTAATAGCTTGAGGAATGTATGAGTCAGATAAGAGAGAATGTAGCATATGCTCACCTTGTCCCTCCATCAAGGAAGATTATAAACCTCTAGGACAATCTGATGTTAGTGAAGTAAAGATGGAAGTGCATGCCTGTGGGGATAGCTAGCTCTCATCTTCTACAATAACATTTGGAGAGAAAAGTATCCCTCATCCACCTCTATCACATAAGTGTCCAAAACTTACTCTATCAACAACCACAAATGAGAAGAAAGTTGGGGTGTTGAGAGAGCACAAATACCCAAAAATGCTATAGGTGTCATCTCCTCCATAGATAGCAAGCCAACCCCTCCACATCAGATTGTTAGAGATGTCTATCTACGTTCCAAGTCCACTATCACACACTCAAATGTCCATGGTCCAATAATATCACCAAAGACACCTATAATCCTCCTATCAAAGGCACTCAAACGTGATAGGAAGGAGAGAATTGTACAAAGGAGGTAAGTCAATCTACAAGCAATACTAGAGGACATTATACCAAATGTCACGTATGGATCTCCTAGTAAAGGAAGGTTCACATGGAGAATATCCTCTACAAGGGCAATCTTTAAGAAGCATGTGACAAAATCCTTGGACCCTATTGGCAATCCAAGAACACGTAGTCCATCTATAGATGTGATACACCACTTTAGAAGCTCAAAGTGGGGAGGTATACTTAAAGGGGACTATGCTTTGCACTTTGACACCTTGACTCTCAAGCCTACTACATGTAGCTCAATAATCAAGTGGTCAAATGCTTACCTAATCTGATCTACATGGCCCACAATGTGTATATCATCAACCAAGGAATGAAATATAGAACATGGCATGGCCAACATAGTAGATAAGAGAGCTCTAAAGTGAGCCAAGGCAAATAAGGGTCCTTCCTAAAGGATCTCCATGACATGTACCAACACTTGACTCCAAGACGGTGACTCCCTACTATAAACAACCATGTTGGTAGTAAAAGGAAGTAGGAGAGCCATAATAAGATCACACAAAAAGAACAAGATTTTCCAAGGATCCCTAAGCTCTCTAAAGATGGATGCTCATGGGATGCTATTAAAAGTGTTCTCAATGTCCACCTATAGGATGATCCACTCTGGGTGGATATCTAGGAGTACCTTAATGCCCAGAGATATAGCCTCATATCCTCTAGGTGTAGCTACTCCAAACTCATATGGATTGAAGTGAGAATAATAATAAAAGAAAATGGTGCGGCTGACCAAATGCAAAAAGATCTCTCCAATAGCAATTGGTCTAATGTCCCACGTGCCCTTCTCTATCATGAGAAGTCAACTAGCACCTAACACCTGACTAATAAACATAAGAATGTCTCCTCTCACTATTGCTACAACCATCTAAAACAACTTGGTAAACCACTAGAAAGATCATTTGCCTAAAACTAATCTCTAACATGCTCATATATCATCCTTGACAAGCCTCTTCATGAAATGCAAGGAGGCTGTGCACAATGCTTGTGCAAAATGCAAGCTATCAAGACAAAGGCTGCTCCAGTTGATAGTCTAAGACCTCTAGTGGTAATACTTCTCCTGCCATAGGATATAGTGAGCATAGGGAAAAGATAGTCTCATCAATAGGAATAGCCATCAACAAAGGGTGTAGCGCTTGTGATGCTCTACTAAACTCTCCCAATTGACCCAATGTCCTACATTGTTGTAATTGAGTGGTCTCTATGGTATCATGTGGCAAAACATGTCTCCTAAAATGTGCAGCCCTAATAGACTCTTCCTGTAGGGCCACCCAATCTTCCTGTCAAAATTGGTGATATCTAGCAGTCACCTTTCTATGCCCCGCATGTCCCCCTCTAGCATAAGGAAGATACCATCAAGGGAGTAAGAGGAATAGGAATCATACTAACTCGTCCAAGGGATCACGTGCCAAACAATCAAGTGGTAGGCAAAAAGCCTATCTAGTCTCATCATGAATGTACGGGGTAGCCCATGGAACAGATATGGACATGGAAAACTAGTCTCAAATAACCCCAAAATACAACTAGCTTGAGAAGCTAACCACTCCAACAACTTGATCGGTGTCCTTGGAACGGTCAACAAAGAGATAGACGAAGTGTGCATAATCTCAAGTGTCATTGTTGTTGATGTGGTTGCTTGCCTCACTTGAGCATCCCAAGTGTATCCTTCTCACATGGATCTTACTCCTTGCAAGAGAAAGCATCAGTGACACATCAGGCATGGTGTACCAAGAGTTGCTCTCTGCTGCTCCACATGGGAAAGTGTATCCATGGCTAGCACAAGAATAATGATAATAATATACAATGGTCCTCTCCATCTCTTCCCATACCTGCAAAACCACAACCCTTCACATCCCAACTCACAAGAGTAAATACTCTCTTCAAACCCTAAAAACTATAAACTCTTGTAATTTTCAAGGCCCATCTCTAAATTTTTCAAAGTAATTTCTCATGGAAATGCAGCATGAATACCAAGAGAATAAAATTAAAAACTCCTAACCCATCATTCCTAGTGTGTAATAATCACTCCAAACCCTACAAAACCTAAAATTCCCCATAACTTTCTAATTAATTCTCCATAGTCTTCAATCTAAGTACCAACGGAACCAAAATAAAAAAGGAATAGAATCAGCTATTCACTCACATGCTTTATGCTAGAGATCCCTCATAAAATGTATATATTTCCTCTCACATCTCTCTCTCTCCTCTCATGTCTCCACAATCTCTTGTACTCTCCACCAAATACATATTAGGGAAGTTTTAGGATGTGTAAGATTTGTATAGGCATAGCTACAAGATCAGTAAAATTTGGTACCGGTAGCCAAAACTTTTGGATTTGAAAAGTGAATGTGCACACAAAACTGGTTACAAGTAGTGTATTGGTATATGGGTTTCAATTTTAATATTTGGTTTTTATTAATGATTATTTAAGGGTATCCAAAAGTAAATTAAATGTCATCTTTAGTTAACACTTAGCTAGTATAATGAGCTTTGTAGACATGAGATGACTAAAGAAATGAAGAATTGCATTGTTTTAGTTTTTGAAAATTTTCCCTCTACAAGTGATGGTGTGATGCAATTGACAATTGGTGACAAGATTTATTTGTAGGTTGAATTATGTGTTTTGGATATCCATAGCACCCTATCTACAGTAAGGTATTTACTGGTCATGAAAAAAATCACCCGTAAATATGTTATGGCTATGGTTACTCTACATGTAATTTTCTTATAACTAAAAATTTTCATATCCATAAATTTTGTACGAGTTACCCATAAAAAGTTTTACTAATTCTTAAAGAACCTTATAAACACTAAAATTGAACCCCCTGTTGTAGTACATTAGACGATGATGTAGTGCCTATTCCTTCTACTAATACTTTTGGGGCTTAGCCCCATTTTACCCCATATCTTTTCCTTAACCAGCTTGATGGTCTTTCCCATCTTTCTTGTTATCACACGCGGTCGCCTTGTCTCATATTTAAAGACCAACAAGGTTTTCAAAGCTAACTAAGAGTATGAAACTTAACCATGTACACACAATGGTTGAGTAGATATTTAACCCCCTCCCAACATAGCAATTAGTAAAAAGTATCATAGATAAAAAAGAAATCTCTCTAAAGAGTAAACTAATGTCTGTGCAACTTTGACCACCTAACACGATAAGGTGTTTCAAATAGAGGTTTATGGTTCTCTTAAATTGCTTTATGGAATATGGAAAATCTGTAGAGATGAGTAGTGGATATGATAGGATTTTCTGGGCAATATCCATTGGCCCATAATATTTAGAAGTCACCTTTTTCTTGACTCATAAAATTATACGAAGATACCAAGAAATTTGCATTGGATTAAATGATAGGGCTTGTCAAAGTTGTACAGGTAGATCATTTGAAATGCCCTACCTCTTTTATGGGTACATGTAGAAGCTACTTACAAATTTATGGATCTCCATAAATTATTTATTTGAAATGCACTAATAGGGGCATTTCAAATGGAAATTTTATAGGTTCTTTACAAAACCCTAGATATTCCCTAAAGATTTTCATAGGTACTCATAAAAAAATAATCTAAAAGTGAAACATATATGAAATATTCTACGTGTAGTCATATAGTTTATGTGCAGTTTTTGAAATCCCACATTTTTTTGATAGGTCATGGGCAACCAAGGGGTTATGGGTCTAATTAGGTGAAATAGTAATAGGGATGAATTATGATGGCACATGTAATGAACTAAAATTCTACTCTGTGTCACAACAACTTGACACAATGAACCAATATATTACAAGTGTTCTCATGGAGGAGACCTCACTGATATTTGAATTCACTCTTTTCCGCTTTCACAAATTACATGGATCCCTAGAACTCTAGTTCATGGTTATGTGTTTGGGTGGTTATGTATTTCTTTTGTTGAATCTAAAATTGAAATCTAGTTCCCTTGTCCAACATGCCTTCACTAAAATTGAAGATGGGCATGAAAGGTAAAAATTAACATGAAAAAATGGAAGTTGTTATGTAAATCTCCTAGCATGCAATGCATTGACTCTTCAAGAGAAATTCTATAATTTTGAGTGAGTGTATACCTTGAGATTTCCTAAAATTATAGATTTCATGAGAGATGGAGAACTTTCACTACCAAGGTTTGGAAGGCATTCACTCTTTTTATGAGATTGAAGTAATTTCTCCTCCATCATATCCCAAACCAAGTCACATTTTACACAATTCCTCATTTAATCCTATTGGATTCCAAGACCTTCTCAAAATGGTATCCACATGACCTTCCATGGGGACTAAAGGGAAAGGAAAGTCAATGGTACTGAAGGGAAGGGAGAAGACAAGAGGTTTAGAATGATCCCCTCTCTCCATTCTCAAATTTTAGATTTTTAGATAACCTAGAACATTTCAAATAGAATAAGAGGGACAGTACTAAGAAACTTGTAAAAAAGAGTACAGCTTTTAGCCACATGGCCACTTATTTAGTGAATTTTTGAAAGGGATTTCTTGAGTCTATGAATGGTGACAAGTTGTGTAAAAATTGTGCAAGGTACATGAAATCTTACAAGTTGACTCATGATTGGAAAGATAAGTATATTGGAGAAGGCTTGATAGATAACAAGTTGAAGCAAGAATGGCAAACAATCAAAGATAAAATGAATAAAAATTGTCCATATTTTGAGAGGATGGACATAATGTTTGATGATTGGGCAAATATCTCTTCCTCCACATTGGTAAGTTTGGGTGGGAAATTCAAGGAAAGATAGTTTTAGGTTGGGCCAAGATTATGAAATGGGAGTAATCAATGAGGAAAAAGAGGAAATGATCGGAGACTATACTCCTTTTTCATGAAGAAATATATTTCTTGGTATTGTTCCTAGTACCCAAGACCCATATGTACATATTTTTGCACGGGTAGAAGAATAGACTCAATGGACAGATTTTGTAATAATACGGAGTTAGCAGTCTAAGCTAAATATAGCAAAAAGAACTAGAACTAGCCTAAGAATGTGTCAAAGCATCTAGAAGCATCAAACAAGCTTGTGGGTGGAATATTCTAAGAGCACCCATGAAGCTTCTTGGTGAGAAACTTCTAAGAACTTTCAGGGGTAGAGTACCTTGTACACCAAGCTGATCGCTCCTAAAAGGAACTTTCCTTGGGAGTCATATCCAAGTTAACACTAAATACTTGAGCCAAGCTCAAGCTAAGCATTCAGAGTTTCCCTCACTTAAGAGTCCTAACGTGATCTTCTACTCCGGTTATCCATTCTCCTATTTCTCTCATTGGTATTTTACATTGGTATTAGATCAAGAATGGGATGGAGAAAATTTATGGACCATTAGATCTATTTTCCTCAAACTAGGCATTTTTGTGTCTATGTACTACCAAAGTATCATTTCACACTTTGGGTAGAATTTTGGATGCAATAACCTTGTTTGATGAACCATTTATCTTTGCAATTATAATTTACAAGGAGCAATGGATGTGTTACATCTACATGTTAACTTAGATGTAAAACATCTAAGTTAACATAATTATTGCAAATAGGTAGTTGGTAGAGTAGGAGTCATGGAAGTAATGCTTGAAATTATCATTGTTATGCAACAATAAATCAAGCACCTTACTCAATTGTTGGAAAAGAGAGATAATGAAAGTCAATGACAAGAGTATGTAGAGAGAGTAGCATTTCATGAAGGAGAGGAGTGAGTATAATTTCCAAAACCAAAGGTATTTGACATCAAGAACCTATTGGGTGTAATGGAAATTTTGTGTTTGATTGCAAATGTTATTTAAACCCAAAAAGCTTGTGGATGAAAGGAGACAAATTCTCATGGCTTCAAGCCAATTAGATGGAGTGGCTAAGCTATGGTAGCAATTTTAGGTGGAGCAATGGCAATTTGTTGCTCAAATCTAGCCATGGGAAGAATTCAATTAAGCAATAATTGAGAGACTCCAAGTGGTGCACAAGCCACACAAGATAGATTAAAAAAACTGATGGAGATTGATGTAATCTAATGGAGACCACTTGGCAGATAGAAAGAAAAAGATTGTGAAAAATGATGGTTGTTTCTATTATCACCAAATTGGACATCACATTGCCAAATGTCCAACTCAAAATACATAACCACAACCAATTGCCCAAATGGAATTTGTGGAGCATGATGATCAAAGAAACAAAAAGACCACATAGGAGATATCAAACCATTTACTAGGAATGTGATTAGTTGAATAGGATTCAAGACTAAACTTTTATAAGTTTGATTCACTTGTAAGGTATGATATTTGATCATGGTGTAAGATTTTGGAAGATTTTGGTTAATTTTGGGAGTTTGGAAAATTGTATGTATATGAAATTAGAAAAAAAATTATTTATTCATATCAAGTTGATATTGAGTAGCACATTAATGATGGAAAATGGTAAAAAGAGTCTCATATTTTGTACTTCACATCCTATTCTATTCAAGATTGGGAAGGAGTATACAAAGTGTATGAGATTTGTAGTAGCTCATCTACACTACAATATCATTCTAGGTTTTCCTTGGCTTGAATGCCATAAGGTTCAATTTTATTGGACCCAATGAAAAATTTGAATACAACACCAAGGTAAGAATTATTAAGTTGTTTGGCACCTTTGAGTAAAACACTCAAGAATAATCAATTCCAAGATGGAAAGTTTATCAATATAGCAATTATCAAATAAGCGTTGGAGGAAGATATTCCTATTTTTATGGTATGGATCAAACCAATTGCATAAGGGGAATTGATGAGGATTAGAAGCCTCATCAAGCAATGGTTGATCAAATAGTTTAGAAGTTTCTAGATGATCTTCCAAAAGGGTTAGCTCTTATCAGGTTATGCATTTCAAAATCAAGCTATTGCCCAAGTAACACTATATTGAGTAAACCAATCTATAGGCTCTCACCAAAGAAATTAGAAGAGCTTCAAACAACAATTACCAAGTTGTTGGAAAAGAATTTCTCACAACATGTACATTTCCTTGAGGAGCACCAATAGTACTTACACCAAAGAAGGATGGAGGACTTCAATTTTGTATTGACTACCATGGCCTTAATACATAAACAGTCAAGAATGCATGTCCTTGCCTCAAATTGATAATTTTTTGGATCAATTGAGTGGAGTAAGATACTTCTCTAACTTGGATCTGCAAAGCAAATATTGGCAGATTCCCATTGATAAGAATTGCCTTTTGCACAAGGTATGAGCATGTTGCATAAAGAGTGCTACCTTTGGGCTCACTAATGCTTTTCGAATCTTCATAGATCAAATAGATGAAGTGTTGAATTTGCCATTGGATCAACATGTGGTGTTCTTGGATGGTATTTTAATCTACAAACAAGATGAAGGAAAAATAGAAGAATCACATACAAGAAAACTTAAGATGACTATGCCAATGGAAGTTTTACTACAACAAGTTGAAGTGCGCTTTCTGGCAAAAGGAAGTTACCTTTTTGGATCATAAGGTCTCATCAAAGGAGGATCAAGATGAAAAAAGAGAAATTCTGGGCCATTAATGATTGGCTTAGTGTTAAGGATATCATAGAAGTTTGGGCATTTAATAGATTAGTATGTTTTTACCAATGGTTCATTCACTATTATGCGCATGTAGGTACACCATTGATCAATCTCTTGAGACAGACATCAAGCTTTGCATGGACCACAAAGCACAAAGAAGGATTCAAGAAATTGAAGCATATGCTATCATCATGATTTATCCTCCATCCATATGATTCTCAACTACCTTGTGTGGTTAATTCTGATGCTTCTAACTTTGCCATTGGAGTGACATTTCAAGAAGAATTTCTAGATGGCTAACATCCCATTGCCTCTGTGTCTTGCTGAATAAACACAACAAAAAAGAATCTTTCTTCTTGTTATCAAGATGAACTAGCAATTTTATATGTCACAAAGGTATGGAGATATTATCTCTTGGGGAAACAAGTGATCATGCAAATAGATCATAAACCTTTGTTGTAGACATTACATTTAGAGCACTTGAAGAGTCTACGTCATTGATGGGAATAAAAAACACAATTTTTTGATATTAAGCTTAAGTATAAACCTAGCAAGTTCCATGTTATTTTCATTTCACTATCATGACATTTGGATTTGAAGATTTTTCTTGAATCTCCCATGATAGTAGCAATCATCACGATGTCAGCTAACTCAAATGTACACATAGAGTTCAAGACTACTTTACAACAACTTCTTTAAGCTTGTGCTGTTAGCCTGCCTTCTCTCACTTAGGATGAACCTCTGATGGCTATTATGGTAGCGCACCATGGACTAAGAAGGCAAGGAACCCCAACTCCATCATACTCCTCCAAGGCTGACACTCCAAGACTCAAGACATTGCTCACTAGAGAACTCGATGAGAGAGAGATAGTTGCAAATGAAAGGATGATGAATACCTCCTTGCCCCTTGTTTATATAATTGTGAAATAGTTACGTACCAAAGTTACTAATTACCATAGTAACTCAAGTTACTAGACTAAAAGTCAAGTAAAGTAGAAAAGTAGAAAGTAATATCCATTCACATGGGCATATTCCCCTAAGCATGTAGTCTTATCTTGACCCAACCACTAAGTCAAGGATTCCTTCACATGGGCTATCCTTGGACTAAAGAAGAATCCAAAACAAAAAAGTTTGCGGGCCCAAGAGTTCTCAATTCTTTCCTCAAAGCCAAACACCTAGGAATAATACCAAGTGAATACACTAAAATCCAAAATAGTGGTGCTCATCTTTTCTACTCCCTCTAAAGTAAGGTCTACTCTTTCTAAACTATGACTAAATTTAGCTAACCATGACTAATATAGAACCATCCTTTATCTCTATATAAATAATATCTCTTAAGTACTTGTAATACCAAGCTAAATATCACAATACCACACGCATGCACAAATGGGTGTTACATTTACCCCTCGACTAAGTTTTCACTTTATCCCCAAAGTGAAGGTCTCTCTACCTTCTATGGTACATCTTCAACTTATCATGGTTCATCCTATCAAAGTGTCTTCCTCCCAACTCCTTGAGATCATAGGTGTAATTGCCCCACACCTTCTCCACTATCAAAGGTCCAAAATACTTAGGCAAAAACTTCTTTTGCACTCTCTTGAATTGAATGGAATCAAACAACATTACCAAATCACCGTCTTTGAAAGGCTCCACCTTCTTCTTGCCTTGCCTCTTGTCATAGCTCTCCTTTTGTTTCCTTTGGGCTTGCTCCACTCAAACCATAGCAACTGCTCTTGCCTCTTCCAACTCCATGAGTTGATCCTTCCTTGACTTCTCTACATCACCTCCTTGTACTTTCTTCAATCTCCTATGAATGCTTTGGAAGGTAGGAAGATCAAAGTGAAAAGGTAAGGTAGACTCAATACCATATACCAATTGAAATGGAGAATATCCTATGGAATTCTTCATGGTTGTCCTATACTCCCACAAAACTACATGAATCCTCTTATCCCAATGATGTTTAGCCCCCTCCATTTCTGCATCTTTGGGCTAACCTCATGCACAAGGTTTGATTGGTTCTCTCTTCCAAGCCATTGGAATTTGGCTTATAGGATGTAGTTACTCTATGTGTGATAGAGAAATGTCATACCATGGCTGTAGTAATGCTTCTTGTAAACTCTCCTCCTCTATCAGAAACCAACTCCAAAGGGCATCCAAATCTTGTGATAATGCATTCATAAAGAATTCTACCAACTTCATCTTCATTCTTGTCCCTCAATGGTCTAGCCTCAACCCACTTGGTAAGGTAATTAGTAACTACCATGATGTATTGATTGTTCCTCGGGGTTCTATTGAGAGGACCTACAAAATCAATTCTCCACTTCTCAAAAGGTCCTAGCAATGGAATTGATCTAAGTGGTGGAGTGGATGTAGACTTTCTAGCAAAAGCTTGACAAACATGACAAGTTTTGCAATAATCAAGACAATCCTTGAAAATCCCTCTCCAACAATAACCTGCATCTAGAATCTTGAAAGCCGTCACCTTTCTTGCAAAGTGTCTTCCACACACTAAATCTTCATGAAACTCCTTTATAAGTAGGATAGACTCTTCTCTACCCACTGCTCTTCAAAGTAGACCATCTGCTCCTTGGTGAAAAATAATATGCTCCACCATTGTGTAATGTCTAGATCTTGTTGCAAGGGCCTTCCTCTCCCTAACATGCATCCCTTCTGGATAGTTACCTTTTGTCACAAAATCCACAATCTCCTTGTACTCCATTGGAACCTCTTGAGTGACTGAGATTGTCATGAGCTCCTCATCTGGGAAGGAATCATCAACTAGCTCATCTCCATCATGATCATAGGATTTAGATAACAAATCAGCATTTGCATGTTTCTTTCTTGGCATATCCTCAATGGTGTAGTCATACTCAGACAAGAGTATCATCCACCTTGCTAGTCTCCCTTCAACATTAGGCTTGTTAAAGATGTATTTCAAAGCCTTTTGATCCGTGATAATGGTGGCTTTCCCTCCAATCAAATAGTGTCTAAACTTTTTAATACCAAAGATCAATGCCAACCCTTCTCTCTCCGTGATAGAGTAGTTCTTCTATGCTAAAACCATCTGCCTACTAGCATAAGTTATTGGATGATCATGCCATCTTGGTCTAATTGACTAAGAGTGCATCCTATAGCTACATTAGAAGCATCAGTGTAGATGATGAAAGGCTTACTTCAATCAGGTTTAGCAAGAATTGGAGCTACAACAAGGGATTGCTTGAGCTCCTAAAAAGCTTTGAGAGCCTTCTTGTCCTCCAAAATGACCGTGTAATCTAGACCTTTCTTCATGTAGATGGTCAATGCATAAGCCTTGTTGAAAAATGAGAAGATGAACCTCCTATTGTATCCAACCATCCCCAAGAATTGGCATAACTTTGTCAAGCTTGAAGGGAATGGAAGGTCTGAGATTTTCCTCACCTTCTCAGGATCAAGTGCTATTTCATCCTTGGAGATGATGTGCCCTAAAAGTAGACCTTCTTCACATCCAAAAATTCACTTCTCTGGGTCGAGCAATGCATTTGCCTCATCCAAGCTTTGCAAGACCTTCATTAGGTGTTCAAAGTGCTCCTCCTTGCTCGCACAGACACAAAATTCATCAATGAAGTCTCTCACAAATTTCCCAATGAAAGGTTCAAATACCTTGTTCATGAACCGTTGGAATGTGGCTGGAGCATTGCAAAGCCCAAAAGCCATGACCTTGAAAGCGTAAGTTCCCCAAGGTGTGGTGAATGTGGTGAGTTGTTGATGCTCTGGTGCAATCTTGATTTGGTTATATCCATTATAACCATATCCAAAACTGTACCTTTCATGACCTACAACCTCCTCCAAGATCTCATCAATGAATGGCAATGGGTAGTAGTCCTTCTTGGTAACATCACTGAGCTTCTTGTAATCCACACATACCCAAAGCTTGCCATTCTTTTTCTTCACAATGACAATTGGAGACACCTATTCTGAATTCTCTACCTCAAAGATAAATCTAGCCTCCTTGAGCTTATCAATCTCCTCCTTCACAACCAAAGATATTGGTGGGCTAATGCGACGTTGTTTTTGGCGGATTGGTCTTGCATGTGACTCCACCTCTATCTTGTGCTCCTCCAAGGTGACTTCCTTCAAATCCTTGTTATTGGAAGCAAAAACATGGATGAACTTGCAGAAAATCTCCTCAAATCTCGCTTTCTCCTCCTTGGTAAACATTTGGGCCATACTTGTGGGTAGATAACTTTCTCTCTACCTCCTCAAGTGTAAGTGGTGATTTATCTGGGTCCTTCAAAACCTCTGGCTTAGGTGCAAAATCCATAGCACACAAAGGATGCACATCTGAATCTGATTCACATTCATCCTCCTCCGTGGAAGTCTCCTCTTCCATGCTTGTGTCCACACCTAAAGCTCCTTCTTCAAAATCTGATTCCCTATAGTCAAAAGATGGTGTATCTAAATGTGAAGTGTTGGTGGTGTTAGTCGTAGGAATAGTGACTCTATGGTTTGATGGCCCAATCCTCAAGTACCCTTTGTGCCATCGATCAGTTGTGCATGCTGCTCTCAACCATGACCTCCCAAGAAGTAAGTCATAGCTTGAATCCTTCAAGACTTGGAAAGTCATGAGATTTTGAACTCCCATAATTGAAACTACCACTTTATCCATCACCCCTATTGGTTGAACTTGTTGCTTGTTTGCCATGCTCACCACAAATGTTGAAGGTCTTGAGGGTATCATACCCAACTTCTTCATCAACCTATCTGACATGGCATTTAATGCTGATCCTCCATCAACCAATGCATCCTTGATGTTGTGACCATTCACTCTCACATCAATCTTGGAGGCATATTCACAAGCCTCCCATGGTGTTGGCTTGGCATCCACCACCCCCATTGATACTGCAACTTTTGCCTTTGTCTTTCTCTTGCTCCTTGTAGAACTCATACCACCTCTAAACTCCTTTTTGAAGGTAGGGTTCAAAGCAATCAATTGGCCCACTGTGATGTTAGCCTTGTGACTACCAACATCCTCCAACACATTGTAGTTTCATTGTTGCTTTGAGATCAAGAAGTCCTCCATCCCTAATTTCTTCCTTAAAGTCTTTATTGTTGATGGTGTTGAGGTGCGAGTGCTCCTAGTAGACATAGGAGTATCCTTGCTTGGAGTAAATCCTTGAAAAGAGTGAACATCCTGTGCAAAATGAGTTCTCTTCTTCTCTTGTGCCAAAAGCTCCAAATTAAGACCCTTGGAGTTTGAGCACTCTCCCTTCATACTTGCTCTCAACCACAGCTATGGATGCTATCCCCTTACCTTTGTTTGTATTAGGAGCCACTTGGGTTTCACTACTTCCTTCTTTCCCTCTATTGGCTCTCTCATAACCCCTTCCTCCATGGTAAGTGGAATTTAGGCAATTTCTTTTGATATGGCCTCTTCCTCCACAACCAAAATAATTTCTATCAGTGAATTTTTTTTGCCGGTTGGCTTTCTCTATATGAATTTTTTCTATAACTCCTGGGCCCTCTCCCTACATTCTGATCCAACTCTCTCTTCTCCCATAGTTGTACCACATTGAACTTGAGATCCGCAAGTTGTTCTGTGATGGTTTGAAGTGGATCTTTTGGTGGAGGTGCAAGAATTGGAGCAACTACTACTTGTGGTGCAACCCTTGCCACCAAAGTATCAGAAATTCCACCATACTTGTAGCCTTGAGGAGGATGCACAACCTCCTTCACCACCAAATCACTCTCATCCCCTTCCAAACTCTCTTCCATACGAATTGCGATCTTGATAGCTTCAACCTTGGAAGAAGGTTTCTCATATCTCACCTTGCTTCTTATTTGTGGTCTCAATCCTCCCACAAAATTCTTGGTGAGCATGGCCCCTTTGCCAATCATAGTAGTCTCGACATCATCTCCACCCTCCTCAACACTATGCAAAATTTGGACTCTAACTTTTCCACTCTTTCCACGTAGACTCTCACTTTCTCTCCATCTCCTTGCTTGAGAAGTGTAACCTCACTCATCAATCTCTCATAACTCTCATCAGGAAGAAAATTCTCAATGAGTGCTGAAGTCAAAGTCTCCCAAGACTCCTCTTCCCCATCTCTCCTCTCTCTCTTTTGGTATTCTGACTCATACCATGTAAGTGCTGCATCCTCAAAGAAATCTGGTAATAGTGAGGCCCACTCATTCTTCCTCCTCTCATTGTTTCCTATGTTTCCTACCGTGTTCTTGAAATATCTCACAAAGGCCTCTACATCTTCTCCATGCTTGCCAAAGGAAACCAGAAGTTTCCCCATCTTAACCTCTCACTATCTTTCTTTCTCTCAATTTTTTTTTCTTTTCTCTCACTCCATAACTAATAGAGTATATACATGACTAACACCATTTGAGAGTAATCTACTCTAGGGAACACAAAAGGCTCAAGTTTCTCCAAGATTTCTATAGCAACATCAAATCCTAGAGTGCATATTAAGCGAACTCTCATGGATAGTTTATCCATAAGTTGAAAGATTATCTCTATCACTAATCTTGAGAACTAGCTGATGAAGGTGGAGTATTTCTGAAGCTTTACTAAGATTCTCTCCAAGATCCTTCACCAAAGTCTCCAAAGGTGATTTTACTCCACTACACTCATGTCCTTTTAGAAGTCAACTCTACAAACCTCACATAACTCCTTGGTCTTAGATATTCTCCCTCCCAATCTTGGTGAAGAAGGTCCAACATGCAAACCCAAGTCAAGTAAACCTCTCCTTTCCCTCAATCTCTTGCTCTCAAAGGTCAATGGACATGAACTTGCCTTATGTCCTTTCTCTCTACATAGAAAGCACTTAGACTCACTCTTTCCTCCAAGTGGTGTATGTTTTTGGATCCTCTCAACACTCTCTTCGAATTATATTGTAAACTCTCTTTTCCTCAAATCCACCCCTAAAATCACCTCAAACCCTTGGGAAATCTTGCACAGTCTCAATTTCCACTCTTGGTGATCCTCCATGTTCCCAAGATGAATCTAAACACTCAAACATACTTTTTGTTGCTCTCAAACTCCTCATGCATGAGATCTACACTTTGCAGAATTGACACTTCCTCAAAATTTCACTCAGACCTCTCAACTTGTATGTTAATGTCCTCCAAAATTTTGCACATGTGATCACAACCCCAGGATGTCACTCCTTGCAAAATTTTAGATCTTTTCATTGAGCCATTTGGCCTAGAAAATTTTCTATTCAGTACACATATTTCAGATTTAGTCTAAAAACCACCCCCCTCACTTCAAAAACTTATAACTCCATGCTCAAAAATGATCTCTCTCTAATTTTTGTGTCAACAAGTGCGATATAATGTATTTTATTTTCTTGGAAAGTTTTACAATAATCCATTGAAAATTAAAGAAATGGCAGGCTCTATACAATTTTCCAGAGAGCATGCAGTTGCATGAGCAGTTTACCCTATCAACTTAAAAAAATTCTAGCCCAATGCACATAATAGCTCTCAAAATAATTCTAAGTGTGATAACTAAAAATTAACCCAAACTATCATGTGTAGAAATTTTAAGTTCAGATCTTAAACTTGAGATTTTGCCCAAGGAACCCCAACTCCATCATACTCCTCCAAGGCTAACACTCCAAGACTCAAGACATTGCTCACTATAGAACTCAATGAGAGAGAGATAGTTGCAAATGAAAGGATGATGAGTACCTCCTCACCCCTTGTTTATATACTTGTGAAAAATTTATGTACCAAAGTTACTAATTATTGCAGTAACTCAAGTTACTAGACTAGAAGTCAAGACAAGTCAAAAAATAGAAAGGAATATCCATTCACATGGGCATATTCCCCTAAGCATATGGTTTTATCTTGACCCAGCCACTAAGTCAAGGATTCCTTCACATGGACTATCCTTGGACTAAAGAAGAATCTAAAACAAAAAGGCTTGCGGGCCCAAGAGTTCTCAACTTTTTCCTCAAAGCCAAACACCTAGGAATAATACCAAGTCAACACACTAAAATCCAAAATAGTGGTGCTCATCTTTCTACTTCCTCTAAAGTAAGGTTTCCTCTATCTTAGCTCTGAATAAATTTAGCTAACCATGACTTATATAGAACCATCCTTTATCTCTATATACATAATATCTCTTAAGTACTTGTAATACCAAGCTAAATATCACAATACCACACACATGCACAAATGGGTGTTAGAGTGCAAAGTTGTGACAACCTAGTGTTGACATACTAGTTATATAATTGGTAAGAACAGGTCATTTCCACAAGAATACAATTTCGAATTGGTCAGATGTGAAGAGAAAATGCCACTTTGTCATGTTTTGTCTATTGTTATATTTTTATCCTCTTGGGTAAGAATTATTCCCAAAATAGGATTATGCAACCCTCAATGGCACATTATATAAAAGTTAAATGATCAAATCACTTTCATGAAAGATTTAGCACAAAAAGTTCATGCAAGTGGGTTCAATCTATTCTAATTGTAAAAGACCGAGACCAAGGAGAGAAATAGGAGAACTGAAGATCACATTGGGATACTTGAGTGTGGGAAACTCTAAATGCCTAGCAAGAGCTTTGGCTTTGGTATTTATAGAGAGAATAAAAGGCTCTTGAGAACCTTCTCAAAAAGTTTCCTTGAATGGCTTTCTTGGAGTGCAAGCCAAGTTAATCGAGAATCTTCTCAAGAAATTTCCTTCTAGAAGTTGTCTACTTGGCGTGCAAGCTAAGCTAGTGAGGAAACTTTCCAAGAAGCTTCCTAAATACTTATAGAATATTATAGGTTAATTTGGCCTATTTGCTATTTTGTTAGTCCTAACTAACTTCATTGCTAAACTCCATATTGTAACATATTCCCCCATTGCTAGTTTGTGATGTCCTTGTCGCCAATGAACCTTCAAACTCTTGGATGGTTGTTTGTGCATTCTAGAGATGAGAAAGAGGTTACCATGTGACATCATGAAGGAGATACCCTTTCCAAAGGATCTTGTACTCCATATGTTGTCGGCAGCCTTGTTGGTTGGTGACATGTGAGGATATGATCAACTTTTTACTCCTTATAATCATTGATAGGGAAAAGAGTAAGAGGTTGGACATGAGAGGAAAAAAAAGATGAGTTAGGAACAAAGGGTTTTAACTTGGAAATGTGAAAGATAGGGTGGATGCGCATATGACAAGGCAAGGCAAGTTGATAAGCATCAAAAGAGATGATTTGGGTGACATCAAAGGGTCTTATCCAATTAGGGGTGAGCTAACAAACATGGGTATCAAGTGGGAGGGGTAGGTTACTAGAGGAGGGCATAACTTTATCACCAATTTGAAAGGTGAGATCACAACAATGGTGGTCCATATATTATTCTTGACAATTCTAAGCAACAAGGAGATGAGATTTGGCTTGTTAGAGGGACTGGGATATGGTCAAGAATGTGGACATATGAGGGACATTAGATGGAAGAGGAGCAAGAAAGGAATATAGAACAAGTGGATCTTGGCCAAAATTGAGGAAGAAAGAAGAGAATTCAATGCTTGCCGATTTGGAATTATTATACGCAAACTTTGCAATTGCAAGATATTCATCCCAATTGGTATGGTGGATGTTCATAAAAGCACAAAGTATATCCTCCAAGATGTGATTTTCATGTCACTCAAGATGAACCTCTAATGAATATTATGGTAGTGCACCATGGACTAAGAAGGCAAGGAACCCCAACTCCATCATCCTCCTCCAAGGCTAGCACTCCAAGACTCAAGACATTGCTCACTAGAGAACTCAAATGAGAAAGATAGTTGCAAATCAAAGGATGATGAGTACCTCCTCACCCCTTGTTTATTTACTTGTGAAATAGTTGCACACCAAGTTACTAATTACCTTAGTAATTCAAGTTACTAGACTAAAAGTCAAGTAACATCAAAAAAAAGGAAGGAATAGAAAGGAATATTCATTCACATAGGTATATTCTACTACCATGTGATCTTATCTTGACCCAACCACTAAGTCAAGGATTCCTTCACATAGGTTATCCTTGAACTAGAGAAGAATCCAAAACAAAAAAGCTTGCGGGCCCAAGAGTTCTCAACTCTTTCCTCAAAGCCAAACACCTAGAAATAATACCAAGTCAACACACAAGAATCCAAAATAGTGGTGTTCATCTTTTCCACTTCCTCTAAAGTAGATCTCCTTTATCTTAGCTATGATTAACTTTAGCTAATCCTAACTAATGTAGAACCATCTTTTATCTCTATATAAATAATATCTCTCAAGTACTTGTAATACCAAGCTGAATATCACAATACACACACATGCATGAATGGGTGTTACATTTACCCTCGGACTAAGTTTTCACTTTGTCCCCAAAGTGAAGGTCTCTCTACCTTCAATGATATATCTTCAACTTATCATTGTTAATCCTATCAAAGTGTCTTCCTCCCAACTCCTTGAGATCATAGGTGTAGTTGCCCCACACCTTCTCCACTATGAAAGGTCCAAAATACTTAGGCAAAAACTTCTTTTGCACTCTCTTGAATTGAATAGAATCGAACAACATTACCCAATCACCTTCTTTGAAAGGCTCCACCTTCTTCTTACCTTGCCTCTTGTCATAGCTCTCCTTTTGTTTCTTTTGGGCGGGCTCTACTCCAACCATAGCAACTGCTCTTACCTCTTCCAATTCCATGAGTTGTTCCTTCCTTGACTTCTCTACATCACCTCCTTGTAATTTCTTCAATCTCCTATGAATGCTTTGGAAGGTAGGAAGATCAAAGTGAAAAGGTAAGGTAGACTCAATAAGATATACCAATTGAAATGGAGAATACCAGGTGGAATTCTTCATGGTTTTCCTATACTTTCACAAAACTGCATGAATCCTCTTGTCCCAATGATTTTTAGCCCCCTCCATTTCTGCATCTTTGGCTAACATCATGCACAAGGTCTATTGGTTCTTTCTGCCAAGCCATTGGAATTTGGCTTATAGAATGTAGTTACTCTATGTGTGATAGAGAAAAGTTAAAGCATGGTTGTAGTAATGCTTCCTGTAAACTCTCCTCCTCTATAAGAAACCAACTCCAAAGGGCATCCATACCTAGTGATAATTTGTTCATAAAGAAATCAACCAACCTCATCTTCATTCTTGTCCCTGGATGGTCTAGCCTCAATCCACTTGGTAAGATAATCAGTAACTACCACAATGTACCGATTGTTCCTTGGGGGTCTATTGAGAGGACCTACAAAATCAATTCTCCACTTCTCAAAAGGTTCTAGCAATAGAATTGATCTTAGTGGTGGAGTGGATGTAGACTTTCTAGCAAAAGCTTGACAAACATGACAAGTTTTGTAATAATCAAGATAATCCTTGAAAATTCCTCTCCAATGGTAACCTGCATCTAGAATCTTGAACACAGTCACCTTTCTTGCAAAATTTTCTCCACACACTAAACCTTCATGAAACTCCTTTTTAAGTAGGATAGACTCTTCTATTACCCACTGCTCTTCAAAGTAGACCATTTGCTCCTTTTTGAAAAAGAATATACTCCACCATTGTGTAAGGTCTTGATCTTGCTGCAAGGGCCTTCCTCTCTCTAGCATGCATCCCTTCTGGATAGTTACCTCTTGTCACAAAATCCACAATCTCCTTGTACTCTATTGGAACCTCTTGAGTGACTCAGATTATCATGAGCTCCTCATCCGGGAAGGAATCATCAACTAGCTCATCTCCATCATGATTATAGGCTCTAGATAACAAATCAGCATTTGCATGTTTCTTTCTTGGTATATTCTCAATGGTGTAGTCATACTCAGACAAGAGTATCATCCACCTTGCTAGTCTCCCTTCAACATTAGGCTTGTTGAAGATGTATTTCAAAGCCTTGTGATCCGTGATAATGGTGGCTTTCTCTCCAATCAAGTAGTGTCTAAACTTTTTAATACCAAAGATCAGTGCCAACCCTTCTCTCTCCATGACAGAGTAGTTCCTTTTTGCTAAAACCATCTGCCTACTAGCATAAGCTATTGGATGATCATGCCATCTTGGTCTAATTGACTAAGAGTGCATCCTATAGCTACATGAGAAGTATCTGTGTAGAGGATGAAAGGCTTACTTCAATTAGGTTTAGCAAGAATTGGAGCTACAACAAGGGATTGTTTGAGCTCCTAAAAAGCTTTGAGAGCCTCCTTGTCCTCCAAAATGACCATGTAATCTATACCCTTCTTCATGTAGATAGTCAATGCATAAGCCTTGTTGAAAAATGAGAAGATGAACCTCCTATAGTGTCCAACCATCCCCAAGAATTGGCGTAACTTTGTCAAGCTTGAAGGGAATTGAAGTTCTGATATTTTCCTCACCTTCTCAAGGCCAACTGCTATTCTATCCTTGGAGATGATGTGTCCCAAAAGTAGACCTTAGTCACATCCAAAAATGCACTTCTTTGGGTTTAGTGATGCATTTGCCTCATCCAAGCATTACATGACCTTGATTAGGTGTTCAAAGTGCTCCTCCTTGCTCTTACAGACACAAAAGTCATCAATGAAGTCTCTCACAAATTTCCCAATGAAAAGTTCAAATACCTTGTTCATGAACGGTTGGAATGTGGTTGGAGCATTGCAAAACCCAAAAGGTATGACCTTGAAAGCGTAAGTTCCCCAAGGTGTGGTGAATGTGATGAATGTGGTGAATGTGGTGAGTTGTTGATGCTCTGGTGCAATCTTGATTTGGTTATATCTACTATAACCATCTCCAAAAGTGTACCTCTCATGACCTGCAACCTCCTCCAAGAACTCATCAATGAATGGCAATGGGTAGTAGTCCTTCTTGGTAACATCATTGAGCTTCTTCTTATCCACACATACCCAAAGTCTGCCATTCTTTTTCTTCCCAATGATAACTGGAGGTGTCCATTCTGATAAATCCGGCCTCCTTGAGCTTATCATCTCCTCCTTCACAACCAAAGATATTGGTGGGCTAATACAATGTTGCTTTTGGAGAATTGGTCTTGTATGTGACTCCACCTCTTGGATTGGTCTTGTGCTCCTCCAAGGTGACTTCTTCCAAATCCTTCAAGGTGACTTAACTAAAAGCAAACACATGGATGAACTTGAGGAAAATCTTTTCAAATCTCACCTTCTCTTCCTTGGTAACATTTGGGCCATACTTGAGGGTAGCTAACCTTCTCTCTACCTCTTCAAGTGTCAATGGTGATTTATATGGGTCCTTTAGAACCTCTGGTTTAGTTGCAAAATCCATAGCACACAAGGGATACACATCTGAATCCGATTCAGATTCATCCTCCTTTGTAGAAATCTCCTCTTCCATGCTTGTATCCACACTTGAAGCTCCTTCTTTAAAATCTGGTTCCCAATAATCAGAAGATGGTGACTCTATGGTTTGATAGCCCAATCCTCAAGTACCCTTTGTGCCATCTATCAGTTGTGCGTGCTGCTCTTAACCATAGCCTTCCAAGAAGTAAGTCATGGCTTGAATCCTTCAAGACTTGGAAAGTCATGAGATTTTGAACTCCCATAATTGAAACTACCACCTTATCCATCACCCCTACTAGTCTAACTTGTTGCTTGTTTGCCATGCTCACCACAAATGTTGAAGATCTTGAGGGTATCATACCCAACTTTTTCATCAACCTTTCTGACATGGCATTCATTGCTGATCCTCCATCAACAAGTGCATCCTTGATGTTGTGACCATTTGCTCTCACATCAATCTTGGAGGTATATTCACAAGCTTCCCATAGTGCTGGCTTGCCATCCACCACTCCCATTGATACTAGAGTTTTTTCCTTCTTCTTCCTCTTGCTCCTTGTAGAACTTAAACCACTTCTAAGCTCCTTTCTCAAGGTAGGGTTCAAAGCAATCAATTGGTCCATTGTGATGTTAGCCTTATGACTACCAACATCCTCCAACACATTGTAGTTCCATTGTTGCTTTGAAATCAAGAAATCCTCCATCCCCAACTTCTTCCTTGGAGTCTTTGTTGTTGATGGTGTTGAGGTACAAGTGTTCCTAGAAGACATAGGAGTGTCCTTGCTGGGAGTAAATCCTTGAGAAGAGTGAACATCCTCTACAAAATGAGCTCTCTTCTTCTCTTGTGCCAAAAGCTCCAAATTAAGACCCTTTAGGTTTGAGCACTCTCCCTTCGCATACTTGCTCTCAACCACAACTATGGATGTTATCCCCTTACCTTTGTTTGGATTAGGAGACACTTGGGTTTCACTACATCCCTCTTTCCCTCTATTGGCTCCCTCATAACCCCTTCCTCCATAGTAAGTGGAATTTGGATATTTTCTTTGGATATGGCCTCTTCCTCCATAACCAAAATAATTTCTATCATTATAATTTTTGGTTGGTTGGCCTCCTGTATATGGATAGTTTCCATTACTCCTAGGCCCTCTCCCTTCATTTTGATCCACCTCTCTCTTTTTTCATAGTTGCACCACATTGATCTTGAGATCTACAAGTTGTTCTGTGATGGTTTGAAGTGGATCCTTTGGTGGAGGTGCAAGAACTGGAGCAAATACTACTTGTGGTGCAACATTTGCCACTAAAGTATCAGAAGTTCCACTAAACTTTTAGCCTTGAGGAGGATTCACAACCTCCTTCACCACCAAATCACTCTCATCCCCTTCCAAACTCTACTCCATACGAATTGCAATCTTGATAGCTTCAACCTTAGAAGAAGGTTTTTCATATCTCACCTTACTTCTAATTTGTGGTCTCAACCTTCCCACAAAATTCTTGGTGAGCATGACCCCTATGCCAGTCATAGAAGTCTTCACATCATCCCCACCTTTCCTCAACACTATGCAAAATTTGGACTCTAACTTTTCCACTCTTTCCACATAGACTCTCATTTTCTCTCCATCTCCTTGTTTGAGAAAGGTTACCTCACTCATCAATCTCTCATTACTCTCATTTGGAAGAAAGTTCTCAATGAGTGTTGAAGTCAAACTCTCCCAGTACTCTTCTTTCCTATCTCTCCTCTCTCTCTTTTGGTATTTTGACTCATACCATGTAAGTGTTGCATCCTCAAAGAAATTTGGTAATAATGAGGCCCACTCATTCTTCCTCATCTCATTTTTTCCTATGCAAGCTCTCTTGAAGTCTCTCACAAAGGCCTCTACATCTTCTCCATCCTTGCCAAAGAAAATCGAAAGTTCTCCATCGTAACTCCTCACTATCGTTCTTTTCTCTCAATTTTTTTTTCTTTTTTTTTCTTTCACTCTATAACTAATAGAGTATATACATGACTAACACCATCTAAGAATAATCCACTCTAGAGAACAAAAAAGGTTCAAGTTACTCCAAGATTTCTATAGCAACATCAAATCCTAGAGGTCATATTAATCTGACTATCATGGATAATTTATCCATAAGTTGAAAGATTATTTCCATCACTAATCTTGAGAATTAGCTATGAAGGTAGTAGTATTTCCATAGCTTAACTTAGACTCTTTCCAAGATCCTTCACCAAAGTTTCCAAAATTGTTTTCACTCCATTACACTCATGTCCTTTTAGAAGTCCTTCCACTCCACAAACCTCACACAACTCCTTGGTCTTAGATCTTCTTCCTCTTAATCTTGGTGAAGAAGGTCCAACATGCAAACCCAAGTCAAGTAAGCCTCTCTTTTCTCTCAAAATTCAATGGACATGAACTTGGCTTATGTGTCTTCTCTCCACATAAAAAGCATTTAGACTCACTCTTTCCTCCAAGTGGTGTAGGTTTTTGGATCCTCTCAACACTATCTTAAAATTCTATTCTAAACTCTCTTCTCTTCAAATCCACCCTTACAATCACCTCAAACCCTTGGGGTACCTTGCAAAGACTCAATTTCTACTCTTGGTGACCCTCCATGTTCCTAAGATGAGTCTAAACCCTCAAACATGCTTTTTGTTGCCCTCATACTCCTCATGTATGAAATCTAAATTGTGCAGAATTGACCCTTCCTCACAATGTTAGTCAAATTTTGCAACTGGTTCCTCATAGTCCTCTGAAGTTTTTCACACTTAATCAAAACTCTAGAAACTCCTCCCTGCAAAATTTCAAATCTTTTCATCCAGCCATTTGGCCTAGGCACTTTTCTACTCATCACACATATTTCAAATTTGCCCTGAAAACCACCCCCCTCACTTAAAAAACTTATAACTCTGTGCTCAAGAATGATCTATATCTAATTTTTGTGTCAACAGGTAGGATACAATGCACTGAATTTTCTTAGATAGTTTCACCAAAAACCACTAAAAATTGAAGAGATGGGAGGCTCTATACAATTTTCAAAGAGCATGTATATGCGGGAGCAATTTACCCTATCAACTTTCAAAAATTCTAGCCTAGTGCACATTGCAGCTCTCACAATAATTTCAAGTGAGCTAACAAGAAAATAACCCAAGCTTTCATGTGTAGATATTTCAATTCCAGATCCCAAACTTGAGATTTTGCCCAAAATCACCTTAAACCCCAAAATCTACAATCCACCTCACACAATCTCTCCAAATCCTTTCAAGTGTACAAGATGTACAAAATCACCTCAAATACATCATAATAAACTATAGGGTATAAAAATGGGTCCAAATTCTCTAACATGAGTTCAGCCCTCTCCTTGCCTAAAGTTCTCTCCAAGTGAGCTCTCATAGCCTCCTTTTGTCTAACATAAAATTGAACTCGGAACATTACCTTGCCTTCTAGACAGGTCCCGGCAATGGAACCAAAAATCTGAGTCGGCATGTCTCTCACTCAGGATGAACCTCTGATGGCTATTATGGTAGTGCACCATGGACTAAGAAGGCAAGGAACCCCAACTCCATCATACTCCTCCAAGACTAACACTCCAAGACTCAAGACATTGCTCACTAGAGAACTCAAATGAGAGAGATATTTACAAATGAAAGGATGATGAGTACCTCTTCACCCCTTGTTTATATACTTGTGAAATAGTTACGCACCAAAGTTACTAATTACCATAGTAACTCAAGTTACTAGACTAAAAGTCAAGTAAAGTCAAAAAGTAGAAAGGAATATCTATTCACATGGGCATATTCCACTAGCATGTGATCTTATCTTGACCCAACCACTAAGTCAAGGATTCCTTCACATGGGCTACCTTAGAACTAGAGAAGAATCCAAAACAAAAAGGCTTGCGGGCCTAAGAGTTCTCAACTCTTTCCTCAAAGCCAAACACCTAGGAATAATACCAAGTCAACACGCAAGAATCCAAAATAGTGGTGTTCATCTTTTCCACTTCCTCTAAAGTAAGTTCCCCTCTATCTTAGCTATGATTAACTTTAGCTAATCATGACTATTATAGAACCATCTTCTATCTCTATATAAATAATATCTCTCAAGTACTTGTAATACCAAGCTAAATATCACAATACCACACACATGCATAAATGGGTGTTACAATTCAACTTTTCCATCAGTTTGAGGATGATAGGCCATGGACAAAACAAGCTTGGTGGTGAGTATCTAGAAGAGTGTTTGCTAAAACTTCCTAGTAGGATCACTGTCAAAGGTGAGTATGTGAGGCATCCAATGATGCTTGAAGATAGTGTTGGAGCATCCACGGTATTAACAATTGGTGCTACATGGATCTGCAACTAAGATTATCTACAAACACCACAATCATTGTTTGACCTTGCTTTGTCCTAAGCAAGGATGTGATGAGATCCAAGCTCATGCGTTCCCATCAAGCAGATGAAATGGGGAGTGGTTGAAGGAGTCCACTTGGTTTTTGGTTGCTAGCTTTGTTGCATTGGCAACTTTTCACATGATTGGAAAAACTCTCAAACATCTTGTGTCATGTTGGGCTACCACCATTGGTCTTTGGAGAGTATCTAAGGTCTTTCCCACACCCATGAGATCAGCAATTGGTAAATCATGGGCTTCTTGGAGGCACATAAGTCAAGGATTGCACTTGGCTAGAACATAACTCTGATTGTCATAGAATAGAAGGTCTTCCTTGAAGGAGAAGGTATTGTAATCTTTGTTGCATGCAACAAGACAACCTTGTACCATTTGAGAAAAAAGGATCTTGTTGTAGAGCTATCTTAAACTAATTTGGGCTAGAGTCACTTGATACCGTTGTAACTGCCATTGTGATGAGAGGAAGATACGTCAAATCAAGTCATCATGAGATGGCATTAGAGATGATGGATTATACTCATGTTTAATGTCAAAAAATTGTAGTTATTCCGCCCATCAGTGATGTCAACTCTTCATATGTTCCAATTGTAAGGTCTACAACCATGATTTGTGATAAGTTTGCATGATCACTTGTTTCCCCAAGATATAATGCCTCAATACCTTGGTAGTATACACCATTTCTAGTTGTCATGATCCTCAAGCAAAGTAATTCCTTGTAGCCATGCTTAGTTGGCAAGATATAAAGGCAATGTGATGCAATCCATTTAGGAATTCCTATTGCAACACTACTCTAACTACAAAGTTAGAAGCATCAAAATCAACCAAACAATGTAGTTGAAGATCATTTGGTTGAATAATGGATCTTGAAAACACCATATGTTTCAACTTTTGGAATGCTTCTTTGTGCTTGGTGGTCCACTAAAATCTCAAGTTCTTTTCCAAGAGATCAATCAATGGTGCAACCAATGAGCATAATAATGGATGAATTGTTGGTAAAAACTAGCCAATCCATTAAATGCTTATACTTCTATGGTATCCTTTGGAGTAGGCTAATCAGTAATGGCCTTGATTTTCTCCTTTTCCATCTTGATCCCCTTCGAGGAGATCTTATGACCCAAAAAGGTAACTTCTTTCAACCAAAAGGTGCACTTTGACTTTTTGCAATAAAATTTCCACAATTGTAATTATCTTAGTACTTTTCACACATGATTCATGTGTTGTAACTCTATCTTGCTAAAGATTAAGATATCATCCAAGAATCCCACCATGTACCAATCTAATAGTCCATTCAACACCCAATGTATCTGAACTATTAAGACTGTTGGAGCATTAGTGAGTCCAAATGTAGAAGTTTCCACTCAAAATGCCTATACCTTGTGCAAAAGGTAGTCTTTTGCACATCCTCCCTATCAATGGGGGTTTTCCAATAGCCACTACAAAGATCCAACTTAGAGAAGTACCGTGATCCACTCAATTGATCAAACAAGTCATCAATTTGAGGCAAGGGATATGCTTTCTTCACTATTTGTTTGTTGAGCCCCTAGTAGTCAATATAGAGATGAAATATTCCTTCCTTCTTTAGAGAAAATAGTACCAATGCTTCCCAAGGAGATGTACTATGTTGTATGAAATCCTTCTCCAACAATTCCATAAGTGTTATTTGCAACTCCTCCATCTCCTTTGGTGAGAGCTAATAGATTGGTCTACTTAGTGGAGTACTCCATGGTGATAACTCAATCTTGAAAGGCATACCATTCTTAAAGGGTAATCCCTTTTGGAAATCATCCAAAAACACATTCATAAACTCTTGAACTATTTGATCAACCATTGCTTGATGAAATTTCTAACTCTCCTCATATTCTCCTTATGCAATTGGCTTGATCCACACCATGAAAATTGACTTATCTTCCTTCAAAGCTTGCTCTATGGCTTCTTCACTATTAATCTTCTCATCAAGGGACTCATCTCTCTTTAAAGCTTGTTCTATGCTTTCTTTTCTGATAAACTTTGCATCTTGGGACTCATCTCCATTCAAAGCTTGCTCTATGGCTACCTTCCCAACAAACTTCCCATCTTGGGACTCACTATTCTTAGATTTCTTGCTTATAGATGCCAGACAACTTAATCCAAAATTCCTACCTTGGTGTTGTACTTGAATTTATTATCAATTTCAATCAAATTGAACCTTATGAAGTTTCAGCCAAGGTAGACCTAGAGTGATATCATAGTGTAGAGGTGGCACTACAAACCTCATACACTTCAAATACTCTTTCCCAATGTTGAAGGTAACAAGATGTAAGGTACAGAATGTAGACCTCTTTCTACCATCCACCATCATCAATCTACTTCCAATTAGTGGCTTGATAGGAATGTATAATTCCTTTGCTAATTCCATAGAAAAGTTATTTTTTGAACTTCCCAAATCAACCAAAATCCTACAACCACAATCAGATATTTTACCTTGCAAGTGAATGAAACTTGCATAGATTGAGCTTTGAATTCCATTAGAACTAATCAAGTTCCAAGCATGCGACTCGAAATCTCCTATTGGGATTCCTTGTTTCCTTAATCATTCTGCTCCACAAACTCCATCTGGGTGACTTTTCAAGATTGCACATTCTTGAGTGGAGATTTAGTGATGTGATGTCCAATTTGGCGACAATAGAAACAACCACCATTTTTTTGTAGTTTTTCTCTATCTGCAATGCCAAGTGGTCTCTATTAAATGACATCAATCTCTAATAGTGTTGGCTCCTCCACCCATGTGTGATATATTGGTACATTTTTTGGAGGTTAAGGTCAAGACCAAGTTGTTGCAACCAAGAAATCAAAGCATTTCACCAACCTCATGGCTTCCTCCAAGTGCTATTGCTCTTGCATAGTTACCTCTAATTTGGTTTGTGACTTCAAGCCTCTCATAAATCAATCCAAATCTTCAACTTCTAGTATATTTGGAATTTGCATGATGGTGTTTTGGAATTATGTGATGTAATTTCTTACAATTTGCTTCAACTTTGCCAACTTGTCTCATGTACCTTGTGCGTATTTATAGCTTGGAATTGACCAACTATGACACTCTTGAATTGTGTCCATGTCAAGATTGGTGCAACAATTTGCCATTTAGCTTGCTCCACTTGGAATCGCCACCATAGCTTTGCTCCTCTATCCAGTTGACTGGAAGCCAACAGAATTTGTTTTTGTTCATCTTGAAGGTTGGTGGTTTTGAAATAACATTTGCAATAAAACAAAAATTTCTCCACTACACCTTGGGGATTCTTGCCTTCAAAAACCTTGGGTTTTGGAAATCAAATTTGGTCTTCTCCTTCTTGAATTGGTACTCTCCTCTTGCATGATCTTGTAGTTGATGATCTTGTTCATCCAAAAATTGAGTAAGGTGCTTGATTTGTTGTTGCATAGCACTGATAACCTTGAGCATTGTTTGCCATGGGTACTACTCTATCACTACACCCACAATCCATCTAATTTATTAACAAAAAGATGCAATATATCTATTATTCCCCATAAGTTACAACTAGAAGTACCAAGGGTTACTCAAACAAGGGGATTGTATTCAAAAAATCCTGTCTAAAGTGTGAGATGATGATCTGTGTGCAATGATGCTTGTGTAGTACTTGGATAAGGTGATTGTATTCAAAAAGATCTTGTCCAAAGCGTGAGATGATGAATTACGTGAAATGATATTTGGGTAGTACTTGAAAATCCCAATGGTTTGGTAGAAATAGATTTGGTGGTCCATAAATTCTATCCATCCCATTCTTGCTCTGATACCAATGTAAAAGATTGAGACCAAGAAGAAAAAAAAGGAGAATGGAACATCACATAGGGACACTTGAGTGTGGGAAACTCTGAATGCATAGCATGAGTTTTGGCTTTGGTATTAATAAGGAGCATACAAGGCTCTTGAGAATTTTCCTTGAGTTGCTTTCTTGGAGTGCAAGCCAAGTTAACCGAGAAGCTCCTCTAGAAGCTTTAATCTAAAAATCATCTACTTGGCATGCAAGCTAAGCTAGTTAGAAGCTTCTAGAAGCTACCTACTTGGGGTGCAAGCTAAGCTAGCCAAGAGGCTTTCCAAGAAGCTTCTTAGATACTTCTAGAATATTTTAGGTCAATTTGGCATATTCATTCATTTGTTAGTCCTAACTAACTTCATTGCTAAACTCCATATTGTTACATTGATGACCAATGGCTCCCAAGGTCTATCCCTTGCAATTACCTATATCATGCACACCATGGAGCTAATGAGAATTTTCTACCCTTTCCAAAATGCATTCATGCTACCATACCATAGATTCAAAACACATTGGATTTTTGTTACATGTGGTACTTCATGATACTTGTAACCATCATGCTTGTTCAATGCATCACTCAATTCTTTAGAATCACTAGGAATCAGTAGGAACTAGCTTGAATGCACACCTGCACTCCAGCTCATACATTGAGTTCCTTACATTACTCAACCCAACTACCATAAAACATGCATAATGTTGAAATTGATGCAATCTGGATCTTGGAGGTCATCGTCAAGACAAAACCCAACTTGCATACCCAACAGCAAAAAATAACTGCACATATACAAGGTGGAAAAAAAAGCATGTGACTTGGAAGTTTAGAACTAAACTTGCATTATGTCAAAATGATTCTCCTTATACCTTCTACTACAAAATGATGGTATGCATCCAGGATTTGTGATGCCATGATCTGATGAGTAAACTCTATATTGCTTAATGTTAATCCTAATGTACCTACTTTGGTGGATTGATTAATGGTCATGATAGTGTGACCTACAACAACTGCTTATTATACACTTTGCCAATAACAAGGTTCCACCTAGGAATCTTGATGACATTGAACTACAAAATTGTCTTTGTACATCTAACTCTCCTATAGATTATATATAATTGTCATGATTGGGAGTAATACCAATCCACCCCAATGATGTCTGATGTTGATGATTGTGTTTTAGTATAGATATGTACATAAGTTATAGGGATATTGTGATTGCTATTGCACCAATCCGCGTTCACCTATATAGTTCAAATCAACTCCTCAATATGCTCATTATACCCTCACATTCCTTGTGAATAATTGCCAAAACTTGGCAATAGAATTTGGCATTGGCATGGTTATGCAATTAGTCAGCTAGCTTGGCTAGTTGCTTGCTCAAGTATGGTTTAGCTTCCAAAGCATAAATTTTTTACTTGAGCTCTCATAATCTCATCTAGTGAGCTTGGGTCATAGCCAATGTTTCCACTTGTGCTTTGAGTTTATTTGTAGCATCCTCCACAATATTAAGAACCCTCATTCATATTTTATCCAAAGTGTCTCAAAAGGACTACAACTCCATGCCTGATTTGCACATGGAGGATTTTTTCCTTCTCTTGTTATCATGGACTATCATGGTCAATTCCTCAATGTGCATTTGGGCCTTCTCAATATTGGCCTTGCGGGCATGTTGGTCCTTAGTACCCTGGAGGTTGAGAACCTCTAGTTCTTGCTTCAAGGATGCCACTACCTTGACCCAAGCGCTTAGTTGCTCTTTGTGCTTCTTCTTTGTCTTGTTACCACAGCACTTAGATCTCTTGTGAATCATTAATAAGTTCAAGTCTAGTTGGGTGATCTATAGTTGAGATCTAGTCACCTCTATCTTCATCTTACTGATTTCTTTGTCCTTATCACTCAACTTCTTCTCTTGAGTTGCCTTGTGAATCATGTTGGGATGCTCCAAACTTGAGTTCCATAATCTGACCTTGGTATCTCCCAATTCTTCCCTATATTTCTTCTTTCGGCCATCACTATCTCCTGTCCATACTTTGTAGTTCTTCAAAAAAGCATCATACTTTGCCTTCTTGTAGCATAACTGATTCTCCTTAGCTGCAAGCATTGTTTTGAGTTCTTTGACCTTAGGCCATCCTTCATCTTTGGTTGCACCCCATCATAATTGTCTTGTGTCTAATTGTATTAACACCCCTTCTCTTTAGCTATCACAAGCTACTCTCAGAGTTTTGTGAGCTCATGATTATCTCCCTATCTCAAAAAAATTTCTTGGTACTTGCATTGCTTCTTAGTAATAGTGAGTTGAGCCTTTAGCCATGTGATATTACCTTCTTTTTGTTCAATTCTTTCTTTGCTCCCAACTTCTTGTAGATTGCAATTTGTATATGATAATGTAGATACTCTATCAATTGCTTATAATCTGTCACCATAGGATGTATCTCATGGTATGTAGGAAGGAGTCCCTCTAGAGCCTTCAACACTAGCCCCAACACATGAACTACCCAACAATGACAAAGGTGGATAGTTCAATGTGGGCCCTGCATGTTCCTCCTCTTCAAGTCCTGATCTAGTTTCCTCTCTTTATGGGACTTGCACCTCTTCCCCTATAGGCATGTGATCTAGAATTGTTATTGGGACCACCAAGGTTCCCTCCACTATTAGCACTACTTGGTAGCTTGATACTTCTCCCTTCTCTTCATCCAATTGTTTGACCACCATGGCTTTAGATGTTACCATGATCTTGGTAATAACAATTGGAACCATGAACAAGCTATCCAAATCTAGAAACCCTCTCCTTCTCTTTTTTTTACCCTTTTCATCACCCAAGAGTTATCTCAACCCACTTGACTTCCCTCCACTCGATTGAGTTGATGTTGGTTGACTTGTAACATTAATTTATGCATGTACGTGCTATTGTGATATTTAGTTTGGTATTATAATTATTTGAGAAATATTAATTATATAGAGATAAAGGATGGTTCTACATAAGTCATGATTGGCTTTAGTTATTCATAGCTAAGATAGAGGTAACCTTACCTTAGAGGAAGGAGAAAAGATGAGCACCACTATTTTGGATTCTAGTGTATTGACTTGATATTATTCCTAGGTGTTTGGCTTTGAGAACTAAGAACTCTTGGACCCACAAGCCTTTTTGTTTTGAATTCTTCTATAGTTCAAGAATAGCCCATGTGAAGAAATCCTTGATTTAGTGGTTGGGTCAAGATAAGACCACATGCTTAGGATAATATTTCCATGAATATGGATATTTTTTTAACTTTTTGACTTTATTTGACTTTTAGCCTAGTAACTTGAGTTGCTCTAGTAAATAATAGCTTTGGTGTGTACTTATTTCACAAGTTTATAAACTACGGGTGAGGAGGTACTCATCATCCTTTCATTTGCAACTATCTATCTCTCATTGAGTTCTCTAATGAAGAATGGTTTCAGTCTTGGAGTGTTAGCCTTGGAGAAGTATGATGGAGTTGAGGTTCTTTTTCTTCTTAGTCCATGGTGCACTACCGTAATAGCCATTAGAGGTTCATCTTGAGTGAAGGACAAGCTTGCTCAAATTTTTGATTTTGTTACCAAGATTCAACTAGAAGGTAAGATAATGTTCTGTGTACAATTCTATATTAGACAAGAGGCTATGAAAACTCAATTGGAGAGAAAATTGTGGGAGGAGAAAGTTGAACTTATGTTAGAGAACTTGGCCCCATTTTTATACTTTGTAGTTCATTATGATGTCTTTGAGATGATTTTGTACATCTTGTATACATGAGAGGATTTTG